>BSBK01003570.1:0-600000 GCA_027943335.1 Chamaecyparis obtusa
TGTGTGTGTGTGTGTGTGTGTGTGTGTGTGTGTGTCTGTGTATATATAGACACACACACACACACACATACATACATACATACATACATACATACACACACACACACACAGATATATATATATATATATATATATATATATATATATATATATATATATATATATAGATACATACATATATATATAGATACATACATATATATATAGATACATACATATATATATATATGTACATATATATATAATGTATGTATGTATGTATATCTATATATATGTATGTATGTATGTATGTATGTATATATATATATATATGTATGTATATATATATATGTATGTATATATATATATGTATGTATATATATATATATGTATGTGTGTGTGTGTGTGTGTGTGTGTGTGTGTGTGTGTGTGTGTGTGTGTGTGTTATATTTAATATTTAAAACTTTAACAAAATTATTGATGAACATATTTTTTGATCACTTCTAGATGTTCAAAAGGGGGTGGTGAATCATCATAGATTAAAATTTAATCATTATTCTATTCAAAAAATGTGGAGTAGTAAACAACTGAAAACAAAAAGAGCGACACACAAGGAAACTGATATTTTTCCACAGAAACCTTAATGTGGGAAGAACCATAGTGAAAACCATGTCACTATATGAAAAATAATTATAATTTGGACTTTCAATATAAGGTGTACAACCTTAGGTAAATATACAATGGACTTGTAAAATTCAGATGCACAATCCCAAGGCAAGATACAAAAGGAATTGCTAACCACTGAAGATCACTTATTCAAGGGAAGATATAATAGATTGATTACAATGAATTCTTGTTGTTGAATTAAAGAGAAGTACATCCTCTAAAATAATAATTACAATTCAGCATTCTAAACATCTAAAATTGGCTTCATTATTTCTCATGTACACATTCACACCTTTACACTTCAACACACCATACACAACTTTATATTTAACTAGTACATCTCTTTCAAAGATCTCAATCCCTATATATAATACGCATCACATAATAACATCAATTAGGTTTGGATAATTATAATTAATATAAAAAACATTAATCAATCATCATACAATTTATTCTTCAAAGTAATGCAAAAGGAAAACAAGATGAGTGAAGCATAGCACTATGTTGGCACACCTTCAACTCCACACTGTCGCACAAACTCATACAACCCAACTTGGATCTAAAAGATAGAACCATTTATATGAAATAACTAAGTATACACAAAATATTATGCGGACCTCCAGGAAAACTAAAAATGGATAACAAAGCATCCAATGACACCAACAAATCAATATTAGAGAAAAAAAATAGAGAAGGCAGAGGAATGCAAAGAATTCTTGAAAGTAGGTACAATACATTTGCATGACTGACACTTAGATCACCACCAAATAATATATGGATCAAATGGGACCACCAACCTTGAGACCTAACTTATTTTTACATCCTCCAACATCATATTGCAACTGCATGATTATATCAATCAATGCACCATAATGTGGACCAAAATATTAAGCTTTGTCTAATAGGATATTCACTAGAATAGTTACACTTAGGTAAATTATTCAATGGATTCCTAAATACTTCTTCAATGCTCCACAATATACTTGAAACATCCAGATATATCACCTACCTACACCATCAATCTCCATACACCAATGCAAACTTTTGATACATCATCATTCTAAAATAGATAGAAATGTAACTAAACTCAACTTCCATACCTTAGTTGACATAAATAAAAACACAAACTCATATTTACAACTATCTCCCATATTTTCATTGATTTGAACACTTGTGAAGCCTCCACATCAACATAATATCTCCCACCCTTTTCCATCAAAGACAAAGGGTGTCTCCATAATATTATACAAACTCTATATTTCTTTGAGCTTCTTGCATACTTCTCCTAAGAATAGAATATTATATGTATAGACCACTTATCCATCTCCACAACACTTCTTACAAAAAATACAATCTCTTCCCCTATCTACATCAACTCCTTGAATACATTGTCTCTCCTCTTAATTATTTCAACTCCCCCTTATAGAATATAATAAAATGAGTGTAATAGAGATCAAAAATTGCACACCAATAGTGTTATACTTATTTGTATATGTATATATATATAAATTATATTTACCTTATCAAAAAGAAATAATAAAATCACTTAGATCGGGTATGATTCCCTTGTGGATGAACTTAAATTGATTTCATGTGGACTTCCAATCAGCTCCTAGAGAGGCCATGATGTTGCATTAACTTTCTATATTCTAAAGAATATCCTCTGGCTCCTTTCCATTATCTAGTACTTTACTAATTTATCTAACTTATAAGAGTCTTCAAAAGATTTCACCATGGTCGTTACTTTCAAACCAATAATCTCTCAAGTGGTATCTCAAAGAAATTGCAACTAATTTTCCCTTGTTGTTGTTGTCTCATCTAATTACACTTCTAGTAGTCCTTCATGAAGGACTTTCATTGCAACATCATTTATCTTGCTATTTTTCATATGAGACCTAATGAACTCCTTTTGAGCATAATGGTGTATAATATCACCCAAGTTTCTTGTGCAAGGGAGTTAGATGGGAAACATCCACCTTACCTTGAGATATTGTCACTTGAGACTGCAATATTTTTCTTTGATAAGTAGAAAATATTTTCCACATCAAGTCAAATTGTGATATTTCTATCAAGAGTCAACTATGTGGTCAATGAGTTTGACTCAAAAACTACATAGTTGACTCCTAATAGCAATATCATAATTATTTTTCTCTTCCAAGTTTAGTATTTTCCTACATGTTTTATTATTATTATTTGAAAGAGAAAAAATGTATATGTTGTTCATATGGCCTCATTTCAAGGACCAATCACCACCATATCATCATGGACATCATTTTCATCATCATCATCATCATCATCATCATCATCATCATCATCATCGTCGTCGTCGTCGTCGTCGTCGTCGTCGTTGTCGTCGTCATTGTCATCTTCATCATCATCGTCATCGTCGTCGTCGTCATCGTCATCGTCATCCTCATCACCGTCACCATCATTGTCATCATCACCGTCACTGTCATCGCCATCGTCATCGTCATCATCATCGTCATTGTCATCGTCATCGTCATCGTCATCGTCATCATCATCGTCATTGTCATCCTCATAGTCATCTTCATCATCATTGTCACCATCATCATCATCACCATCACCATCACCATCACCATCATTACCTACCAATGTTGTGCTTATAGAAAAGTGTTAGAGTGCAAAGTATTTTACATATCAATTTTACTATCTTGTTTAATTATGAATAGGATATAAGCTTCTTTAGCTATGAACTTCTACATATGTCACATTGTGAGTGCAACATCTTATCTCTTACACATATGTGATATTCATTGGAGAATCTTCTATTTTAGAAAGCATTATTTAATTTGTTACCCTTCATAGTGACTCACTTGGTCACTCCCCTATTTGTTGTATGGTTCAAATCTACTTGGGTATTTGTTACAAATACTCTCTTCATTGTCATTTATGAGAGGTTGAAGCAATGAGCTTATTATATTACACTATTTTAATTTTAGTATAGACTATGGAGATGAAAACATGGGACTTATAATCTAGATGAAAATAAGTATGTTAATATGACTATTGCATTATGTAAAAGTACTTGGTATTTAAACAAATTTAAAAATGTAAAATAAGTTGCATTTCATATCAACACATCTAATTATAATAATGAGAGGATTAGTTATATGAAATACACAAGATTCAAGTACCTAATGAAAACTAAATTAGTCATCAAGACAGACATTATAAAAGAGAACAAGTAAAACAAGTAAACAATGATTTTACAGATCTGCAAAAGATGTTATGTATAAAAATAACACATGCAGATAAAAGAAGGTACTCCTTACTATATAAAATGTATATGTTTTGACACATGACCAAGCATATGTAATAAATCTTAAATAAATAAATAGATAGATATTCATATTATTGTAGATACTAAGATAACCTACAAAATACATTTCACGAAAAATACATTTTAAAATATCAAAACTAGTATACTTGCAAAAACTAAACACTAAAAAGAGAATATCAAACAAGAAGTCTAAACTATAGAAGATATGACCATCTTCTATACCAATGATTAACAAGTGGTGTTATCCCATGATATTCATTGACGAATAAATAGAACACACGTCCCATTGCATGATATTCATTAACGAATAAATTGGTAGAGTTGGTCTGGTGATGGCTACGGAATAGGACGTCCATCTGAAAGAACCTGTTTCCAAATCCCATGTTTTCCCCATAGGAGTAGACTTCGTGGGAGTTCCACTGTGGTTTTTCCATCTGTTTGCCCGTGTAATTGACTGGCAAATTTGTATTGTAGATAAATAGGTCCACCTTTAGTAGATTTATGTTTCAATCTAGATTTCAAACACTTATGGTGGAAGCCTGTCAGATAGTCACTTTGAGCTGTCTTCTACTCATGATTTCTTTTGGCCCAATCTTTTCTGCTCGTAGATGCAATAATTTTTAGGGATGCGGCTATGTTCTAGATAGAATGTATTATTAACTAAATTTGAAAAATTCGAAAACACAACAGATTTTTGTGAAATTTTCAGTATCTGTTCTTCATGATCTACATATTTTGAATCGAAAACAAAAAAAAAAAACTCTGCATTTTCACAAATCTGACAAAAAAAATTGTATATAGTACATTTGTGGCAGGAGCTTAGCCGCCGCTACCCTTTGTGCGGGTCCGATTGCAAGCAATGAAGACCAAAACTTTATTAAAGGACTCTGAGTTTGCCTGCGTGATTCCTTTGCCTTCCTTGCCTTGGCCTTCGTTGTGACCATGACGCATTTATAAACTGAGATATCCATCTGATGTTTTCATAAGATGGAAATTGAGGCCTATCATAGCTTGCAAGAACATCAAATTGTATTTGTTCTATGAATCTTAAAAGATGTGTTTGCAATCGCGTAAGTAGGAGTCCCCTTCAAAGTTGAAGCCAGAGAAGTGTTTGAAGATACGAAGAGGCTACGTTCGACGCACTAGGAGTGCATTACTATAGATCACAACATAGTGCATGAGAGCTCCAATCCCACCATTTAAGAGCATGCTGTGAGCATTTAGAACGAGAGTGAGCTTTAAACTCCATTTTCTGTATGTTTACATCCGAATGCCACTTCCACGAAGCAAAGATCCCTGGAACTCTAAGATTAATGAGCGAGGTTGATGCCCCACTGGTGCTATTGGACACCGCGTAGATCCTGGCCAAGTCATATAAAGATATCAAATAAGAGACCATGCATCTAGTTCAATAAGGAGGTTCACGATTTCACATCTATTCTATCTAATCTTTATTTATACACTAGATAATGATTTTTGCATTCGAATATTTTAGAACTAGACTCAAACCTTCAAACTGAGCTATTGTAATATTCAAGGATGTTTTTGTTCAAATCAACTATATTTATAGGACATTAATTTTGTTTTTATATTACATTGAATCATCAATTTAAGGGACAAAAATTGGATAAAATAACTTGTAAACATAATAAGTAAAAGTTCTTCAAAATATATTCTAAACTCTTAATTGTTACACAATATAACTATGCCCCATGGAAATAGTGAACATAGTATGCAATTCCCCTACTTCTATTGGTAATGACTTTGTGGAGAACACCCCTCCTTCCCCAAGCCTGGGCATAGAGAATAAAACTCCTCCTAATATCCAGGATCAAGTTCAAAGCCTACATAAGAGACTCACTACTCAAGGATTCTACTACCTCGACGATCTAAGGAGCAGTTCAGTACTGCTATATCTTCACTTTCCAAGGTTATTGATGGCCCCATGAAAAAGGTTATATTTGGAGTTGTCATAGGTAAAAGAAGGACACAAAAAATGGTGAATAAAAGGTAGGAAAAGCATCAGAGTGAGGGAGAAATGCAAGATAAAGACAATGAAGACTAGGAGACTAAGTTGAATGGTCTCTTAAAGGACTAGGAGAATATTTCCAAATCCAATGACAATAAAGATAGTAATCCTTAGTGTTACTCTCTGCTTAGTTAATTATGATAGTATTAGACAGTTGTTTTTTATTTTGGTTGTTACAGCACAGTTGATGTTATGTGGACAATTTGTATCTAAAGAGAAGGGACTCTTATGGTTTTATTCATATTTTGAAGAACATTTACTATTATAGATACATTATGATGTTAGGTTACTATTTAGATATTGTGGCTGGTAGTAGTGGTAGGATGAACTTAGATGTTGATATCATCCCTATTTTTTATTGATTTTATATTTGTTGTGTTCTTTTAGTTATAATGGGCCTGAGTAGGAGTTTTTAGTGTTGTTTCTTAATGCTGTTGCTTCTGTAATGAGATAAGGGCCTTCTCCTTACTGGCTCAATCAAAAAATATGCCACAAAGAAGACCAAACTAAAAAATCAAACTAAGTTTGACAAAGTTTGGATATGGTCAATGGTATCACAACATAATACAAGACAGATTGTGATGAGTAGAAGAAATTTGAGCAAGCCCGTAAAAAGGAAAAAATGTTCATTATGTTCAGCATGTTTGATGAATTTTAGCCTTCCATCTAAGTCTTGTTGAAAATGAAACAAGCATGGGAAAAGATCAAGATAGTGTATGAGGTGAAAAATCAGACTTAGATCCCCAATTTGTAAATTCATCTACATTTCTTGAAGATGAAAAAAGAAGAATAATTTGAATCTTTCCTCAAAATGATTGTCAAGTTCAAACCTTACCTACAAGAATTGGGGGAAATAAGTGATGATGCAATCTTAGTGCTTATTATTCTACATACATGATATTCTATATAAAAAGTGTTTGTGACAACTTTCAATGTCACAAAATAGACACCTACTTTTGAGAAGTTGGTATATCTAGTACAAAAAGAAGAGTCTATAAACCATCTTGAACATGTAGAGAAGGATCATGCAATGAATACCCATCATAAAGGAAAAAAAGGTATCAACTAATTTCGTGGACCATCCAAATTTAGTAACTAACCTAGATTTTAAAAGAAGTGTCCAATATGTGAAAGGGTTGGACATGATGTAAAAAATTATTGGTACAACTACTTAGTCAAAGGATCATCCATCAAAACACCTCCAAAGAAGTTATTTCAAAGTGGAAATACAACATGGGTGCATACGAGAAAGTAAAAACAACAAGGCAATGTTTCTTAAGAAAAAGATACTCTCAATAAAGAATGTCTATCTTCAGCCCACACTTTAGAAGATATTTCAAAATCAAACTCAATTTTATATGTCAAGTTAGGTGCTAGAAATGACATGAAAGGAAAAAGGTAGTTTATGAAATTAAAATCATATCATTGTCAAGTCTCTCTTGGAGATGATACCACCTTTGAAATCCAAGGTATTGGTCACATCTCTTTTCAATTTGGCATACATGGTTTTAGACTCACTAAAGTTTTGTATATAAAAGCACTTACAAATACTCCAAAGTTTTTTTTGGTTTTTTTGAATAATTTTGTGGGTGGGGATGCTTCTCTTTCTCTCAACTGTCATGGCCCTAGTTAGGGTGTCTGTTGCTACTTTCTATTGTATTTCTAGTTGTTATGGTATTAGGGCCCTCTCCCTACTAACTTAATCAAAAATTAAAAAATCTCCTATATGTTAATTAGTTTCTTGATCACAACTTGAGAATTGAGTTTAATAAAAACTAAGATAAAAAATGTATATGTGTCATCCACAATAAGCCTAAAATTTCAAATATTGTTGCATGTGCTTTGAAACTAGTAAAATATTTAGGCTTGATGTAATTGACAATAATCAAGCCTTAGTGACTAAGGATAGTAAACTAAGTTATGGCATCGTAGATTTGGTCATTTGAGCACTAATTATTTTTATTCACGTACTAAGAAAATAACAATCAAAAGGCTTCCCTCACTTTAGAAGAAAAGTGTTATTTGTTCCAATTTTATTGTTGGAAAACATCATGGATCACCCTTCCATCCTAGTGAGCACTATCCAAACCAATCTGTAGAGCTAGTGCATATTGATCTTTGTGGTCCTATGTTATCTAGTTACAATGGTTTCAAGTAACACTTGAATAATATAGGTATAATTATTGCAATATAAAGATGAAGCCTTTTCCTAATCAAAGAGTTTAGGGCTCTTGCTAAGAAAGATAAAAATAATCATATTAATTTCCTCTATTTAGATCATGGGGGAGATACACCGACATAGAATTACCCATCTACTTGAATAAAAATGGATTTTGATGTCAAAGGACTATAGTTAATAAACTTCAATAAAATGGAGTTGTTAAATGATGTTAAATCACATTGTCATGGAGATAATATGTATCAAGATGATGTATTCTCAACCATGACATGCATATTGGGCTAACATTTTTCATATAGTAGTTTATCTTTTAAATTATACTCTAACAAAGGAATTTGATCTCATCACAACATGAGAAGCCTAGATAGATGTAAATCCATCTATCTCTCACTTGCATGTCATTAGTTGCACATCATACATCCACATTCCTAAGAAAAAAGTAAGAAACATAATGGGAAGTATATGAAGTATATTGTTCTTGGTCATAGTAATGAGGTTAAGGCATATCATCTTATGGACCCTAGTATACAAAAAAAAAATATTATTAGATATGATATTTTGTATGAGAAGAGTGAGTCAATTTCTCTTCCTACATCATCACTCACTCTAGATAGTGCTCTTATAATCAACATTGATGGGAAAAATTATGGGAATGTTCATAGTCAATCTGAATGATTACCCAAAAATACAACATATATGCCTGAGTTGTCTACTAGTAGCATTCAAGATTCAAAGTTAGAAAATGTCCCAAACACTTCAACTTCAGGTCCCAAGACTTGCAACATGGCTTGTAATGAGGTAAATCTAGCATTAGTAAGTTCATTTGTTGATAATTTTGAAACATTAAATATTTAGAAAGTACTAGAAACAAAGCCTTGGAAAGAGGCTCTAGATGTAGAGTATCAATCTCTAAATGAAAAAAAAGACTTGAGAGCTTGTTGATCTAGCATTTGGTAATAAATCAATTGCATGTAAATGGATATTCAAAACTAAATATAAGGGAGATAGTAGTATAGATAAATAATTATGTCCATGATAACATGCAAGATCAAGCTCATTCTTCTTATCTAAATAAATATTCCCACTCCAAATATCTCCATGAAGATTATATCTCAATCCCCTTATTAGAAATTGTAGCTTTAGGCATCATAGAAAGATTATTTTGTAGTTTTGCCTCATCACCTTTGGATCATCTAAAATTCACATATGGCTTAACCTAATGAAACATCTTCATTTTTCTTTTTTTACACTATCAAACATCTATCGCATATGTAGAAGTTGCAAAAATATTCCTTTTTGTTCATTTGAACAATAAATTCCATCAGAAACCTAGTGAAGGATAGTTCTATTTATTAAATAACATGAAAAAATAGTATAATGTACTCACTATCAGTTCCACTTCTTTGATTCAATGCTTCAATGCTTTTTGATATCCTCTAAGTTTCCTCTTATTTTGATTCATGAAATCAAATTTTATTTTCAAGCAATTTTAGGAGAGAAATAACACTTAAAAATATATATCCTCAATCTTCAACATACAAATCATAGATATTCTATTGCAAAACCAAAATATCTGCACTTACATGAACTAGTGATTGTAGAATTATAAAGAAAACTCCTACAACTTTTGATAACCTTCCAAAGGAAAAATGAACAAGACTCATGTTGGTGTTTGTAACTAATGTTTGAGATACATATAAGGGTTATCCTTCACCTATGGTCAATCATCTCAAGTTAGTCACCAATTTTTTGAGAATTCCTTAGACATAAGGAATATCTCCTTCACTTTAGAGTCCACAAAACCTAGGTGGGTATCCCTATCATGCAATACATAAGATATATTAGGTAGTACATAATATTACACACTCAGTAGGGTCACTCCCAAACAAAACACATCAAAGTATAAATTAATCACACATAAGGTTGGATCAACTTAGGTATTTTGATATCCAACAAGATGGGAGTGAGAAATATGTATTTTGAACACTAAGACAAAAAAATTAAAGAAATAGGAGATATTTTGATTATTACTAAAATTATAAGTGGTCATGTATAGACCAATACATAGTTTCAGGCTACAGAGTCAAATGTTAGGTTGTGAAATAATCCTAAAAAGCATATGAAAGAAAGAAACATATGGACTCATAATATGATAATTCCTAGAATTAACACATCCTATGTATACCAACATGAAACTCCTCTTAGAAATCCATATTATACATTTGAATTAATACTGTTAGCACAAAGAATTTAACTTTGTCCCTGAAGGAGAGCCATGAAACAAGCAACACTAATTGCAATCAAAAAATTTGTAAAGACTAATTTAAAACCCTTAGTTCATCAAATTCATATGATTCAAGAATATTTTATGAAGATAATTCCATGATGATTATTAGATTGAAATAGAAAATGAAATATCCCTTCCTATGAAATCAAACAATAACCACCATAAATTTATTATGTATTACCATAAAACCTAGGACTTCCTATGTATATGACATTTCTACTAGATTTTTTTAGTCTTTTTTTAGTTGGCCTTCGAATCCCTTTTATATATTAAGGGATGCAACAAGATATAGGCTAATAACATATAGATCTTGTGCCTCAAACTATCACCAGTTGGTTAAAAAGGTTTTTTTTTCACTTGGAATGATTCTCCTCTAGTTGTGTCTTCTTGTGATTGCTAGATTGGCTTTTTGGTGGTTCTTAGGTCAAAACAACTCAGTGAACCCGAAAAACATATGAGCCTCACCACTATTGCACTTTGAAAGTTGGTGTTACAAAGATGCCAAAAATACAAGATTTACATTCACATGCCTCTTGGGGAAGACTCCAGAAAAAGATCTTCAAGGGGTGCAGGATAACTCCAACACCCCATCTTCTAATCTCAAACTAAGATCTTCCACTGTAATTTTCCTTTAAAGGCCATCTTAATATTGGAAGATAGTTGAGAATATCATATATTGATGATTAGACCTTGTTTATGTGTGCTAACATTAATTTTTTTCATTAATGTCAACATACTATTGTTGTTGCAGACAGTGTGTTAAGTATGTTCAGTATAGAAGATTTCAGTTGTTCAAGTAATATGGTGAAGATATTTCTCTATGATCCTAGATGGTGTTTGATACATGTATGTAGTTGATGCATGTTTAATTGTAGAAGTTAATGTTATGTTTTTTGTTGAAGTTATGACTGATTTATCAGGTGCCAGTAGTTTAGTATTCCTATGTCAAAGGTTTATTATTTGCTTCAGTGAGGATCGATGTAGTTTACTCAACTGATTTGAAGAAGTTAGTGGTGTTGGGGTTTATTTTTGTTTCCTCAAATGGTGTTTTACATGATTCTAAGTTCAACAGGATGACTTTTTAGTGAGATAGAGTTATGAATTCAGTGTTTCTAGTATTCAGTGCAGAAATGAGTTTTGATTTTCAAGGTCGATTTGATGTGAAGGTTCACAAAGCTATTCTTTCTTCTTATTATTATTCTTAGATTTTTCTATGACTGATTTCATGGTTCATATTGGTTATGGTAATCACATTTGGTAGTGTGTTATCATTTCTTCATTAAGGTCCTAGTTGACTTGGTGAAGTAATGTGTTGCAATTCTTGGAGCTAATTTGGCGAAGTTGTAGCATATTCAAGGGTAATGCTTTGGGTCCTATCTAAGTCTTGGCTAACTAGATTTGGATCACATTGTAGTTTGAGTATAATATTCTAGTATCATTATTCTTATAGGTCTTAGTCAACCTTGTTGTATAATTATAGGCTGGTCCCACAATAGTGTGTCCCACTTTTTGGCCAACTTTGACACAGAGATTAACATTCTGAGAAAAGACTTCACTTTCGAACACCTGTTGCCACAAAACTATTAGGGATTTGAAGATGATGTAAAATAGATTCTTTTAGAATTTTATTTCTAGTTTCTAAATATATTTTTCTTTAAAAAATTTAAATTCATTTTTCCTTCTCCTTCGAAAAGTTGTTTGTGTGAAAAACTATGATTTTAAGGAGTTACTGTCACTTGGATCAACATAAAAAATTTTTAAATATGATAATGATGTAATTCTTTTGAGATTATATTTGTAACTTCAATATCTAAAGGATGCAGTTGGTTTCATTCATTTTGGGTCAATATTTCATAGTTTACTAAGTTCTAAAGTGATAGTAACTATAATTTAGACATAAGGTCACTTGGATCGCTCTAACTTGATCTATGTATATCGAAATTCATTTTTTCTTTTTTTTAATAGAAAGGTAACACAAATATTATTTTCCTAGATATTTTTCATAATTTTTTTTTTGTAATTTACTATTTTTCCCAAAGTCTTGAAGAGATAGGTTGTTGAATGACCAAACAACCTATGTTTAGTTAAAGTAATATTTAAAAGTGATAATGAACTCAATATGTATTAAAATTATATTCATTAGAAAGCTTAATCTGAAAAGCATCATACTACATAGATATTTTTTCCAAATGGATTCATTTGATCTTCCAAAACATAAAGTTGAAGTGATTTTTTGTCAGTATTTTAATAGGTGCGAAGGAGACTCCATTGTAGGTATGAATGAGGAGTATAGATGTTATATCAATGTTTTTTTAATCTAATATTGTTTGAGCTAACCATTTATAATTAATTTGTTCAAATGAAACCTCACAAGGCTTAAATCATCATATTTTATTAAAAATGTGTTATTTTAGCAAAAATCAGCATGTCTAAAAAAGTGGGACCACCCTATAATATGTATAAATGGGAAGTCATTTTGTGATTATGGTGTGTCTGTGTAATTGAGAAATGGGAAATCATTTATCAACTTGTTCCATTTGTAAGTTGCATTAGGGTGCACTTACTTTAGTTGATATTTATCAACTTGTCCCATTTATAAGTTGCACTAGGATGCACTTACTTCAATTGATCAACTTGTTCCATTGGTTGTTTTTTCCTCATGGTGAGGATGGTTCTCTTGAAATATTTCCTAAAATTTGTTGGATATCTCTTATATTTGGAAGGCAATATGTTTTTCTCTCTCGTAATCCATAGTTTAAATTATTATTTAGCATATGTCAATATTTGGTTTGTTTATGTTGGTTTAGATTCTTTTATCATTGATGGTTCATTGATTATGGTACTTGTATAGACATGATTGGAAATTCAAATCAAATGATGATGTTGTGTTTGAGTAATATATTCTACCTGAATTATGGTTTATTCTCTCTCATATCTCTTTATAAATTACTAATGTGATAATGTTTTTCATTCTTTATTTCTTAGATCATGGGTCATGTAGGTGGTGGATTCGTGATCCATTCACTTGCAGTGGGATGATTTATTAATGGACTGTCTATAGCCATGTGATTGATGCAATGTTGATGCATATTTCATTTTTGCTTTAGTATGTTTATTTTGAGATAAGAGGATGGATTATGTTTATGGTACCTCAACCATTTGATTTATCTTGATATCATGTTAAGATTCATTGCACTTTTTTATGATTGCTCATGATTAATCTCGTTCTATAGTTTTCAATAATTCTCTAAAGTTGAATTATCATGAGTTTCTTTTCAAAGGTGTAATGATGTGTATCAAGGGGTAGATCCCAACTATGGGAAATCTACTTGTGGTTTTTTTTATTCTTTGACTCAGGTGATATATCATGGACCCTTCTAAAGGAAAACTTCACTTATCCTAGCTTTATTCAATTTGAAGTACCAATTGTACCCATGGTTAAAGAAGAATACTTGAAGACTTGGATCAAGACATTCAAATATCTTCCTTGTATTGAAGATCAAGTTGGAGATTTTGTAAAAAGACATTTCTATCTCATTGTAAAAATTTGTGTTTAATTCCCTTGATGTAAACACCCCAAGTAAAGATCAAAGGGGGGTGTTAGAATTAATAATCTTCCCTTGGTGTGTTATTTTTAAATTTGGATAAGCCAAGATATCCTATTTGTATTTTTTCCTCTAGTCAAAGTGGGAGGACAACTCATTTCTTGTATTTCTTTATTAAGGAAATTAGTGTATTCCTCCTTATGAGGATTCTCACACTTGGAACACACTTAATATGAATGTGGCATTTATTGAGTATGGGAGCTACATTCTAACTCCATCACTCATCTTTATTTAAGAGATACTTCTCCACACACTTCATAGGAGAACTTTTTCTCACTTTTACTCACTTTCTCATCTTAGCTCTCTCATTATTGTAATGAGCTTCTTCCTCATATTCTCTCTCTTTTTCTAGGATTTTTTTCCTCATTCATATTATATTCACAAGGGGTTTTCTTTACTTTTCCCTTTCAAAATCCTTGTCTCTTTGTGTTAATCTTGGAGAATCTTGGTGGTTTTGATAAATCTTGAAGCTATCTCTCTTTCATTGTTTTAATGGTAAAACTAGATTCCTTTTTCTCACTTGGATTCTTTCCTTTAGCTCTTTTTCATTTTTGTATGTTTCTAACAGATTTTCCTATCAAGGAAGGAGATCCACATTCATTTATCAAGCTTTATGATTCCCTATCTTCCATAATCAAACATTTTCATGAATTACAACATCTAATTCATAAATTTTTATCATTACATGATTTTCTTTTCGGTCTTTGTGTTTAGACAAAGCTATTGCATCAAAATTCTTGATCATATTTAAAGAGATAATTAAATCTACATGGTATGATATGCTTCATTGTCTACATCACAACATTCTTTTCCTTTATTTTATTTTATATCAAGGTTGATTCCTAAATAGGGCTTTGACTGAGGCAAACCCTTTTCTTCAACCTTCTTCCCTATTTTTCTATGTGCAATAATAGATTGTGGAGATGTGATTCCAGATATAAGTACATGTGTAATTGTAGAATCTAGTGAAAAAATTAGCATTTTTTGCAAGGAAAAAGTCCAATAGTTGACGTGTTCCTCAAGTGTTAAATAGTTCCCTAAAATTTGACTTGTCCTTGTTGTTTTCCAATTCAAAATTTCTAGAATAGAAAGTTACCAGTCTTTGCCTTCCAGATCTGTAATTAGAGAAGGATCTAATATTTTGACAATAGTCAGATTTAGATTCAAACTCATACTTTCTCCATCTTGCTTCTAGGTGCACTTATTCTCCATTTTGTTCCATTGTACTTACTTTATCATACATATTAAATATATATTAAGGAATATACAAACCTCATTAAGTATAGATCTTGCATTGGCAATTGTCCTCCTTTTTACTATGCTAATCTACGTGGCCTTCGCTGAAGGGGAAATATAATCCCATGTGCATTCATATTGTAGGGTTTAAAATGGACAAACAAAGGAGGGAAATATATTGCCTAAATAGGGGGGAGGGGTTTTTTTATGGCTGGGTGGTGAGGTTTTATATGGGAAAAGGGGTATGGGAGGTATTGGAGAGGGTGATAGAAAAGGATATGAGGCAATATTTTTTAAAAATAGGGTGATTCTTTAGTATGAAATGAACACACTTGCCATGATTCAAGTTCACTAAGTGGAGCCCCTATAGCCAATCAAATTAACTTTGTAAGGTTTTATATTCCAATGTATGTTGGATTTTGGCTATAGTAGCTTCCATCATGCTTCTCTAATTTTTCTATTGTATAATCTCAATCATGTATTTTTTAGTAAGTAAACTAGGATCAATGTATAAGTGTCATAAATACACATGAAGTGGAATTTTTAACACTATAGTAACCAAAGTTAGGAAAGGATAAAATGTGATTCAACCTTAAGAACCTTTACACCTTTCTTCCATTACTAAGAAAAAAAAATATTAGAATTCTATCTAAAAAAAAAGTAGATATCAAAGGTTGAACAAAATAGAAAATTCCACAAAATAGGAAAAGACAACAAAAAGGACCTTATTGAGTATCTAAGATAGGTATCACCAAGGGACTTGATGGAAAAATATCTATATATTTAGAATAAAAAGAGATTGTCTCTTGTTTCTTACAATGAATAATAGTTTGAAAATAATCATATATGCCAAGAGAAATCAATGGGGTGATACTTGAAGAGCCATGAAAGGTATTAGATGAATTGCCTAGTTGGGCCACCATATTTGAAGAGGGAAACATATAATCCTAGGATAAAGAGTTAGATAACATGGGAAGAATAAGGTTATCACTTGAAATACCTATGGAAGGAAATATAGCAACTTCATGAGAAAGAACAGGGGCCTAAACCACTAAACCAACCAACCTAGAGGGAGTTCGATGATGAAAAAATTGTCAAAGACATTGACCCAAAATCTAAAGAAAAAAGAAAAAAAAGTAAGATGGAAAATGTTAGCATTCTTCCACTAAATGGGGAATGAATGAGATTATATAATAGAAAAATAGGGAAAAGAATAATCTAAATAGAACATAGAAAAATAATCTTTGCACTAGAAAGGGATTTTCTTCATTATCCAAAATCTATCAACATGGCATCTCTCCCAACTTCATGGAGAATTCAAGAGGAACCATCTTCAAATGGTCTATATCCACCAATATTCAATTGTAGAAAGTGTGAGGGAAATGGCTAGTATACAGGTCCACCATGAGAAGGCAACCCAATCTATTATCAATAACTTCATAGGAAGATTTACACTAGAAATGGTAGGGGAGGTAAGGTACTCTTACCCAGATAGTGGAAAAAATAGTAGATTCAAGTGAGAGATGAAACATAGTGACCAAGGGTGAAGGGGCCAAAAATGAAATCCTCGGTTCTAGACACCCATGATCAAAACAACATCATGATCCTCTATAGAACCAAAATAATTAATGAAGAAACAATGAGTACAAGGGTGAATCTCAACCTTACTTGTGACCACAAGTTCTAGTACTTTTAAATCTAGGATTGTGGCTCTATAAGTGAGTGACACGAGTTATTGACCCTAAAAATGAATCCCTCCCTTCCAAATAGGAGAAATATCCAGAACCTCCTAATCAAGAACCACCTTTGGAACTGAGGAGACACAAGGGTGGCACTTATTAGTAGTAGTATAAGAATCCTTTGAGGGTTTTCATAGTAAATCATCAAATATTTTTTAGCAGAGAGTGCATTAAGGCCTTAGTGATGGTAGAATTACTAGAGGCAATAGCTAAGTTTTTGCAAAAGGTGAAATAGAGCCAAAATTGGAAATCTAATCTATCATAATCTAGTTTGGAGAGTCATTAACCCCTATGGAATAGTATGACATATATCTATACAAATTTTAATGTTCCTTCAATTTTCCTTAAAAATAACAGAAAAACCAAACTTGTAATTTAGAATACAAATATACTATGAAATTTTTGACATAATTATGAGTATTTTATGTAAAGTACAAATTGACCTAATTCATAGTACCACTTGCATCAAAATTAACATTTTATTTAGATGTGCCACCGTTGAGAAGAGAAGAGTATCATAAATATATATCCAAACAAGTGTTGATAAGTGTAGTGATGATTAATCTCTAGGCTTGATTTTAAAATTTGTAAAATAACTAAGATATTTTTGGGGGTGCATATTTAGATTTTCTACAGTTTTAATATGTCTTTGAATGTTTCTACCATGGAATTCTAATATAGTGAATGAGGTATTTTTAAAAATATTTAATTCATTAAGAAAACTATTTTATTCCCATCCAATATAAAAGTGAAGAGGACCACAAAAAATTATGTGACATTTTCCTTGTAAAGGATTATTATAAGAGTCAAAATGTTTAATATATATTTCTTGATCAAGTCTTTTATAAATTTAACTCCAAAGAAAATATTGGTGGAAATCCATAATAGAAAATTTTCTTTACATTTATAGAGGTGGGATCAAGTTTCATAATCCTTGGAACATCTAAGTAAAATATGGGAGCCTGATATCTACATTACCATCATTGGAGGAATTTAAATTTGGGTCTAATATTGATATTCGAACTGTTATGGATGTGATTAGGTTATTCCCCAATATAGAAAGAGTGAGAACAAACATCAACTATATAGTACTTAGAGGATCTAGTATTTCTAATGTATTTCCAACAAAATTTATCTTAGTGGGAAGAATATACTCTAAACTAATTTAGGAGAAAAGACAATTCCCTTTGCTACTTATGAAAGGAAAATCTCATTAAATTGATCTATCAACTAGTTTCCATTTAAATCAATGTGATTATAAATAAATTAAATTCCTATTTTATTTAGAGAGACACCCCTATGCATGTGAGTGTAGAAATTCATATTATGAATAATGTGATGATCCTAACAACTTATATTACTACCATATCCAAAGTTCAAAGAATAGTGTTTCATTATCTCAATTCATGTCATGGTAAATATTACATTTTTTAAAACACCATAGTACTTAATGATGTTAGCTACTATGAAAAAAGCATGCTTGCTCTTCCATCATTATAACCAAGAATATGTTTGAAGAGAATTAAGGTGAATTTAAAATATTCTAAACGACCTATTCTTTGTACTTCTATATAATCATAGATTTTATGCATAGTCTATACAAATTTCCTTAGTGACTTTATTTAAGTGTTAAAGATTAAACATTTTATAAGCTTTTCATCTCTTTCAATAAAAGGAACATGATTTTTCAATCATGATTATCAATGATAGAATAAGATACATGTATATATTGACTTATAAAATAATGATCCTTAATATGATTGATCTAACTAAAAATACCTACTTACAAAGATGAACAATCAATATAATTAAACCTTATATTTAATAGACTTGTTAATAGTACATAAACCATGTATAAACTACATATAGAGTGAGCTACTCTAATATTAATCTAGAACTTATTTTTAAAAAGACTAGATAATACTATTTGAACCATGTGTAATTAATTATGGCCCCAATTTAATAGTAACTCAACATATATGAAGTACAATTATTAAAAGAAACAAAGGCAAGTAGGGTATGTGAATAAAATCACATGATGAATCAAAAACATTAAATAATTATAGTTTTATGAAGCAAGAAGTGAAAATGAATCTAAGTACTATCAAAATTTATAATAGGTTGTATAGTAAAAAATCAAATATAAGTCCAAATATTATAGACTGGAAGATAATTTAGTTCACCAAAGTGTAAAGCTAAATAAAACACTTAAAGATATCTAATTATATATGTTATTAAATAATTAAAGGAAGAGAATATCTTATTTGACATATAAATAAGATTGTAATAAAAAAAATTAAAAACATAATTATTCTAAAAATAAATTAAATCTTTTGCAAGATACATAATTAGATTCTACATAGGAAAAAGTGATGTCGGGGATGACAGCAATTGATTACCCATAATGCAATAATGTTTTGGATTTGATTAAACAAGTATTATTAACTAATTATTTATTTGTGGAGCACTTTATTTTAGATCCATTCTCATTGCGTTGCACTAGCACAAACACCAATACAAGGAAAATTGAACTATTAGAAAGCTAACCGTTGGAATTCATTCATTTGAATCAACATAAGAAAAATTGAACTAGTAGAAAGCTAATTATTAGAATTCACTCACATCAATTTTATGACATCTAATTATAGATATTGGTAACAATAGAAAATATTTGTTGAATTAAATGAGTCATGTTGTTTTTAGTTAAAGCTCCAATTGTATTGATTAGATAGGTTTGAAGCTCGAATTAATGAAAGTAGTTAAGTTGCAATGGACCTAAGATGATATATTTTGTTTTTATAATGTTGCTACAATGCTTTCCTAAATCCTCTTCAATAAGACCTAAGATGATATCGTATATTTTCATAATGCTGCTACAATGCTCTCATAAATGCTCCTAAATAAATTTAGTTTTATCTTTTCCTTCTATTGAATGTAGGAATGAATGTCTTTAAATATAATGAATAGCACACCAATCAACAAACATGTGTATGAAAAAAACTAGTAAAAAGATAAATAGAATATTGATTCATTTTTATGTTCATTTTTTTATATCTATGACTATATAAATGAATGAAATGAAATTCTCACCTTACAATTTGATAGAATAATAAATAATAAATTTAAAAATTATTATTAATTTGAAACCATCAATATACAATAATAATATAAAAAATAAAATAAAATCCAAAACCTAAGAAAAAGGTCATGGATGTACAATTTTCTCCTCTGCGTAGCCTATTTAAAATATATTAAGTTTACCAAACTTTTTCAGTGATAGGCAGCCACCATGTCAGCACTTAGCCGAAAGCAGTATGGCCGTATGCAAATCACTTTCCCAGAACGTAGTGAAGAGAAAACCTGTAGTGAAAAAACCAGTCTGAAAAATTAAATATGAAGTCTAATCTCCGTTTGTCATGGTCAAATAAAGAAAGCTATAACATGCTTGAAATACATGGCACTTGCTACGGTGGAAGGGCCCAAGTAGGAAAAAACAATCAAATATTTTATATCAATATGCTTAAGGGTATTCAACAAATAGTTATTATAAAATATATCTTCCAATTTTCCAAGCAAATGAAACTGACCCCATGTGAGGGCGGTTTGAAACAAATAACCATTATTCAAGATTTACATGAAATCTAGAGCAGTTGTGGACCATGTTACCTTGTAATCGAGAGAAGTTGTCATATTGCCTTTAAGCTGTAATGACGGATTCACATTCTAACTATTATGTGCTCCTCAGGCTAAATACATTCGTATTGCATATTCAATTACAAAATGAATTCCCTTGTTCATTTCAAAAACTAATTATCTTCTTCAATTCAATTGAATCGCTCACAGAAATGGGCAATATTCATTCATCTCCTCCTTCCCCTCTGCTCTCTCACATGAATGCCTCTATAATATTTTCTTGTCCTCAAAATAGGTTTGACGTGTTTATAAATCATCGTGGAAGGGATACAAAGCAATCAATAGCAAGCCTCATTTATCATAATCTGCATGAAAATTGATACAAAGTTTTCTTGGACAAGATGTCAATCGAAGTAGGAAACAACATAGCACAATCAATAGTGTACACCATACGTTCAGCTTTCGTTCATATTGTAACTTTTTCTCCAAACAATGCAAATTCTGAATGGTGTTTGGATGAGCTAAATTTGATTATCAAAATGGGGGCCAGAATTATCCCTATTTTTTTGGAGAATTAGAATGTCTGAGGTTCGCATGGAGGACAAGAATGGAGTATATGCTCAAGCTTTGTAAGCTCATAAACGGGCTCGAAAACTCAACGTCTGAGTGCTAAACGAATGGAAAAAGGCCCTGCGTGTCGTTTCAGTATTAGAAGGCATTATTTGTCAAGGGTAACATAGTTATCTTACTTCTTTATTTTTACTATAGTCTTCTGAAATCAACTTTACGAAGTTAGGTTACCTTTTATTTACAGTAATATTCTGAAATCAGCTCTACAATAAATTGTGACCGTTTCGCACTAGTTTGCCTCCGTTTGGACAGATTTGAAGCATGGTTAATAGTTAGGGTTTGTTTGTCTCCCTACAGGATAGATTTTAAACAAGGGTTAATAGTTTTATTAGGGTTCAGTTGATTCTACAAATTAGGATTAGGGTTTAAGAACAAAGATTTCCGTTAGGGTTAAAATTTTAGAACAAAGTTTGGAGTTAGGATTAAGATTGAAGTAAGGATTATGTTTGTTAATATTGTCACTCATAGAATTCAATGAGCTTACATGCTTGATTTTTATAATTAATTTGTCGTGAGTTTTTTTTTTTTTGGACGCGACTAAGTTCTATCCGAAATGTACTTTTGACCAAATTTTTAAAAATAGAAAACACAATAGATTTTCGCTAAATTTTCAGCATCTCTGCACATTTTGTGATCGAAAACCACAAAAAAATTGCAAAAAAAAAATCAATTATTGCAAATCTGAGAAAAAAAAAATGAACTTTTCTTTGTTTTGGTACATTTTAGATAGAGCTTAACCGCCACCATTTTTTTTAGTAGGAAGGTTAATTTTATTCTACAAATTTTCAACAACATTAAACAGATTATTTCTTCTTTCTTGTCTATTAATAGAAATGTGTGTATCTAAATATGCTAAGATAACAAAATCCAACCATAACACTCCACATGGCGAATAAAGACCAGTCTGCAACGCTTCACTGAATGCAGCCCTTGCGATGATAAATCCTAAATATTTTTGAATGAAGGTATGGTAATACATGGACACTTTTTTAATCGTGGGTGTAAGCAGAAATTTAAATATTACTATTAGTTTTGATACGCATTTATCAAGGAGAGTTAATAGTTGTAGTCATAGAGGTCTTTTTATGAATTTGTGAATTTGAGTATGTGAACTGAGTAGTAAAGTAGTTGGATGTTCATTTATAATGGAGATCATGTTATATTGACAATTACAAAGCTATTCTAATATATTTTGTGTTTAATTTAGTAATGAGAATTGAGTAGCTAAATATTTTGTATGTTATTGATGGAGTTCATACGAGTTTGATGTCGATTTTAAATGATACATTCGAATATAAGTCATTATGAAAGAATTAAAAGTCTAAGATATTGTTTATTATTAATATAGAGATTATTTTCCATATTCGTATCTCATTAAGAGTTATATTTACTATTTGCAAAGGACTCACTTCATTTTAGATGTAAAAGGTTTTGTAGTTTACTATTTTTTTATGGTATATAGTTTTAAAAAATCATTTATGGTATGGAATTTCCATTTCTTATAAATAGGATACACAAGATGGTAGTTGTATAGGTTTATCTTACAGGCACACAAGATCACATAATATTTCCATAATATTTTGATCATATTGACCCTCAACCATAAAAGTTTTCCCTTAAATAGTATTATGCAATAGATAATACATACATACATACATATTTGAAATTTTCTTTGTAGATGGAGATGAGTGGGAAAACCATGGTATTGTGATGAATGCGCAAATTGGACTAGATTTCAAGTAGGATGCTCTATTATAGTAGTGCTCTCTAGATAGGGTCTAAGGCCCAATTTCCTTGGATATGTGTGTTGGTGGTCATGTCTTCTTCCTAAAAATCGTTAGCTCCCCTAACTATGCAAAACCCTCATCAACAACTTTTGGAGGTGAGTCTTTCAATGTGTTGGGACAAGATATCAAGGTTAGTGGGTCATCTCCTCCTAAGTCTACTTCAAATAACAAAGGCTCTTTTGGGATCAGGAAGAATCTTTTTATTAAGGACCCCTATGTCTCCTCTAGGGGAGTCTCAATTGTTAAATCTAATTTGGGTACTTGTATCAAGATTATGGATCATTCTCTAGATTATATAAATATAAAAATTATGTAAATAATTGATTTTAAAGAGTAGAATTAGTAAAATTAAAAATTACTATTAGAATCTTTTTTCTCTAAGTAATAAAAGTTAAAAAGTAATATTTTCATATTATATTTTAAAAAGTTACTAAATTAATATGCATATATAATAAACAATATAGAAACCATCATCACGTAACAATTATTAATAGTAACAAGTTTCTAAATTTATATTAAAATAATTTAAATTTACAAACATCCATATCCTACTATTTTAAAATATTCTAAATAAATTTATATGTTATCATAAATATTATAAAATAACATATATTTATATTATAAATTAAAATACTATACTCCTTATAATACTCTTTTAAGATTTATTAATAATTTAAAGTGTCATTTACAGTTTTATAAAAATCTAACTTGTCAATCTATATGGTCAAATAAATTTTCAAGTTTCATATACAGTCCAAAATTGTGTGTGTGTGTGTGTGTGTATTAGCGAATTTAGTTTTACTTGCAACTTTTAATACATATAGGTTAAAATTTTAGTTTTAACAACTCTAATATAGTTTATTTTTATTTTTTTATTGGAATAATAGATTAATATCAAATACAAATTTAAAATACAATGATAAATGGTAGACAACTCACTACTAGCATGACACAAAACAACAACATAACCTAATTATTAGACATTATGATGTTAAATGGAACTGCAATACAAAATTATAGAATAAGACTAATATACAAAACTACAATACAAGATTACAAAGAAACCTAGCTGAAATTAATCCAACCAAACCAAAGAAGGTTGAAAGTAGAAATTAAAATTTGAATTTGAACAAGGCATGAAGCCGCCTCAAGCACATGAACTCTTTACTATGGTGTTGAAAAGACTTAGCTTGATGTTATCCAAATAATTTATGTACTTGATATGGCCCTTACTGTTCCCTTGTAATTGAAAACAGAGAGAAACAATTTGATACAAGATGTTAGAGTAAAACCTTTGAATTTTGGTCACCTAGTGAATTGACTGGTGTGAAAACAAAGATAAACAACTGCTCTTCCAAATTATTTAAGAATTTAATTATATTTACACTTAATTTTAAAATAAATTTAAAAATTTTAATGTTGACTTTATCTTTCAATTAATGTTAATATTTTGTGTAATATATATATATATATATAGACACACACACACACACACATGTAAAGAAGACAAAGGGAAAAGAAAGAGCAAGAGAGGAAGAGAGAAGGGATCTCTCTCTCTCTCTCTCCCTCCCCATATTTTTCAATCCCTCTGTCCACCTCTTTTTAAATCTCTAATTGTATCCATTTTCAGTTTTTCTTATCTCGCCCTCTCTATATATATCTTTATATCTCTATCTTTTTATCACTCCATCTCACCATCTCTCCTTCTCTATATCTTACTCTCTTTCTCTCTGTCTCCCATGTCCTAATTTGTATCTCCTTCTCTACCTCTTTCTATATATTTTTATCCCTCTTTCTCTCTTTCTCCCTCTTCTTATACCTCTATATGTATCTATATGTTGCTCTATCATCATCCCTCCATATTTCTTATTTCGTCTCTACCTTCATCTCTATTTTGATATCACTTCATCTCTCTATCTTATATCTCTCCCTTTTTTTACTTTTCTATATAGCACTTCCTAGTCCTACTCTCTTTCTATAATGAACATAACATGAATCTATTGATAATGGAACCAAATTATAACATGAGTCTATTGACTTTGATAGAAAGCTTCTCTTCGTACTATGAAAACGATGGAGAAATTATCCAGACAACATCATAATCACATTTTCTTAAAGCATGTTTCCCAAGAAGCAGATAAATGAATTTTCACGTTGTTTTCTCTTATATTCTCATTTCAGAGCTCACCCACATCATGAAACACATCGAAGGAGGCATGGAGTCCGAACAAAAGATAATACACCAACATCAGCGCAGTACAAATCCCAAATCTGACAAACGACTCATAATCCAATGACCCCATGAGAAACACATTGATGAAAATTGACCAGGAAGGAATCCACGGAACCATCGACACTCCCCACACTTTGGCCTCCCTACACTGCGGAACAAACACAACCAAACTCACAGTGGCCAGAAACCAAATAGGAACGCTAATACAATACCCAATCCATCCACTCGACAGAGCCCAATATATCGAAGTCCCAATGGAGCAGCAAATGATTACAACAATAAACAGTGTCAAAAGAAAAGCATGTTTTGTCGAAGTTTTCTCCTTGACATAATGTCTTCTCACAAGCAGAGCAACGGACATAAGCATGAATATGAACAAAGTGCTGATGGAGAGAAGGTTAGAGAGCACATCCAGGCTTGAAAAAAAGCCCACCACTGCGGTAGCAATTGCCAGGACTGTCATTCCATTGATAGGTGTGCCCATTTTTTCATTAACTAAGCCAAACCAAGGGGGAATCATGTGCGTTCTGGTGATGTGAGTCATATACCTTGCCCGTCCAACTGCGCCCACCAATAAAACAGTAGTAATTCCTTTGAGAGCTCCCAGTGCTACAACATATTTTGCCCATTTCCACCCAATGCTTTGGAATGCTAAGGAATAGGCTGCATTGACGTCTATGTCAATGTAACTCTGCATGAGAACGAGAGCGAGCGCCATGAGACAGTATATCACTGTTATGGCCGACATGGAGCCGAGCAATCCCAAGGGAATGTCTTTAGAGGGGTTTTTGGTCTCTTCCGCCATGGTGGTGACGGTCTCGAAGCCTCCGTATGCGAAGTAAACAATGGCGGCTGCTTTGAAGACGCCCTTTACGCCGTAGGGAAGGAAGGGGGTGAGGTTTGAGGAATTGGCGTTCATAAAGCCAGCGATGATGATGAAGAGGATTATGAATGTGTTGACGAAGGAGGCGATCCAGTTGAGTTGGGAGGTTAGTCATGTGCTGACAATGGCGATGAGGGAGGCCAAGAGGACCACGGAGAAGGCAATTGGGTCGAGTAGGTTGAAGCCTGAGGCAAGGTTTGTGTGGATGTGAAAATCATCGGGGGAGTGGTTGAGGAGAGTGGCGAAATAAGAGGTCCAGGATCGAGCCACCGCCGCTCCACCCACAATGCATTCCAAGATTATGTTTCCTGCTACTATGAAGGCTGCCAAGTCCCCCAACTCCACCCGCAAGTATGCAAATGAACCGCCTGCCAGAATTAAAAAAAGGTTAGGATGAAAGATGGTTACATGTAGTTAAAGGACATTTGGTATAATTGTATAGTTATGTTGTAAGTATGTTGATGGTGCTGAGCTTATATACAAAATAGGAGAAAAAGAAAATTTATCAAATAAGAATGTCTATATATTTCATCATTATTTGTTTTGGTCATAGAAGACTACTAGTGCCTATTTGTTTATGTCATGATAAATTTGGTCAAACAAGTTCTTGATCACATTTCCTTACTTAATTTTAATAGCTTGATTTTAAATAGAATCTAATGAAGTTGGCTTCATGAGATCAAGCAAAATTAATTTATTCAAGAAGGCGAAGGAAATTAAGGATATGATAGAGATGTTTTGGAACATGCTGAGGGTTTCCATATCAAGATATAGACTTGTATTATAAATTGAAAAATCAAGCATGGAGAGTTTATTACTTCCTATAAATAGTTAAAATATTATTAAAGAAAAATTATAAAGAATATTATTTCCTATAAATAATTTATTCAAGAAAGCGAAGGAAATTAAGGATATGATAGAGATGTTTTAGAACATGTTGAGGGTTTCCATATCAAGATATAAACTTGTACTATAAATTGAAAAATCAGACATAGAGAGTTTATTACTTCCTATAAATAGTAAAAATATTACTCAAAAAAATTATAAAGAATATTACTTCCTATAAATATTGAAAAAATTAAGTACTAAAGAAAAACTGTAAATATATTAAAAATATTAAGTACTAAAGAAAAACTGTAAATATCTTTATAACGAACAAATATCAAATGGCAATCAAGTAATTATTTATTGACTAGAAGTAATGAAAGCATCATTATGTCGAAAGAACAGTGGAATTAATAAGACATATATTATAAATGTGTGTATATATTTTAGTGTTCTAACAAAATTTAATTGAAAATTTAAAGAGTAGAAGACGATGTATTTTTATATCCAAATTGTGGAGCCCAAATTGTTGCAGGTACGGTTTTTGGCGGTCCGCTATTGCATTCCCTATCGAATGTATTGTTTTCTGTTCGATAGTAAGTCTTTTAATCTATTTATTCGGGTTGAACTTCAACTGTGTTGCTTCATTCATAAACGTGACCGTCGACCTAATTTCTATAGTAAAGATTACCAAATCTTAGACTTCGAAAATCAATGGAAGGTCAGAAAGATAAGGTAACCATACAAAATGAAAAACTTGTAATAATGAATCTCTTCGATAGCGATATGAAAACTGCATTTATTGAGCCAAAATCATGACCAACCTTACTAATTCCTCTTCTATACTCTATTTCTCTGTCGTATTTACTGATTTTTCTTTGTTTTCATTGACTTATAGGCCACCCTACTTGGCCAAACTCGATGAAAGATTCTGTTTTCTAATTAAGTAGTGGCTGATCCAATTGAGGGACCCATACGAGAGTGAATACAAAATTAAATTTACGCAGATAATCAAATATTCTCACTTGAAGTAGAATTTTGAGTGCAAAGGACTTACCTGCTACGGGAATCTCCACTGCGAATTCGGTGTAACAGAAGACAGAAAGCATCGCAGAGAATCCAGAGAGAGCATAGGAGATAACAATGGCGGGGCCTGCGTCTTCGTGGGCTTCCTGTCCAGTCAGCACAAAAATCCCTGTTCCGATGACGGCGCCGAATCCAAACCAGGTTAAATCCCACCAGTTCAGAGTCCTCCTCATCTCATTCTCACTCCTCTTTCTGATCTCTTCTTTCTCTTTCGTCTCATCCGCCCTCGAAAGCGCACGGTCTTTGAAGCGTTGGGGCGTTTGCCGAAGAGCTTTTCCATAATTCGCCCAGCTCTTGAACGATTCCCCGGGCAAAAAATATTTTTTTCCTGCCCTTTTTACGCCACCATCTGCAACTGTTGCTTCATTCAGACCACGGTCCAAAAGAGAAACAATCTCACTGCTCAACTCTCCCGCGGGCATCTTTATTTTCTATAATAGATCTTGTTGAAAATCTTGCCTTTCTTGTTTGAGAGGCAGACAATATTTAGATGAAGAGCTAATAAACCCAAAGACACAAAGTAAACAGGCTCAATATGTCACAAGAGCTTATATCTTCCACGCAAGTTCGCAAATTCTTCAAAGAATGCAGCCAACGAATCTTTTGTAAGATGAGTTTTGTTTTGGTAGGAGTTGTACTTACGCATGAAATATCGTGCAAAACAAGCTATGATGGGAAATGGTAAACTCTAGCGATAAATAAGTGTTGTGAGCAGCAAAAGTGAAAGCGTGGACCGAAACAAGTGAGACAGTGGTGGTCCTTTTCCGTTGTTCAAGCAGAAGTATTTACAATGGGTGTAGTGTTGATAATTTATCAGTTTTCATGTAAACAAGTGATGCACTGATTATAATCCATTGGTGTTGGTGTAATGTCTAAATGAACACAATGGACTTGTTCCTCTTTCATCTTGTCTTATTTATAAAGTTTGACTTCATGAAGGTCTTTTACCTCAAGTTAATGTACTAGTGCATATAGATTTTTCTCTGCATAATTCTAATCTTTTTATTAGAGAGTATTTTGTCTTTCTATCTACCACTTTATATCATCAAGCTTGGTATTTTATAATGAAAGGATCTAAACACATTTTAGTAGTTGTGAAAGCAGTTGTTTATTTAATGCTTATATTTGTTGATTTAATATCTATACTTGTTGTTTTAATGTCCAATTTCTTTTGACAACATCGCACGAATAGTTGTGACTTTCGAATTGTTATTGTTATGATAATTGTCCATAATTGAATTAAATGTACGCTTAGTTGGGAAAAGCAATCAATCATGTGATGCCACATTAATTGTACAAGTATGGATATCCTTTTAGCATAATCATTGATCTCACCTTTCTTTTGGGCTATTTTTGACACCTTGGCAAAAAACATGTTGATGTGGCATCATATTTGATGATGTGGTACTAAAACCTTAGTTTCAAATAGAGGACTTGCCAAGTAAGTTGTTGTATAATATTGGGAGTGATTCAAAATTTTCACATAAGATTTTGAGAAGCGCAAAGTTAGGGTGCTCAACTATTGAGTCCTCTCTTCTACTTTCGCAAACAAGATTGTCTAGTTGGTCTATTATTATATATTTTTTAAAGTCATAAAAGACTTCAGAAATCTTCTTGTTTGCACCACAAAAAGCTTAGTTAGGGGAATTTCTCTACCCAATTCTCATAGGTTGATTCAAATATTAGTTCAAATGAAGTTGGACTAGAAAGGTCAAGGAAAACCACTTTAGTCAAGAAGGTGCAAACTCGGAGATAATAAACTAATATAAAATCATGGTATAATGATGCAAACAAGACAATAAAAATGTCGAGGCATTAAAGGTGATTTTAAGTAATAAATTTGAAATAAGAACTAGGGGAGAGGATCTTGTAGTTGAGCACCCTAACTTCATACTTCTTAAAATTCTATATGGAAATTTCAAATGCCTCCTAATTTTTACAGTTTCCTGCTTATACCTTAAGTTTCAAGGTCACATCATCAAATATGATGCCACATTAGTATGCGTTTTGCTAAGGTGTCCAAAAGAGTGAGACTTGTATTTATGTACATGTCAATTTTTGTTGGTGTACTAATGTGACATCACACCATTAGTTATTTTTAAATTTAAGAAATACATTTCATTCAATAGTAAATAGTCATTATGAACAAAAAAAACTTTAAAATTACAACTAATAATACAATATTATTAAAAATATTAAATATTTTATATTCAACAAATATTATCACACCTATTGAAACACCAATCCCTTCGAATAACCCCAAATTAAATATACTTGCGTGCTCAAGAAAGACAGAAATTTAATTATATTGATATCGTTACACACATTTTCTAACAAGTTTTCAAACTATTGCAACACAAAATTTCCCATTTCTTCATATTGCTTTCTTCTACATTCTCTCAAGTAACACCCACAACCTGAGACGCATCGAACGAGGCATGGAGTCCTAGAAACACATAATACACCAACATTATCACAGTGCAAATCCCAAATCTGATGAACGACATATAATCCAAAGACCCCATCAGAAACAAATTGATAGCAATCGACAGTGAAGGAACCCACGGAACCAGAGGCACCCCCCACACTCTAGCCTCTCTACACTGCGGCACAAACACAGCCAGACCCACCGTGGCCAAAAACCAGACTGGAACACTAACGCAATACCCAATCCATCCACTGGACACGGCCCAGTAGGCTGCACTCACTGCGGACGAGCAAATAATTATAATAATGAACATTGTCAACAAAAAGGCATGTTTTCTCGAAGTTTTCTCCCTCACATAATGTCTTCTCACGAGCAGAGCAACAGACATGAGCATGAATATGAACAGAGTGCTGATAGACAGAAGGTTAGAAAGCACATCCAGGCTCGAAAAGAAGGCCACCACAGCTGTAGCAATCGCCATGAATGCCGTTGCATTGATTGGCGTACCAGTTTTCTTGTTCACTAAGCCAAACCAAGGCGGAATCATGTGTGTTCGGGCAATATGAGTCATATACCTTGCCTGTCCGACTGCGCCCACTAACATAACAGTAGTAATTCCTTTCAGAGCTCCCAGGGCTACCAGATATTTCGCCCATTTCCACCCGACGCTTTGAAATGCCAAGGAATATGCAGCATTGACGTCCAAATCAATGTAACTCTGCATGAGAACGAGAACCAGAGCCATGAGACAGTATATCACTGTTATGGCCGACATGGAGCCGAGCAAACCCAGGGGAATATCTCTCGACGGGTTTTTGGTCTCTTCGGCCATGGTGGCAATTGCGTCGAAGCCTGTGTAAGCGAAGTACACAACGGCTGCTGCTCTGAAGACGCCCTTTACACCGTAGGGAAAGAAGGGGGTGAGATTTGAGGAATTGGCGTTCATAAATCCGGCGATGATGATGAAGAGGATGATGATGGTGTTGACGGCGGATGCGATCCAGTTGAGATAGGATGCTAATCGTGTACTCAAAATGGCGGCTAAGGAGGCCAAAAGGAGGACTACGACTGCAATTGGGTCGAGAAGGTTGAATCCTGAGGCGAGGTTTGTGTGGATGCGAAAATCGTCTGGGGAATGGTTGAGGAGAGTGGCGAAATAAGAGGTCCAGGATCGAGCCACTGCCGCTCCGCCCACCGCGGATTCCAAGATTATGTTTCCTGCTGCTATGAATGCTGCCAACTCTCCCAGCTCTACGCGGAGGTATGCAAACGAGCCGCCTGCAATTTAAAGAAACAGGGGATTAGTTGTGTTGCCGGTGAGGATTGAAATCGTTGTTCAAATTTTGAGCAATTTCTGAAGTTTTATAAAAGGGGATTAATGTATGTTTATCGATTAATGTTGCTTTGAGTCAGTGAAGAGGTTTGTTAGGATCAGGATCAACATTTTTGAGTTAAAATGTAAAAGGGAGCTGATTGTCAACGTCACTTTAATGGTGAGCACAGAGTGATTGAATGCCCAATCACAATGCCATGAAATGATTGTTTTTTTGGTTTGGTAACTGGTGGTATGTAGTACATTGGATTTTCAGTTTTTTTTCTGTGTATGGAGCTTATAGCTGTTGCATTGTTTTTTTAGATGGGATAAGGTAAGGAAAGGTTCTTTTATAGTCTACCATACCAGTCATATGTTTTTGGGTTTACATATAGTGACAGTAATATGGGACTATCCTGTACTCTTTGTGGGAGGCATCTAACTGTGCTACAAACAAGACGTGCATACCCTACCCGCAGTGGAATTTGAATTTGTGACCTGTACAAGTTCTCCACCACTAGACTAACTCAAATGAAAGTGGATTAGTTCAAAGATAAAAAATTATTATTTCATATGATATTAGATTTATATTTTTTATTGTTTTGTTAATCAAATTCTTCGACTATCAGTAAATTTGTACAACTGATCTAATATTTATGGATAAAAATGACTATTGGTCATAGACTATATAGACTATTTATAAATCTTACATATTTAACCTGATGTTGTAGATACCTTCAACAGACTCTACAGTTACATCGAGAAGTAACTTCTAATTTTTTTTAGAGCAAGTTCTTTTACCTGCCATGTTTGATTTTTTCCCAAAGCTTGCTATTTTAATCTAGATATTGTTTATTTTCCTAAACCAACGTCGTATCTACATGATAACAGTAATTAAAACGCAGAAGATTAAAATGATTAAAACCTTTCGCATATAATTTGACGTGTATATAGATCTTACATACTATGTAATTGGCATGATACGATTTAAACGCTTGAAATTAAATGATTAAAGTATTAACTTTTAATTATGAAGGCATGGTTAGTTCGTCTAGAGCTACCAGTCAAAAATAAAGAGTTGAGACATACACATACAAAATTAAATATCAATAATTGAGGCAACAATCAAACAGGTCTGAAATGGCACACATAGAGAGAGTTTAAAGATTTGTAAATACCGGCAACAGGAATTTCGACTGCGAATTCAGTGTAACAGAAGACAGAAAGCATGGCGGAGAATCCAGAGAGAGCATAGGAGATAACAATGGCGGGGCCTGCGTCTTCGTGGGCTTCCTGTCCAGTCAGCACAAAAATTCCTGTTCCGATGACTGCACCAAATCCAAACCAGGTTAAATCCCACCAGTTCAGAGTCCTCCTCATATCATTCTCGCTCCTCTTTCTGATCTCTTCCGCTTCTTTCTTCTCGTCTGCCCTCGAAAGCGCACGATCTTTGAAGCGTTGGGGCGTTTGCGAAAGAGCTCTTCCATAATTCGCCCAGTTCTTGAATGATTCACCCGGCAAAAAGTACTTCTTTACGCCATTCCCTGAAACTATTTCTTCATTCGGACCAGTGTCCAAAAGAGAAACAAACTCACTGTCCAACTCTCCCGGAGGCATCTGTTATTTTGTGTAACAGGACTTGCTTGAAATTGGGACATCTCAGAGTTACTGATAACTAAACATTATCCCAAATATATGGCCCAACTGCCTTCCCCCAAACCAGAGTTTAATACTATTTAGCTGCAACTTGAATTTTTATTAAGAAAATAGTCTCATTCATGATTGTCAGGTGAGCCCATGCTTGCACCTAAAAGTCCGATTCATACGTAAAACAGACTTGAGGTTTTCTAATTTAGTCTATCATCGAATTAGGTAGTGTAGAAATTTAGAATTTAGTGAACATCCCCGGATCTATGAGCAAAATGGGTTTAGTCGTCTCCAACAACCTTTCTAATTATGAGCAGTAAAAGAATGGTTGGCACGCAACGTTTACAAAAATTTGGCTTCTCCTCGGAAACGTGGTCATGATCTGACGTTCTCTTGACTTCACTCCAAGGAAGCGACAATATACGTACACATATTCTTCTTGTCATGTCTATTTCCATTCTCCCCATCTAGTATCGGTTTATCGTTCCTCTCAGTTTTTCTTGTTTAATTCCTTTCATAGTGGTTGCCAATGTCGTAGTGTTTGATAGGTCATGTTTTTTACTTTTTCTTCACCTTGATCAAGGGTAGATTCTCAATTTTTTATTTCTTGTTTTCTCTTTCGTTCTACTAGTATGTCTCATAGCTTATCTGAAATCAATAAAAGTAATAGTCCAATTAGACGTGATTTATTTTAATCATTCTATTTTTTCTTATTGTTTATCCAGGATAAGTTTTACTTATCATGAATTTGAAATTACATTAGAAGGGCTAGATGATACACTCATTCATAAAAAAAATTCAGAACTTATTAATAACATCATCTATCTAGAGTCATAATGAGAATATAGATGCATAACACTAAGGACTTATAGATATTCAAATCAATACATCACCGCTATAAAATGTGTCGACAAGGAGTATTCACGTCTCTCTCCCCATTTTGTGCTCGCCACTTCACCCTTGCGAGATGCTCTTGTTACAACTTTAACTGACAGTCATGTGGTCACTCATTCCTCAAGGTACTCTCCACGATGTTGATAAAGGAGATAGTTAGGAAGCTCTTGTATACAACTAGTTTCTCAATAAACATATTTGGTTAGCATGGTGTCTATCGTATTGCTTGTTGCATAACTTAGGTACTCTAGAGCATAACCATTAGTAGATGGTTGTTATTATTCCATTTAAAACTTATCATTTACTATCCATTAGGTGTTGTTATAATTGTGAACATCCTAAATCATTCCCTCACCAAATCTCATCATGATCAAATGTTCATGCATTTTTGCTCCTGAATCGTTTGATCTCGTATGCAATTATGCCTGAGGTAAGGTAGTGGAAAATGATATTTCACCTATGACGTTAGGTTAACAAGTCTCTTGTTAAATGGTGATCTTAAACATCCTTTATAGAATGCATGACTATAGACTTATATAGGTTTATAGAATGCATGACTATAGACTTATGTAGGTTCTATGCTTGTAATTATTTGTAACACTGGTTCCAGGGGAATAAATTTTTATCATGAAATATTTAGACAATTCATGTAGTCCTTTACTAAGTTCAAAATAATGAAAACCATTTATATATACATCCTATAAGGTTTTATCTTCATTACAATTTTTGGTCCTATAAAAAGGGATAGGGAAATGGAAAGTTTCACAAGCCTGCAGTTTGAAGTTACACGCATACCACCAGGTGAAACAAAAGGATATCTCGCTAAGAATTTAAACATTTGAAGTGGAGACGTGTTTTCTTGCAGAGGAATTTGTGGAGTTGGGTCATTTTCTTTTGGACCACCTACCGCTTTCAGAAGAAGCTGGAAATGTCTTCCTAGGCCTCCCTTAAGATCCTATTCAATAGGGTATCCCTTTATTCCTTTTCTTTCCCTCCTCTTTATACCCGATATATATATATATATATATATATATATATATATATATATATATATATATATATATATATATATATATATATATATATATATATATATATATATATATATATATATATATATATATATATATATATATATATATATATATATATATATATTCTCTTGTTTTACTAGAAAAATTCACTTTATTGTCAGGTGAGAAAATTGAGCATTGTCTCCATGGTTGCTCCCATACAGTAGTATGATCTTCAAGAGGTGCTGTGACCTCCTTATGGGGAAATGATGTTCATGAATTTACATCCATAGGTAGGATGAATAAACTTTCAGTTCCATTTTTAACCATGGAAGGAGAAACCCTTATTAGTGCTAACAATTTTGCACTGCAGACAACTAATGTTCTAATTCCCGCCAAGAGCTATAGGAATGAGCATCTCAAGGGGCGGTCAAGGTGAGGGTTAGCTACAAGAACTATGTCCAAGTAAGTTGTCCACTCCCATAGATAGTGGAAAGAGTGAAGCAACAATCTACAATTTTCATTACTCCTTGGTTACGTGAATTTAATGACATCTCTCTCTATTTCATGAGTTACACAGGGAAGGGATGGATCTTGCATATTTTTTTGTGAACTATTCATGTGAAACTTATTTTTGTGACCTTATTGTGTCTCTTGGATATCAAAACTAATTGATTGGAGAGCTCTCGCTATTCTTGTTTTGACTTGCCATGTGTTTGCCTAGAAAAGACTCATGTGGCACATTCAAGCATGGTGTTTTTGTAAGGAAGTAAGGTGTATAAAAACACTTCCTAAGCTAATTTTGAGTGGATGATTGTGTAAATTTCAACTTAGCTATTACAAATATTTCAAGAAACACATAAGACCATAAACAAAATAATAATAAACACATAACACAACGATTTCTGTGGGGAAAACCCTTATGGGAGAAAAAACCCACACTCCAAAACCTTCATAATGTAAATCAAATCAAAAACATATTACAACACACTAGAAATGTAAGTTCTTATAGGAGTTACACCTCAACTCAAGCTTAGAGGAACTCCAATAGCATCCTTCTACCATCCAATCTTGAAAACAAAAATCAATGATAAAACTCCTCCTCAAGCCCTTATTTTTTAGGCTTTTTATAGGCTTCTCACAATCTGGAAACCACTTATGGTTTACAAAATCATGTGCTAAACCTCCTTGACACGTGTTTCCCATCCTTGACATGTGTTTCCCAAGATAGACATGAATCTAAGTTAAAAATAGTCTCTCACATCCAAAGCCTTTCCCTCTATTTATGAGCAAAATAATTTTGTCACTTTACAAAATTAATCCTCCTCTGAAAAAAATTTAATGGTACAAAAATTTTACTTTGAACCAAAAAATACTTTCTCAAAATAAAAGATGGACCAAACTTAAGCCCCTTAGGGACTAAAAATCCATGTGACAGGAGATAAACTTTTTAAAAACTGCACCTTGGAGGATGAATAGTGGCCTTCTCTATTGCATTTAAAATTGCAGTCATCGAACCCTCTTTCAAATTTAAAAGCTTTTTACTACCCACAACTCACCTGAAAAGTCGTAGGGGTTTTAAAAACTGTTGCACATGATGATTTTTGAAACTATCGTAGAGAAGGAAAACCACTATGGGCTGAACCAGATGAATGGGGAGTCATGTCATCCTCGACGTGGCTAGTTTTTAGAGGTTTTAGAAGCTATGTAGAGAATTAAAACACTAACATAGTGAAATTTATATTTAAAAGTACTAATATCTATTATAATATTGATAAATTTTGAAATGGCAAATTAAGTTTTCTTTTAATTTTTAATTAATTAAATAGAAATATTTTTCTTTTAAACTATAATAGTAATAAAATTTTAATATTATTCAAATTAATAATTTTTTAAAAAGTTATTAAATATTTTCTTTCAAAATCAAATTTTAAAATCTATCATTTACCAAAATCTTAAAAATAATTATTTTATTTTTTCTTTTAAATATCTAAATTATTGTATATAAATTAAATAGTTGTCTCTCAATCTCAATTTAATTTTAGTGTATTATTGCATTAAAATTTTATCTTATAAGAAAATAATAAAATATAAAATATAAAATATAAATGAATATTTTTTTAAGAAAATTAATCAATATTTTTTATTTTAATTATCTATAATATTTAATATTAAAAAAATTACAATTTTTTATGTATGATTATATATAAAAATAATAATAAAATACATATATTTAATTATTTTATAAATAAATTTTATTAATATTTTTGCAATCATCTACATTATTTTAAATTTAATTTCAAAATAGTATTTTGTAAACAAATTACTAAAGATAATCAAATGATAATATAGAACAATAAACAAAATATAAATAAATAAAAGAAAATTATGAAAATGAAAACGTCAAATGCTATATTGTGAGCAGAATAGATATCATATTGTGAGGAGAGTTATGAGGGGTGAGGAGAGTTGTGAGGGGAAAAGTACATAATAAAAACAGCTTTTAAATTGTGATATTGCTATTAGAATTCAAATGTGTAGGTTTTTTTAAGTCAAACTCATTAATCTCTCATTAAACAAGGGTCAATGAATTTGACTAAAAAAAACTACACAGTTGAATTCTGATAGCAATATCACAAAGACATTAATAGAATACTGGTGATAAATTAGTTTTCAATTTAGCAAAATAGGGATGTAATGATGGTGTCGGGTGAAAAACAATTAGTCAATTAGATTGATGAAATTGGATGGTAAAAATTTATGGAATGGTCGTACTTGTTTTTTAAAGATTTTTAACCATTGATGTGAAAATATAGATCATTCCAAATAATAAACACTCCTTTTGCATAAATATAAAGAATCAATCTTTGTGTGTTTTCTATATGAGATGGACAAGCTAAAGTGAACGATCAATGGCTGATATCATCATTAGAGAGTGGACGACCATCTAAAAACATATTTTTTGCCCGGAGAATCGTTCAAGAGCTGGGCAAATTATGGAAAAGCTCTTCGGCAAACGCCCCAACACTTCAAAGACCGTGCGCTTTCGAGGGCGGACGAGACGAAAGAGAAAGAGGAGTGAGAATGAGATGAGGAGGACTCTGAACTGGTGGGATTTAACCTGGTTTGGATTCGGCGCCGTCATCGGAACAGGGATTTTTGTGCTGACTGGACAGGAAGCCCACGAGGATGCAGGCCCCGCCATTGTTATCTCCTATGCTCTCTCTGGATTCTCCGCCATGGTTTCTGTCTTCTGTTACACTGAATTCGCAGTAGAAATTCCTGTAGCAGGTAATTCGTTTTGCACTCAAAATTCTACTTCAATTGTGAGAATATTTGACAATCTGCGTAAATTTTATATTCTCTCTCGTATGGGTCCCTCAATCGGATCCGCCAATACTTGAATTAGAAAATAGAATCTTTCATCGAGTTTGGCCCAGTAGGTTGCCCTTATAAGTCAATGAAAACAAAGAAAAATCTGTAAATACGACAGAGAAATAGAGTGTAGAAGAGGAATTAGTAAGGTTGGTCATTATTTTGGCTCACTAAATGCAGTAATGATTTGACTGAGTTTTCATATCGCTATCGAAGAGATTCATTATTTCAAGGTTTTCATTTTGTATGGCTACCTTATCTTTCTGACCTTCCATTGATTTTCAAAGTCTAAGATTTGGTGATCTTTACAGTGGAAATTAGGTTTGGGGTCACGTGTATGTTCGTCAGCTTGGGCCAACACAAACTGTATTTCAACCCGAATAAATAGATTTTTATGATCATCTGACAGAAAACAATACGTTCGGTACGGAGTACACTAGTGGGCCACCAAACCGGAGAAGGGTGGTCGCCAATAAAACCTACCTGTGACAATTTAGGCTCTACATTTTGAATATCAATATATGTCATCATCTACTCTCAAAAGTTAAAAATATACTAGAGACATTCATCTATGAAAGCTTTTATTCATAACATTTTGAAACTGTTTCTGTTATTATTTATTTAAAAAAATTAGATTTCCTTGAAATGATTTATCCTAGAAGAAAATATGAAAATAAAATAATAAATTTATAAATTTTCTTGTTATTTTGATTTTGTTTTTACATTCTAAAAATATTGTATTTTGTAAATTTAATATCATTTGATAGGTAGGAAGTACATTTGTAGTGTATATTAACATTAAGTTCGGTAATTTTTTAGTCAAATTTTTTGACTTGTGTCTCATAATTAGTGCTTCCTACAAACTCAATTCTTGTGAGTACAAATTGTTCACTTAGCAATCATTGCATCTAGATGATGCTCCTAAGACTGAAACATCAAGAACTTCTTTGAATTTTGCAAATAGTTAGAAAGTTAAGTGGACTTGAACTTGGGAGAAAGTTCATAGTTAATTGTGATTGACTTATAGCAATAGAACATATGACCTCCATAAATATAGTAATACTATAAGCATCCTCTAAATGCAATAGGCGTTAAGTAGACCACTTATACTAATGATATATAAATTCATTTGAAGCACAACTCATGAAATTTAGATTAATAAGTTTGACTCAAAAACTACCTAATTGTATTTTGTTAGAACATTAAAACACATGCGCACACATTCACAATATATGTATTTAGGTATATTTATAATCATTTTTATTCCACTCTTCTCCTATATAATGATGATTTCACTGGTTCTAATTAATCAATAATTACTTGATCTACATTTGATATTTGCATTGCTATATAAGTATTTGTAGTTTTTCCATGATACTTGATATTATCATTACTTATTAGAAATCCCCATGCTTGATTTTTCAACTTAATTTTCTTAACATCTTATTTATCCTTAATTTTCTTAACATCTTGTTTGCATCATAATAGCATGGTTTTATGTCATTTTCTTATCTCCAAGGTGTTTGTCACCTCCTTGAATAAATTGGTTTTGCTTGATTGCATCAATCCAACTTCATTAGCTATTAGAATGAGGTAGAGAAACTTGGTCAAAATTTTGTTTGACCAAACTTGTCACATGACATAAACAAGAAGGCAGTAGTAGTCTTCTATGACCAAACGATATGATAATGAAGTCTATAGACTTCAATTAATGATTAGATCAATTTCACATGTGATAATCATGTTTATGCACAATGTTTTATGGATTTACTTTGACTTATGATTATTATGCAACAAGATTATATGTTAACAAATAGTCAAATGTTAAATGAATTGTTATTAATTTATGCATAATTGATTATGATTTTTTATTTATGTGCTAGTATACAGATGAAAATTTTGAGTGTTATGAGTTAATGAAAGAATTTTTTATTTATTAATTTATTGTTTTAAAAAAATGTGAAAAAATGAATATAGGTATCATGCTCAACAAATAATATGGCAGAGGGCATGGCACTTCTCCATGGTTTGATTCTTGCTAAATAGTTGGGCTTTAGCAAGGTGCATATTGAAGGGACTCTGTAGTGATTGTAAATGGTTTTATTAACCGTAGATCTCACTCTTGTAGATCTCACTCTTGGAAATTGGAATATTTTCTCAAGCAGATTTGGGGAATTCTAGACTCTTTGGAAGTATGCTATCTCTCACATTCATATAGAGAAGGTAATAGACTAGCCAACATGTTAGCCAATATGGGGGGTGTCAGGTATTAGCTTGGATTCCTCGGCAGCTTGCATTAATTGGTCCAATTTTCTAGCTCTAAAGTCTCTCATAGATGCTGAGAGTATGTGATAATTTCATTCATGCTTCTCATGCACCAATTTGCCTAAATAGGGATCACAAAGAACTATAACATGTCACCTTTATAGGGGTTACAAAGGGCTTAAACTTATCGGGGGTTGGCATTTAACTAATTTAGAAAGACATATACTAACATATATTGCTTACTTATTTATCAAATAAAGCCATCATCATTATGTAATTAGCTTAAAGGTCTATGTCCTTCTACTCATAAGCATAAACTGTTGTCAGGGATCGAAATAAATCCTCACACATATTGATTGGTGACCTTAAGTACCTTCACTCGTGAGCTGGCATGATCCTAATCTTTCGCAAATCAAGCCCTCCTAAGCAAGATTAATATACAAGTCTTTTTTTCGACTCACATTAAACACATGACTGCTCACTTCATTTTAAGATTTAAATTGGCAATGTTGTAAGTTTATAACTACAGCCCCACTCCTTAATTTTGATTCTCTGCGTGGGGACTACCAAATCTCAATGGAGACTTCTTGTTCTTATAAACCCATAAATGAAAAAATTTAACTTGCAATCAAGGATTGGGAGGTGCCTGTGGACGAGCATGTTCTGATACTCTCAACTAGAAGGAATGTTTTACTTCAAATGCCACCTATGTAAGGAAGCAGTTATACGTATCATTGGGCCGAAATGTATCTTCCCACATGAAAATTGAGTAATATTTATGTCACAAGTAATTTTGGCCTTTCTAGCTAATGTATACAATCTTTTCCAGTCGTGGTCCAATTTTAATCTCTTTGCAGAAGGGTTTATCAAGCCAAATTTCCGCATGAATAACAAAGTTGTTCAAGGGCTTAATCAGTATGATCTCTAGCATGGAAAGGATTTTGTGGGCAACATATTTCCTAGGAATTTATTGAAATCGGATAAAAATTATGTCTTTATGTTTAATCTCATTAAGAGATCCTTAACCACATTGGATATCACCCACTTTCAACAAGCTTTATCCTCCCTTTGTTTGGATTTATCCATGAAAGACAATGCCCTAGCTGTTGTAAATACAATTATTCATCTTTTACGGCACATTTTTCATCAGTCGGTGCATGGCTATGGAGGGCTCCAAGATTCACTAGCCTCAGAGGACTCCAGGTGTGTAAATGACACAAATTTTGAAAGGTACAATAATACAGGTTAGGATGAAAACTCTTTGGGCATTGGTAATGCAACGCATTCGTCTTGGGGCTTGTTATTAGATAATTTGGATGTGGACTTCGCATCGAGAAACTTTTCAAACCTGTCCGCCCTGGTTGAAGTTGATGAGCTTCAATAGAATGAACATCTGATAGTGAATTCAAACTTGTCTCTTAATTCACCTTGACTAGAACCAATGGATTTGGACTGAATGTGTATGATTTCATTTTTTAGTAAAATTTTGGAAGCTCTTAAATTCTCGATGGGAAGAATTGGGTTTGTAGATAAACTTCATACAATGTGTTCGGAAGCATGAGAAGGCAATGTGAATGACAATATTTGCAACATGAATGGCTCCGAATTGTGATCGTTCTTGGCTTGAAGGATTTCCACACCATACATATAACCCTACTTATCATAGGACTCTCAGGCACGAACTCACATGTATATAAAATTTCCTTTTTTATATCTCAGAATAGAAGGTCCTTTAATAGGCTTTTTGTGGCAAGGAGCTCCAACTAAAGCTTAGTTTAATATATCATTTTGAACACTCATAAAGTTATTGTATTAGTTAAATGATATTTTCATAGGTCTTGTGAGGTAATGCAAGCAATATATTCATTTGTAATGAATATGCTATTAGAGAGGTTATGTAAGCAACTTAGGCATTGCATGCATATAGTATTGAGAGGTGATGTAAGCAGTGTATGTGTTTCTAATGAATATACCATTAAAGGGGTGTTGTAAGCATTGCATGCCCTTACACCATTAGCTTCATCTTATGTATTCAGATTTTGTAATTGAGCTGGGAAATAGGGTTTTCTTGCTAGTTCTTTCCCTATGGAGCTCTTGAACTAAGCTTATTTAATAAAATATTATATATATTGGTGGCTCCATCCACTTTTCCCTAAAAAAAGTAATTTCCAATTAATTTTGATCTAATTTTATCAATCTTCAAAAATTCAATTTTTAATTCCAAAAAATCTCACTAATTGCTAATTTCTAATTCCAAAATGGCAATAAATCAAAAAATCTAAAATATCTCCAAATTGTTAAATTCTAAAAATAAAAAATATGTATAAATTCAAAATGTGTAATATCTTCAAATTTGGAAACAAGTCTTTCTTGAAAATTCAGAAATCTCCTAAACATCAAAAAATAATTTCCTTTTCCATATTTGTATTTTTTGGAAATTCTTATTTTCGAAAATCAAATATCATGTCAAATCTTATCTTCTCTCTTGTTTCCCAAATGACTCTCCTCTTTTTGAGTTCAAATTGGAAATAAATCCTCATTTTTCGAAGATTACCCAAAATCTTCTAGTTCCTGATTATCTCAACCGTTAATCCTAATTTTGCCAACTATCATCCATTCAAACTTGAATATCTATATAGATCCCCTTCATTCTCATATGAAGAATCCCAATTTCTATTTATCAATTATCTTATGTAGGTTTTCTTAGCAATCAAGTCATCGGTTATCATAGTTTCAATTCTTGAATCTTTGAGCCGAAGTGTTGCCAAAATCAACGTTGAGCACCATCCATCCACTTCCATAGAGTGCAAAGAAGAAATAAAAGGAAACAAGAAGGGTATTGGTAGCTATGTTTGTTTGATTAATTCATTTTTTGTTAGCTATCTCCATGCTTGTTTTTTATTGTTTTATAGGGCTAGTGTTTAGTAGTTTATTGATTTAAATACGATGCTACTAACCAGTTTTTTGAGTCTTGCGTACTATCCCTACATATAGATACTTCATTTAGGTTGGATGAAGTGGTGACTTTTCATGTCTCTAAAACTTTAGTAGATTTCTTCATGTTGGCCTGGTTAGCTCCTCTCACTATCAATAGAACTGTTGTAATTGCAATTTGTAACTATCAATTGTAACAGTACCAAGTCCATTCCTTTCATTGTAATTGGCCATTTTAATCGACTAAGAGGAAAAAAATTATAAATAAGAACATGATTATCTAAGCCTAACATAAGAGAAATCTTCATTTTTTTCTTTTTGTATAGATAAACTTTTTTATTGGTCAATATTGATTAATTTTGTATTAATATAAAAAATGAATATACATGTTTGAAACAGAGTTCACATCTACCATTAACAAGCCTTCTTCCAGAGAATGGAGTGGAGCGGGAACAGGGCCATAGGAGCTAGGGCTTCTGGATCTTCAGAGGAGCCAAGTGAGTCTGGCGATGAAGATGATGACCCACCTGTGCTTTTGCTTTATCTAGCGGATGGGGTCTTTCTTGTGCTCGGTGAGCTTCGGCCAAAAGCTTTCCTATTGTACCTATTTGCTCCTATTTATGCCGAGACGACTGGTGTTGCTTGTGTGGTGGTCTCCTCCACTCTTGTCAGTAATGCTTGGTCTCTCTCCTACTCCGTCCCTCTCCCTTGGGCTCTTGCTCGGTGTGTGGACTGTTGGAGTGGGAGTTATGAGGTCTGGGTTGCGTTTGCCTTGCCCTGTGCCTGCTTTTTCGGTAGTGTGGCTTTTCTTCTCAAGGGGGACGGATCTAGTGGCTCCTTGATGGCTCTTTCGGTGGATATGTCTTGTCCTCCTCTATTCCTTTCACTCAGTGGAAGGTTTTTGGGTGCCATTTCTCCCCTTGAGCTCTTGGGCCGAATGGTTGTTAGGGTAAAGCCTTATTTGTTGCAGGGGGTTTGCTTATTTTTAGTCTTCCCCCTCTCTATTTTCTCGGAGCTCTTTGCAGTTGCCCTGTGGCTTTGCTTCTTGCGGAGTGCTCTACCCCTTGATGCTTTGGTTTGGAGAGGCTTGTCTGCTCTATTACACAAGGTTAGAGGAGAGTTTTACCAGAGTCCATGCTCATTCTTCCCTTACCTTTCCATGGTGCAGACCCCTGTTGAGGTGGAGTTTCATTCCTGGGCCCAGTGGTTGTTGTTGGCTTCTCTTCTTCTTTCTCCTTTCTCATTTTCTATTGAGGTGGAAGCTCCTTTTGAGGTGGAGGCTCAGCCTATAGCAGAGACTCGATGCTGGTCAAAAGTGGTGTGAAGGATTTTTGCTGCTGGGCTTGGCCTATGTTGGAGGGAGCTCTTTCTACCTGAGTTCTTTGCTTGTACTTTCTCTCTCCTGGTAGATTGTGGCTTGTTGGTTTGGGGAGACTTTCATTGCCCCGTTCTTCTGGTGATGGTTGGGGGAGCCTTTCAAAACCCTTATGCCCAGGTGTAGCTCAAGTTAAAACTGCTCAAAAATTTTAAGCTACTATTTTTATTCATGTTAGGATCTGCGAGGGTGGATTGGTTTCACCACCATGCTGGTTTTGGGTCCCAGGTTAAAATCTAGATTGGTAATGGGAGCCACTTCAAAACCCATTTTACAGTTTTGGGGTACCTAAAAACCCTGGTCTTCATCTGTTGGCGTAAAGCTTAGGCTTCACCCTAATGGTTCCGCACAACTAGTGCCTTAGTGCTTTGCATTCTTTAGGCTGTTGTTGTTTTGTTTTTCTACGGCTGCTGGTAGTTCCACTCACAGTCAGTGTTGGGGGGCTTTGTAAAGACTATCTTCTTCTCCCAGCTGTCTCATCTTAGATTTGTGCTAATTCTTCTTGTAATACCCCAAAAATGGGCTATATGTTCATTAACCTCCTGCATTAACAATTCGAACGAAATTGACATCAAAGTCCTAACCTAAGGCATAACCAAACATCATCGAATCTAATTGATTATCCTAATTCTGCATCGGGGAATATTCCTAGCAATATTCCTAATTTATCCAAATTATCTTTAATTTAATGATTATTTGGCGATAAATTCCATTTATCCTAAAGTTTGATCAATTGAATATTCTGAATATTTAATTAATTAGATTTAATCCTACCACTTGATTATTAAGTTGAATTTAATTATATTTATTCCTAAGTATTATTATTTAAATTTGACAATAAATAAAAATTCATATTATTAATTGATTAAATTCTTATTAATTAATTAAAGCAAGTTGTCATATTTAATAATGTATTTTTGAATAAAAGTTTGAATAAATGATTGATTAACCCATAAATCAATTGTTTTATTTCAAAAATCAGCTAAGTTGAGAATAAATCACTTTATTTATTTATTAATTCATAATTATCCATATGCACAATCAAAGAGCAGTTAAACTCCAAATTAGAAAATCAATGCAAGTTATTGATTTTTTGGAACTCAACATCATTTTTTATTTCAAAAGTTAATCTAAACTTCTAATTTGAGTTAAAAAGCTATTTTTGCATGATTTGCATAATTTTTGTGAATTAATTATCTTTTCTTACTAATAACTCAAAAATTAACCTGAGTTTATCAAGAGTGATTTATGGCTTTTCTCATGCATCTCCAAAGCCCTAGATTTTTATAAAATCAAGGCTCAGCGCTTCATAATTCATCTCATGAATTTGCAAAGTTACGCTGTCAAATTGGAGACTAAAGAATCATCTTTGCAGATCTACGTTGTTGTGAGATCATTCTTGTTTTTTAGCATTGCATATCATTTAGAATTCATTGATAGATCAATTCATAGCATATCAATTTCATCTAGCATAGATTCATATCAGATTCATATCATTCTTATTGCATCTAAAATCCAAAAAAAAAAAAAGCTTAATTTGCATACATCTCATATCTAGATCAATTGCATTCAAATCCTTCATTTAGGTGTCGGCAAGGTCACTAATCTCGATTACAATCTGAAAACATCAATCTCGCACCTATTAGAAGGCAGTAAATCGCCTAGTTAGTTTAGCTTTCAATTCATTGTAGATTTTGATTTTGCTAACCTCTAATGTTTTACTGAAGTGTTGTGTCTACAAATCAAGTACAATTTTCACACACACACTTCCTATTTGGATTACAGTTCCCTTTAAAAACTACTTGTATATGGTTTCAGGGCCCATTCAAAACCTGTTTTACCTAATAAAAAACAAGCCTTCTTTCAAAAAACCACTTATCGCACCCCTAATTGTCAAACCCTACTCCTTATACCAATCACAACCACATAATTCATTTACCAGCAATGCCTATGCAAATAAAATTGGACTACAAACTACCCAAAAACCCATCTTTTGGTTAAGTCCCTTGGACCAAATGGACTAATAGTAGATAATTACAAGATAATCAAAAAATGTCATTACATTTTTAAACTCATGGAAGAATTAGACAAAGCCACCTCCTAGGTCATCGCAAGGTCTGGACTTCTTGCTCTTGTGTATCTCTGCCTCCATTGTTGAGCCCTCTGGAATGAACAAACTGCCACCAATTTTGTGTTTCTACTTCCTCTTTCTACCACTGGCTTGTTCCTTCCTCATTTTCTCCACTTTCTTTTCTCAAAAGGAATCCTTAATAAAACTCATCCATCATAGGCTTCGTCTATGTGGATCTCCTTCCTTATTGTCATTGCCATTGTAAATAGGGGAAGAGATTAGTGTTCTAATAGTTGTAATAATACTTGTTGATAAAACACTTAATATTTTTAACAATATTGTACTAAGGGTTGTGACATTTATATGAATGGATTACGATCAATGCATCAGTAATTTACATGAAGACTGATACATTATCTACAATACACCCATTGTAAATTATTCTGCTTAAATAATGGAAAAAGGAGCACCACTTTCTCACTTGTTCCGGTCTACGCTTTCACTTTTGCTGCTTGCAACACTTATTTCTCACTAAAGTTAACCATTTCCCATCATGCTTGTTTTGCACGACATTTCATGCTTAAGTACAACTCCTACCAAAACAAAACAAGATTCAAGTCAAAACTCATCTTACAAAAGATTCGTTGGCTGCATTTTCTGAAGAATTTGCGAACTTGCGTGGAAGATATAAGCTCTTGTGACATATTGAGCCTGTTTACTTTGTGTATTTACGTTTATTAGCATATCACGGATGCCTTCAAAAGCGTCTCCGTTAGCTCTTTATCTAAATATTGTCTGCCTCACAAAAAAGAGAGACAAATTTTTAGCAAGATCTGTTATAGAAAATAAAGATGCATGTGGGAGAGTTGAACAGTGAGAGTGTTTCTCTTTTGAACCGTGGTCTGAATGAAGCAACAGTTGCAGATGGTGGCGTAAAAAGGGCAGGAAAAAAATATTTTTTGCCCGGGGAATCGTTCAAGAGTTGGGCAAATTATGGAAAAGCTCTTCGGCAAACGCCCCAACGCTTCAAAGACCGTGCGCTTTCGAGGGCGGACGAGACGAAAGAGAAAGAAGAGATCAGAAAAAGGAGTGAGAATGAGATGAGGAGGACTCTGAACTGGTGGGATTTAACCTGGTTTGGATTCGGCGCCGTCATCGGCACAGGGATTTTTGTGCTGACTGGACAGGAAGCCCACGAGGACGCAGGCCCCGCCATTGTTATCTCCTATGCTCTCTCTGGATTCTCTGCGATGCTTTCTGTCTTCTGTTACACCGAATTCGCAGTGGAGATTCCTGTAGCAGGTAATTCTTTTTGCACTCAAAATTCTACTTTAATTGTGAGAATATCTGATTATCTGCGTAAATTTTATTATCTCTCGTTTGGGTCCCTCAATTGGATCCGCCAATACTTGATTTAGAAAATACAATCTTTCATCGAGTTTGGCCAAGTAGGTTCCCTATAAGTCAATGAAAACAAAGAAAAATCGGTAAATACTGACAGAGAATTAGAGTATAGAAGAGGAATTAGTTAAGTTGGTCATTATTTTGGCTCAATGAATGCAGTAATCGTTTGACTAAGTTTTCATATCGCTATCGAAGAGATTCATTCTTAGAAGATTTTCATTTTGTATGGCTACCTTATCTTTCTGACCTTCCATTGATTTTCGAAGTCTAAGATTTGGTAATCTTTACCATAGAAATTAGGTTGGGGGTCACGTGTATGTTCGTCAGCTTGGGCCAACACAAACTGTATTTCAACCCGAATAAATAGATCTTTATGACCATCAAACAGAAAACAATACATTCGATAGGGAGTACAATAGCGGAGCACCAAAACAGAGAAGGGTGGTCGCCAATAAATATAGTAATACTATAAGCATCCTCTAAATTCAATAGGTGTTAAGCAGACCATTTATATTAATGAAAAATAAATTTATTTAAGTACAGTTCATAAAATATAGGTTAATAAGTTTGATTCAAAAATTATCTAATTGAATTTTGTTAGAACACTAAAACACATAGGCACATATTCACAATATATGTATTTAGGTATATTTATAATCCTTTTTATTCTACTCTTCTCCTATATAATAATTTTCATTTCTTCTAACTAATCAATAATTACTTGGTCGTCATTTGATATTTGCATTGCTATATAAGTATTTATAGTTTTGCTATGATACTTGATATTATCATTACTTATAAGAAATCTCTATGCTTGATTTTTCAACTTAATTTTTCTTAACATCTTATTTATCCTTAATTTTCTTAACATCTTATTTGCATCATAATAGCATGGTTTAATGTCATTTTCTTATCTCCAAGTTGTTTGTCACCTCCTTGAATAAATTGGTTTTGCTTGATTGCATCAATCCAACTTCATTAGCTATTAGAATTAGGTAGAGAAATTTGGTCAAAAGTTTGTTTGACCAAATTTGTCATGACCTAAACAAGAATACAGTAGTAGTCTTCCATGACCAAAATATATGATAAACTAATGAAGTTTATAGACAATCTTAACATCTTATTTATCCTTAATTTTCTTAACATCTTGTTTGCATCATAATAGCATGGTTTTATGTCATTTTCTTATCTCCAAGTTGTTTGTCACCTCCTTGAATAAATTTGTTTTGCTTGATCGCATCAATCCAACTTCATTAGCTATTAGAATTAGGTAGAGAAATTTAGTCAAAAATTTGTTTGGCCAAACTTGTCATGACATAAACAAAAAGGTAGAAGGCAGTAGTAGTCTTCTATGACCAAAACATATGATAATGAAGTTTAGAGACAATCTTAATATCTTTGACAGAAAGATAATTTATACTCATCTTTCTTTTTCTGAAGGGTTTAATAACTATTTTGAACTCTGTAAAATTTAAACTCAACGCCATCAACATACTTACAGCATAGCTATACCATTGTACCAATAGTCCTTTAACTACATGTAGCCATCTTTCATCCTAACCTTTTTCTAATCCTGGTAGGCGGTTCATTTGCATACTTGCGGGTGGAGTTGGGGGACTTGGCAGCCTTCATAGCAGCAGGAAACATAATCTTGGAATGCATTGTGGGCGGAGCGGCGGTGGCTCGATCCTGGACCTCTTACTTCGCCACTCTCCTCAACCACTCCCCAGATGATTTTCGAATCCACACAAACCTCGCCTCAGGCTTCAACCTCCTCGACCCAATTGCCTTCTCCGTCGTCCTCTTGGCCTCCCTCACCGCCATTCTGAGCACACGACTAACCTCCCAACTCAACTAGATCGCCTCCTTCGTCAACACATTCATAATCCTCTTCATCATCATCGCCGCCTTCATCAACGCCAACCCCTCCAATCTCACTCCCTTCCTTCCCTACGGCGTAAAGGGCGTCTTCAGAGCAGCCGCCATAGTTTACTTCGCATACGGAGGCTTCGAGACCGTCGCCACCATGGCAGAAGAGACCAAAAACCCCTCTAAAGACATTCCCTTGGGATTACTCGGCTCCATGTCGGCCATTACAGTGATATACTGTCTCATGGCACTCGCTCTCGTTCTCATGCAGAGTTACATTGACTTAGACGTCAATGCAGCTTATTCCTTAGCATTCCAAAGCATTGGGTGGAAGTGGGCAAAATATGTTGTAGCGCTGGGAGCTCTGAAAGGAATTACTACTGTTTTATTGGTGGGTGCAGTTGGACGGGCAAGGTATATGACACACATTGCCAGAACACACATGATTCCGCCTTGGTTTGGCTTAGTTAATGAAAAAACGGGCACGCCTATCAATGGAACGGCAGTCCTGGCAATTGCTACCGCAGTGGTGGGCTTTTTTTCAAGCCTGGATGTGCTCTCTAACCTTCTCTCCATCAGCACTTTGTTCATATTCATGGTCATGTCCGTTGCTCTGCTTGTGAGACGACATTATGTCAAGGAGAAAACTTCGAGAAAACATGCTTTTCTTTTGACGATGTTTATTGTTGTAATCATTTGCTGCTCCATTGGGACTTCAGTATATTGGGCTCTATCGACTGGATGGATTGGGTATTGCATTACCCTTCCTGTATGGTTTCTGGCCACTGTGGGTTTGGTTGTGTTTGTTCCGCAGTGTAGGGAGGCCAAAGTGTGGGGAGTCCCGATGGTTCCGTGGATTCCTTCCTTGTCGATTTTCATCAATGTGTTTCTCATGGGGTCGTTGGATTATGAGTCGTTCGTCAGATTTGGGATTTGTACTGCGCTCATGTTGGTGTATTATGTTTTGTTCGGACTCCATGCCTCCTTCGATGCGTTTCACGATGTGGGTGAGCTCTCAAACGAGAATATAAGAGAAAGCTGTATGAAGAAATTTGAAAATTCATTTTGATAGTCTGGATAATTTCTCCGTCGTTTTCCTAGTACGAAGAGAAACTTTGTATCGAAATCAATAGAGAGATTTGCTGCCCTATAAATGTGGAAGATAGGGTATACATATAGAGAGTCTTCATGTTCTTTGTCATCTGCTTAATATTTTCTTTTTTCTTTTTGTATATGGAATTTATTTAATGAAATATAGAGACAACTAATTCAAAGTAATTTGACATTGATTGTTAATTTAAAGTAATGCTAATTTGAATATTTATGTTTAATATATTTATTAATTTTAATTTTAATTCTAATTCTAATTTTACTTTTTTGTTTTAGTTAATTGATGAATTATTAGAAATATTGGAGTGGAAAAGAAACAAATAATTGTTTAGGGCTTCCGATCCAATGCTCATTGTATCAAGTCCTACTCTTCAAAAAATACTTCTACTCTCACATTTCAATGCAAAATTATCACCATCGAGATAAAAGGGTAAAAAGAACAGAGATGTCTTCCTCTGCCAAATGAGTATTAAAAATTTCCACAAGAGGAATACCAAATGAAAATTTCTCTTTGTTTTCCACATGATAGAATTCATTCAAAGGGGAATCTAGTTGCTAAAGGAGAATGAAAGCACTATTTCAATTCATTTGTATTCCAAACTCAAAATCAAAACAATGGTTGCTTGGTTGAAGAGATGGGTGTAATAATGCTCTCAACATATAAACATTGAAATAGTAAATACTTTCATTTATGATAAAACCGCAATTAAGGGAGTTGGAGGAAAATTTTGAAATAAGCTTAGTCTAATTAACAACTTGATGATGGATTGAGTGCATGAATAAATGAAGGTAAGAGGAAACTTTTAATATCCAACTAAAATTCTTGGTTCCTAGATTCACTCTCTAATATACTTATTAATTGTACCATTGATCTTACCATTTGTATGCATCTCTTTCTTTGGTTGTTAATATTCTTGTGTGTTGGAATTTGTTCCCTAGGCCACATCTGAAACTTAAAATCAAATCTCAACACATCTTTCTCTTCCATATTGGCATGTTCTAGACAAACATTTAGCATGTATAATATGCTATTGTCATTACCTTATGTCTACACACTAAATTCGCCTCCTAGCATACTCAATAATTACCATTGACCCTACTTTTATTATATATCTAGCCAGACTTGCTAGTAAGCATAGTTAGGTCTGATTAGTCAATAAGTTTGTCATATTGATCCAATTTGTATGTTAGACATATTTTAATGTTCATTAAGAAAGGATTTTCATTTTTATTGATTTTAACAAGTTTAATTTTTTTAATATAAGATCAAAAATGAAAGTGAAACCAATACTTGTATCTTAAATCATATTTTATTGATGTATTGATGTGACATCACATAATTTAGTAGTTTTAAGATCAAATAAATAGATTAAATTCAATTATCATAGTATCAACATTAACACTTATTTAAATAATACCAAATATTAATACAATATTATCAAAAATATAAACTTGGCTTTAGTTAACTGCATAGATTTCCCATAATTGGCAAACAAACAGTAGTGAGGAAGTGGTGGGTGTGATATACAGAAACGTTACAAATTTTCTTGCATGACTTAGAAAAGCTATAGAAAAAACCAAAAAAAACTTAGATTATTCAATAGATCACTCATGATTATCAAAGAACTATTTTTATCCATTTATATTGCAAACTCTATCACAAAACAATAGTTGCCTCCTTGAAAGATGGCCTTAAAAAACATACAACCTCTCCATAAAAACTCAATCCAAAGATGCCCAAACCATACAAAAGGAAATGACACACCAGGTCGTAAAACATTAATGAGCCCACACTCTCATAGGTTCTAACCACCATTGACAGCATTAATATAGAATAATTCAATCTAAGCCTCTTGGACAAGAAAAAGAGTGGGAAATTGACAATTGTACATCAAGAATAGACCAGAATAGTGAACATTTTAATCCCATGAAATAGCCCAACATATTTCGATGTAAGCCTTTCCACAAGAGAATGAGTTTGAAATTGACAATGGTAAATCGAGAATGAAGCATTGAATAATGAGCATTTTAATCCCATGAAATTTTCTTTTTATTTTGGTGAGGCATTTCATTCCCACCTCCAGCGCCTCCAAATGCTCGATCAATGTTTGTTAAAGGTCCTCTTGCTTTTCATTTTCTTTCCCTTTTTCTGTTGACTTCCTAGAAGCGTCGACTCTCTTAAAATATAATGTAAAAATTACATAATTTGAATATTTACATGTTTAACATTAATTAAAAATATACGAAGATTTAGAAGATTGGCTCGTTTGATATGTAGAAATTGGATTTGTTCTTAAATTTTTATATATTCGTAATTATTGAAGTACAGGGATTTACTAAATTTCAACTAAAATAAGATGATCTATTATATAATTATATACTAATTATTTAGTTTAAAAAAAAATTATTTATATAATTATTATTTATTTATTATATTAAATAACTGTGATTAATCATTAAAATATCATATTTTATAACTAAAACATATGTTATATTATACATTTTTGTGTTTATATTTATATCTTATACATTATTTATTTTTGTTTTGAAACATGTGGAATCAATATATATTATTTATTAATTTATATATTTACATTTTATAAAAAATTTAAAAATGCAATGTAAAATTATATAATTTGAATATTTACATATTTTATAATAATGATTTAGAAGATTAGTTGAATCAATAAGTGAGAATTCTATTTATTTTCAAAAAAAAAATTGTGCTCCCCATAAATCCCTTTGTGCACTTGCATGATCCTTGACTCTACATTATGTTGAACTCTTCTCTAAGATCAAGCTTAAGAATGGAAATAGCTATTAAATGAGCTTCTTAAAGAGAGTGACTTGTAAGTCACTAAGGTTTTGAGTTTCTTCTTGATTAAATCCACAACCTTCTCATAAACTTCAAGGACACTACCTTCACCCCCATAGACTCAGAGCAATAAATGTGTTCAATAGGAAAACAAATTGGTAATTTCATCATAACCATCATTTTAAAGTAGGTTTTGATTCAGTATATTCAATATTTTTTTCCATTAGGGGTGGATTGACAAAAAATGTAGCCAAAGGTCCATTGAGTCTGATCTACTAGATAGTTAATTGTGATAGGTACTTCATATGAAAGATGTTTTAAAGATCATTGAACCTGGTTCAATAGATGGTTAATTATGATGGCTAAAGATGTTTAGAATCTCATTGAGTCTAGTCAATAGAACTTCTACCAAATAAGTCAAAATCTTTTTAATTTTAATAAATTTTTAAATTTTATAGTATATTGGAAGGATTTCCTCCTATTTGACAGTGGTAGTAATGGTTTTGCAAGACTGATCTGATTCATGGTAATGCTTAATGCATTGCAGCGACCTCTTTGCTTTGAAAGAATGTTTGAGTTTAATAACAAATCATAGATGCCTCAAATAATGCCTAGTTGAGTTGTTTAACTTCAATCTGGCAAAATTATATATAAGAGATGGCTAGGGAGAAGTGAACATTGAGATAGTTTCTTTTAGATGCTACTCTAATTGAAGAAACAAATGCAGGGGATGACTTAGAGAGGGTGGGAAATAAATACTTTTTTTGTTGAGGACCAACTATGGAAAATATTTACCAATGTGTTGTGAAAATATTTTAGAAATGTAAAGGAATAGACGGCAATATAAAGTATTCAGCTCCAACCTTTATATTTGCACTCTAGCCAAAAAATTATTCCAATGTGAAGGATATAATGGATTCCTCTTTAGAATAAATAAAAGGCCTCATGAAATATGTTGAAATATTAATATTAGACCAAGTTTCAGAAAGTGTGAAGCCTTGATAATTCCCCTTCATCTATAGTTAGGCAGAAACTATAGATAAGATAAGATAAGATAAAAAAAATTAATGTACAACAAGAGACCAACAAGGGTCTAAGGGATTGGAAAGGTACAACAAAAGGAATAGCGAACCAATAGACCACCAAACAGTGGTCGAGAAAGCAAGCAAGAGATAAAAAAAAAAAGATAGAAGAGAACAAGAAACAGCAAGAAAGAAGAATAGACACAAGAGAAGGGATAAGGATCATTTTCAGGTAGAAAGAAATCCAACACTGAAGGATAATGATCCAGATGAGCAGGAACCCTAGGTCATCACTGTGATCTACTAGAGATGTGTCACTAAAGGGTGAAGGTGTCGCGGGGTCTCACAGATCTAGAGTGACCGGTAATGGAGGCATTGTGAGGCCACTTCATCCCGCATAATGGAGATGAGGGAGAGAAGAAGGTCGTAATGAGCTGATAAAAAATCTATCTCTAGGGGAAAAGAAGTTGTAGAGTATGCTCGCAAAGGTGTACATTCTCACAAAGATAAAGTGTTAGGCATCTTTGATCAGTGTAGCTGAAGAAAGCAGTCAAGGAGCTACACCCTCTGAATAAACAATAGAATCTCCCTCTGATCTCATAGTAAGTAGGACAACAGAAGATGAAGTATGTCTCAGTCTCAATCTCAGCCAAGGTACATAACCTACAAATCCAATCATCTCTATCAATGTGATGGTCTGTTTGTGCCCAAAGGCTGTGAGATCCAACCCTGAAAGATCCCAGCGTGATGCGAAGAGTGTGGCACCAATGCTGAGATAAGTATCTAGGATGAACGATAATCCCATCTCCGATGTCTATAAAGTGCTCAGCATAAAAAGCCATCCTCGGGTGTAGACCCACCCCCCCCCCCCCCCCCCCCCCCCACCGTGAGTTGATCCAGGTTGTGGTGATATACTACCTATATAAGTCAAGTATGACATGTCTATTCAACTCCTTCCTAGAAGGGAGGAGGTGAGTCCGAGTGTCAAGCAAGAACTGATAGGGGGGAGGTGATCAATGTCAATCTTGATGGAGCCTAAGAGGGATGAGGTATGGGCATACCAACAATGGGCTCTAAAGGAGGGGTCCGACTTGGCAAGCGCCAGTGAAGAGAAATAGGCCAGGTAGGAATATATGTTGTGACCATCATTGGAGTTCGCAAAACAATGGAGGCGGTAAATAAACCAAACCAGATCAAATATGGCCTCCAATCTAAAGGGATGAGCCCCGAACTCAACCAAAATGATGCTATGAGAGGTGCAGCGATGACATTTGATGATACACCAGAGGAAGATAGTCTGAACATGCTCAATAGAGGCCCAATCAGAATCTAGAGGAATGGTCCCCAAACAGTAGAACCATAAAGTACCGTAGGCCTGACCAAGGAATCCAAGAGGGACAACTTGGACACGGTGTCCTAAAAATGATGTCTGAAACACTGTCTCTCCAACATGGCAAGGGATTCCATCCCTTTATTGATCCTGGGAAGAATGGCAGGTCTTAGGCTAAAGCGAGGGCCACAGAACTTGACTCTAAGGTAGTTGTATGAAGATGTAATCTCAATCTCCAGTCCTTGATAGTAGAAATGAAGATGTGAGGTCTTCAGGCAGTTGAAGATCATCACTTGCATCTTACCCAAATTCACCACCATCTTTCTCAAGTCACAAAAAGAGGCCAAGCTATCAAGAAGTCTCTGGAGACTCTCTGGTGAGGAGGCAAGGAGAAATATCACATCGTCAGTGAAGAAGCGAATGGAGACAAGAACCTGGTGTAGGTAACAACCATCACTCGGAAGTGAGGAATCTCTGAGAAAGCCTTGAGCTCGTCAATGTAGATGTCGAACAAGGTGGGGAAAAGGGGGTACCCCTGTTTCACCCAATAGTGCTCTGGATAGGGTTAGAGAAACCCTCAGGAGTCTTGAATCTGCCCTCAACACGCTTGTAAAGTCTCATAATAGTTGTCAAAAGGATCTCATAAATCTTAATATCTCTAAGTCTTTAGAAGAGGACCACCCGAGGGACGGTATCGAACGCCTTACAAAAGTCAATGAGGCAGCAATAGACTTTCGCGGAGTGATGGAGAGCCTCCTTAATAATCACCTGCAAAGTTAGGATGTGGTCCATGGTCTGGTAATCTGCCCGGAAGTCGGCTTGGCCTTTAGCCCTGCAATCTCTCTTGTCCAACTCCCTATTAAGAATAGTATTCAGTGTCGTTGCGTAGAGTTTGGCAAAGTTGTGCCCAATCATGATGGTCCTATAGTTTCTTGGTTCAAATTCTAACCCAGCCTTGTGAATCGGATAGATTAAGTGTCTTGACCAAGACTTGGGGAAGCTAGTGCAAACCACATAATTAAATCGTCAGGACCCATATCAATAAAATTTGGTGCAATATAGTACAAGCTGATGCAAACCACACAATTAAATCATCGGGACACAATTTGAACATTTAATTTTCAGGACCCATATCAATAAAATATCCTGAATAAACCTTAGCAACTTAAATCACCAATATTGGCAAGTAGAAGGTATTCCTTATTATGCTCGATAATGAAAAAATAATACGCCGAACTTCATCAACAACAACAACAAAAATACTAATAAAATTATTCACGCCAAACTATAGTGAAAACCTCAAGTCAACACCCACAACCATTAAGTCGTTGTGGTAATATCTCCAAGTCATGCCAAAGTATAGCCCATTTTTTTTTATTTTTCAGAATATTACAAATGTCAACCACTGGTTTAAATAAGAAGACACCAGGGCATTTATCAGGATCCACAAGAGACTATTATTCAGAATAAATCAAATTTAGAAATAGACTCAAATGTGAATTTTGTTACTTACGAAAACTCACACGCTAGTAGACAAACCCACTCTGATACCATGTTGAATTTTGAACCAGAAAAGCATAAAATATATATCATATATCTTGAAACATAAGAACACTAGAGATACTTTGGGAAAACTCTCCTTCTCAAGGAAAAAACCCAACCACACCAAGAAATACCACTTTATTAAACTAACGGTTCAGTCTCCAAAAAAAATAATGAGCAGATAACAGTAGTTCAATTTTACAATAACAATGCTAATAGTGGCATGTTGTGATGGTTAAGTTGTTGTGTTATTTTTCTTGCCATCAAGATTCAAATCACATTGGGGATGAGGTCCCTTATTTGTGACCTCACCAGTTCATAGCTCCAGATCGAAGCGTTGAACTTTAAAAAAAACTTTACAATAAAAACATCTGCAAATATAAAGAAAACTAATAACACTGTCACATCAATGTTCATGTTAAAACTGTATATCAACAGCACTAAACATATCACAGGGAGATTCAATAATGCTAGCTAAAGTTAGTAGGATACAAAAATGGTGATGCTAAGATCCTCTAACTGTTACAATAGCCACAAACACATGTGACACAAAATTGGATGACTGTTACACATAAAAATGACTCTTTGGATTCCAAACACGACACCATAAAGGAGAGCTCTTCAAAACTAGAGATGCTAAAAATGTCTTAGCCATGTACACAACACTGGTGATGCTATAATGAATTAGCCCCATATAGAGTAGTTACCATATGCATGATCTATGATGACCAATAGTAATGAAACATACAAATCTTTGCTTGCCAAAATTCACGCAAGAGGAACTCTTTGATGCCCAATTACATGTGCCCTTTAAGTCTATTGAAGAATCTGCATAGTCTTCAAAGGACACGCTTCTTCATATTGAAAAATGATTCAGCATTAGAATCTTTGTAGTCTTAGCATGATAAAAGATTAGATAGCACAACATAGAATACAAATAAAATATCTCAACCATACTGTTGATGTAGTCATACACTACTACATTTGGGGCCAAATTTTGACAGAAGTTTCCGATGGGTAACTTTTTATTACGAATTTGGTGTTTTTTTTTTGTAATAGGCCCCGATGATGTTGGTATTCCAATGGGTGTCTAATTGACCATCAAAATTCTGATAGATTCGGGGTATATATTAAAAAAAAAAGTGAAATGGCCTCATCATTTTTATTTCGATTGGATAGAGGGAGTGGGAGAAAAGGAGTGAAAGCTAAGCACGGGAGAAGGTATGTGATTTCTTCATCTTTTGAGCCTCTGGCATCATATTCGAATGCATTTCATTTTATTTGATCATGAATGCTCTCTGAAATGACTGCATTCTACTAGTGTCGTGCTGTAGCCAGTGCTTTATCTCTATTATTTGATGTTATTGGTGCTTGTGCTCAAGGATATCGATTGACTATATTCAAATATTTGGATTCACGTTTGTTGATATTACTGGCATATATGTTTAATGATGCCATTGTAAATTGCTTTCACTGAAATGACCGCATTCTACTAGTGCCATGCCCTAGCCCGTGCTTTAACTCCATTATTTGATGTTATTGGTGCTTGTGCTCAAGTATATCCATTTTTTTGAAATGTTGACTGTGGTTATCAAATGGACAGCCCGTGAGCTTCTAGCTAGGCTCCATTTGTATTGATAGCTTAGGGCATCAAATGTATTGTATCATTGATAGTTGATACTTTGTTAAAAGGAAATAGGACAAAGAACAATTTTTATTTAGTTTCTCTATTTTGATCCCTAAGTGGCTTACAACCCTAGAGAAGTATATGCAGATTTACGGATACAGTTGCAAGATACATAGTAGCTGATAATTCACAATAAATCCATGCATCCAATTTGAATAGCAATTAATACAAAGAACTAGGGTCCTCCAATGGCCCAATCATCTGGACCTTGACTGTCCCTTCAACCAATGACCCTTCAAAATCGGGTTATTATGCAATCAGTGAGTGATCCTTCATTCTCCTAGTGAGCTTCTAGGTAGGTGTCATTTGTATATTTGATAGCTTAGGGCATAAAATGTATATTGTATCATTGATAGTTGAGACTTTGTTAAAAGGAAATAGGACAAAGAACGATTTTAATTTAGTCTCTATAGTTTGATCCCTAAGTGCTTACAACCCTAGAGAAGTATATGGAGATTTACGGATGCAGTTGCAGGATACATAGCAACTTATAATTTACAAGAAATCCATGCATACAATTTGAATAGCAATTACTACAAAGAAATAGGGTCCTCCAATGGCGCAATCATCTGAACCTTGACTATCCCCTTAACCAGTGACCCTTCAAAATTGGGTTATCATGCAATCAATGAGTGATCCTTCATTCTCCCGGTCTGCCCTGCATCCAAACATATTGGAAATACACAATACAATGATAACAAGTCTTTCACAATCCCCCTTCCCTCAAGGAACACTATCAACCATCCCTTCCACATAGCATTTCACTATTTTGTGAGTGGATTGTGTAGGAACAATTAACATTAAACAAGGAGCAAACTCCTCAATACATCTTGGAAACCATTGAATTCAATAATAAATGAAATCTAACACCAACACTATTCCTTCCATAGTTGCAGGATACATAGCAGTCGATAATTCACAAGAAATCCATGCATCAAATTTTTATAAGGATATCCTACTAATCAATAGGAATTTTCTTGAGATGACCAATGATTATGCATTTTGATGGCGGTGTGCTAGTTCAAAAGGATAATATAATTCTGAAACAATTTTTTCTAATTTTCTCAAACTATAAATGTGGTTAAAGGGAAAATATTATGTGGAAAACCCACAAACCAAGCTAGTAAATGATTGTACATCAAATTATTCCTATATTCATTCAAGTATTGCTATGCTTCAGCTACCTGACCTTTGAGCTTCATCTAGAGGAATGTGTAGCTTTAAGATAGAGTTACTTCTTGGGCCTTACAATAGGGTGGAATATGATCAAGATTTGTTTAGGCTGTATCTTTATTAGTCCCATTGTTAGGTTCTTATAGTTCATGGTTTGAATCTATTATGGTTGTGTAAGGGATTTATAGATGCTTTTTCTAACATAATTATTGGACACCATGATTGGAACAACTGGTTGTTGGCTATTGTACACATGAATCATATCTGTCAATGGTTCTTTGTGTTCAAGAATTCATTGATCAATCTTTGAGATTTATTGTCCCAACTTTAAAAGAGAGATAAAAGATATAGTGAGTGCTATCTTTTCCAAGTGTTTTGTGGGTGCCATTATCTTCTAAGAGTAATTGCTGGAACCAAATTATGTTATTTGCCTCTAATAAATATTGCAGACACAACCATCTTCTTGGTAAAGGGTTTCTTCCATCCCCATGAGGCACTATTGCATGGTTTCCATTCCCTTGTAGTATACTGAACCTAATTTAATACAAGTGTGCACTATTTTGGGTTCCATAATCTATGGCCCCTACATTGTGGTTGTTAGCATAATTAAGACAAGCCTACCTTTGCATATAATAAGAGGCCAACATGAAACAAACATCCAGAGGTTAGGGAGTTGTTCCCTGTCCATAATTTATATTTAAGTGCTAAGTGATGATGGATATATCGTGTAATTCATACCTAGTGTGTCTCTTTCTTTCTCTCCATATTTCACATTAGGAGTATATGTTATAAAATACTAATGAAATCAACTATAGGTCAAATCTAATCAAAATTGCAATATAAAGATTAAAATAGATCTTGAAGAAATATGGGAACCATTTTTGACAGATATTGTACAAACGAAGAGAATACTCCAAAGAGGAAATGCTTCAATGTGGAACAATTGAAGGATAATATTTTACTTTTATATGCACATCTACAATGTTTTTGATATATTTATGAGATAACAAAACCATAGAAAGAATAGCATATAGAAGAAAGTAAAGAATAATGATCATACTTTGAGATATTGTGGAAAATTAAAGGAAAGAATGCTTGGTGGGGTTATCATGCAATCAGTGAGTGATCCTTCATTCTCCCGGTCTACCCTGCATCCAAACATATTGAAAATACACAATACAATGATAACAAGTCTTTCAAAATCCCCCTTCCCTCAAGGAACACTATCAACGATCCCTTCCACATAGCATTTCACTATTGTATGAGTGGATTGTGCAGGAATAGTTAACATTAAACAAGGAGCAAACTCCTCAACACATCTTAGAAACCATTGAATTCAATAATAAATGAAACCTAACACCAACACTATTCCTTCCATTCACTTCTACCAAGAATAAAGCATTTAATCCATTCAACATTACATATAATCATTAGACAGTTACATTTCCTGACTATGTAGAGGAACAATCACTATCAAAATTACTTTCACCCTTGCACAAGCTATTCCTCACTCTTAGTGAGTTATAAACATGTCATTGTTTCAGTTTTGCTTGCGAGTTATGATAATTTTTGTAAACATGTCATTGGTTTAGTTTAGTGTATTCATTTTTGTCAGAAAAATCTCCATTGTCTTATGATTGTCTTTTTTATATAGTAGCATGTATTAATTGGTTGACAAAGAAAGATGCATTTAGACAATCGGAAGACAATGAAGATAATTTTAAATGCATCTAACACAATGTTTTTTTACAAAATTGAACCAATGGCATGTTTAGAACAAAGAAATAGAGTGATAATAATATGCTAAAAATTGTATTCTATTTAATACACACCAAAGGACCAATCCCAACAATTCTTAAACATACTTTATCTGATATGATGAATTCTTAAACAATTAAGGTTGTAGTAGACATAGTTATCACATAGTTTTTTTGTGTGGTACAAGGAAGATTTGGCTGATTAAGAGTGAGGCCTTCTTTAAAATCTCATATAAATTTGGCCGATTAAGATGAGAAGAAAAACACAATTCATTAGTTAAATTTTTCAATTTCATGTATTTTTTCTCCTATTTATTAGGTGCATGAGTTGAAGGTTGAATGTAAGAGTCTTATAATGTTGTGTTACCTTAAATCTCAAGTTTTTGATACTCCTATGATGATCTTTCTCAACAAGTATTTTATTCTATTGTTGTTTTTTGAATAACATATTGGGCAAATACAAAATTGTGTACTTCTATAGGACAGTGAACACAAAATTGAAGTATCAAACAAGACTTGATCAAGTTGCAGGTGGAACATGCACTCAAATAGTAAGTAATGTAGAATAACAAAATAAGTAATCTGTCGTGTCTACATTTTGTTATTTTTTGAGATTACATCCATGTTCTAAATTCACAGAATAGTTCAAAATTGAAATTTACAATTTGATAAAAGTAATGACGGGTGTTGTTCCCTGCACCCTCAATCAACAACTTGCCTCCATTTTATTTTGATTTACAAACCACTATATTATTTGAATATCTTTCTTTCTTGCCATAATAGGAAAGAGTTTGAGGTGGAAGACTACAATAATAGAAGTGTTTCAATTTGGTATACTATACTACAACATCATTTCATAACTAAGTTTTCAATTTTTATATATAATTAGGTTATAGATAATCTAAGTGAAGAAGCATCATGTCAGACAATCCAAGTGAAGAAGGTAATGGGGATGCAATCAATAGATTGTGGTCGAACTTGAAAAGAAAAGGCGATGGAAAATGTTATTGTCCCTACAATAATTGTAAGGGCTTAAACATTAGTTAATTTCTAATCAAAACAACTAAGAGACATTGTAGGGATAATGGTCACATTGAAGGAGATTTGATTATCGTGAATTGGTAAGTTTTTCATTATATTTATTTAACAATTTATATATATATATATATATATATATATATATATATATATATATATATATATATATATATATATATATATATATATATATATATATATATATATATATATATATATATATATATATATATATATATATATATATATATATATGAAATACACTTGATGATGAGACCATTATCATGGTTTATTTATGTTCATCATTTTAATATAGGTCGACCTCCCTAGGGGAGTACGTGATATGGACCATGGAGGTGTGAATATTGAGAATATGGCTTTGGAAGTGGAGGATCATGGAGGTGCGAATATTGAAGCTGAAGATTATGATCCCATGGAAGATGACAATGATGCACCAGATGATGGTACTAATACTTGATCCATGACACATTTGGTATTGGTGCAACTGATGATGATGATCAGGATGATGTTGATGTCATCCATGATATACCTCTACTTGAGAAGGCAACCACACCCCTTTACAAAGGCTCCCAAACAACTCTTCTCTCTGCTGTATTGTTGTTGTTGAACTTGAAGGTTATGAATGGTTTATCCAACACAGCAATGTCATGTATGCTATGGTATGTCATATTGTTAATGTCATATTATAGTAATTAAATGGTGAAACATGTACCATAAATATTGTTAATGTCATATTATAGTAATACAATATGTCATATATATTGTTAATGTCATATTATAGTCATACGGTATGTCATATTATAGTAATTAAATGGTAAAACATGTACCATAAATATTGTTAATATTAACAACATATATTTTTTTCTACAGATTGATAGGTGAGCTCTTGTTACCACCATCGAATATTCTCCCTTGCTCATACCAAGAATTATGTGCCACTATGAAAGATATTAGAATAGAGTATCAAGCAATAGATGCTTGTCCCAATGATCATATTATTTATCATAAAGAACATGAATTTACAATAGAATGCCCTGAATGTCATACGAGTAGATATCGAATAGATCAAATAACAAAAAAGGTGCCTCACAAGGTTCTTCATTACATCCCCACTATACCACGTTTGCAAAGATTATTTAGGTGTAGTAGCTTGGCACAATTTATGGATTACCATGCACGCAATAGGAGTCAAGATGACATTATTTGAATGCTTATGGATGGTTCTATATTTAATGATATAGAGGAAAAGTGGCTGCATTTTATCGAAGAACCTCAAAATCTCAAGTTTTCAGTGGCAGCGAACGGTGTCAATCCATTTGGAGAGCTAAGATCTGTTTGCACTATTTGGCATGTTTTTGTCATCAACAATAACACTCCTCCATGGATGTCAATAAAGAGGGAGCACATTATGTTGGCAATGATTGTTCTAGGTATTTGATCATTTAATAGTTATTTGCATGTAATTATAAATCTTGTAGTAAAATGGTCACAATAATTATGTAATGTTGTTGTTCATTCAACCAAGTAAATACCAAGTTAAAGATATGAATGTTTATATTGAACCTCTTATCGACAAGTTGGTGGAGTTATGGAAAGGTGTCACTATGTATGACATCTCTAAACCAATAGGAGATAGACAATTTCAATTCCATGCAATTTTTGTATGGACAATACATGATACCCCAGGGCTAACACATTTTTTTCGTATGTTATGGTGAATTCAAGTTGCACATGATAATTCTAAAAATAAAAATTAACATATTTAATCCAATTGTATCATTACCTTGTAGGTCTTCAAACAAAAGAAAAATTTCATTGTCCACTTTGTGGTCCAAAGATGAAATCTCGTCATTCAAAAAGTTTAGGAAAGCAGGTGTTTGATAAGTATAGACACTTTCTCCACAAAAATCATAACTATTGAATTACTGAAAAACATCTTTTCAATGGGAAAAAAGAGACTACATCTAAGCCACGGAGAATGACATCTCACTTATGGAAGTTGGAATATAATAGAATTAATTGTCAAGGTACTACCATTTTACCTAATGGTTTATGTTTGAAATTTGTATATTTTTATTATGTTTTATTTGTTGATTATGTGATTGATGATCGTGAATGTCGTTAAGGCAACACTACTAAGCACCTTCCAAAGGGACTAAAGAGTTATCCCAGACAATTTAGTAGGTTGCCCTACTACGAGCAACTACAAGATGTACATTTGTTTGATACTATGCATATTGGAAAGAATGTAATGGAGACATTGTGGAAGATATTGGATAGAAGGCATGACAAAAAAAAAAATTGTCAAAATTTGTAACGACATTCATGAATCTAATCATGCAATGAAAAATTTTATTGAATCAAATAGAAATGGAGAATGGATTAATACAAGTGCCCTTCTTTGGTTATTAACAGAACAACAAAGTGATGCCATAAAAGAAGTGATACGAAAAATTTGATTTCCCACAGGATTTGCTGCAAACATAAGCAGTACCATATCAAAGAAAGGTGAATTTGGGCCAGGGTTGAAAATGCATGATTGGCATACCTTCATCAAGTTAAGTCATGTTCTTTTATATTTATCATATATTTGTAAACTTCATGTACTTCTCATTGTATTATATGAGAAAAGAATGACATTATTATTTTTATAATTGTTGTAGTACGTGCTACCCCTTTCTCTCCCAGAGAACTTCGATAATAACATCAAACAAGTGATATATGATCTTGGAAAATACATGAGGTAAGCAATGATATCTGTTCAATTTGTTGTGTGTGTGTGTGTGTGTGTGTGTGTGTGTGTGTGTGTGTGTGTGTGTGTGTGTATATATATATATTGTAAAGTCTCATGTTTATATATTTTTGTGTCTTGAATGTCTTGTAGGTGGTTGTCATCTAAAAAAATCCATAGAGCAGATATAAAATACTGGAAGAGAAGAATTATTCTTCTAATGTGTGAAATGCAAAAGTGTCTACCTTCAACCTTTTTCAATGCACAAGAACACTACCTCATACACCAAGTTGAGGAGATTGAAATGTGTGGATCCGTACACACTCGATCAATGTGGATGGTTGAGAGGCACCTGAAATTTTTGAAGGCTTTGGTTCAGAAAAGAGCACATCCTGAGGGTTCTATGGTGGAGGGATATATGGTATACCAGACTATGGTGTACATTACTAAATATCTTCCTAAGCTTGTAGCAAAGATCCATATAGATCACATTTGGGATCTCGAGACCATTAGAAAATTTGAAGGGGAGTACTTGGTGGGGGAAGGCAGAATGATGAAAGTGAGAGGTAATAAATTATAAGATGTTATTGTAGCTGTTAATTAATTCTTAATCTTCAAAATTAATTGGTTGTAAGTCGTCTATTTATTTTTTGTACAGCTACTCAAGAGTGGGATGCAATACATTTGTATATTGCAAACAATCAAGATTGGATGATGAAATGGATTGAACAATGTCATCATTTAGGTCGCACATTAACATGGAAAGTTGTGTCTTCATTGGTTAATGAAGCTCATCGTAACGGAGGTCCAAATGTTACCCAAGGGGAAATAGATTTAGCACATGGTTTAAAAAATTTCCAGGTACATATAAATTTGTTAATCACTCATACGTTTATGAACTCTCGATGCATTAATTTATACATGTTTTACATATTTTTGCAGGTCAAACACCACAAGGCTATGTTTTACAATGGTCATAAATTTCGCATCAAAAAGTTGGATGACACAAAGAAAACTTGTGATTCTGGGATAAGTGCAGTTTTTCAGGTGACTAATATTTCATCTAGAAATGACTTACATCCTCGAGAGTCCGAAAATTGATACTATGGCATTTTGGATGATATACTTGAGTGTGACTTTAATTCCTTCAAATTAGTTCTCTTCGTCATCAGATGGTATAGGCTACGACTTAATCAAAATGATCCTGATAGAACTGTTATTGAACATGACAATGGATTTCCAATGATTAATACAAGGTGGTTTGAGCCAGTTGGGGATGACCCTATGTTCTTCCAAGCCAATGTGAGAAGGTATTTTACTCAGAGGTTCCACATAAATCAGGTTGGTTATTTGTTGTTAGACATGATCCAAGAGGAAGGTCGATGAGGTATAATGCGATGGAAGAAGATTGCGAAAAACTAGAAGATGATGTAGATGATGATCACGAACAACAGTTAGTTGATGATGTTCTTGACGCAACTTTTCTTAAAGAAGAAGAAGATGATGATGCTATTGATGATGCTACTGATGATGATGATGATGATGACAATGTTGTTGTTGTTGATGATGATGATGATGATGATGATGATGTAAATGATGACAATGACAATGAAGATGAAGACAATGACAGTGGTGGTGATGATGTCGATGTCAATAATGATCATGGTGATTAGTTGGATAAAGAAGAAGATGAATGAAATGTACAGTTATGTGATCACTGCTTAATCTATTTAATATTGATTTCTTGATAGAAATGTGTAGTTATGCAATCAATGCTTAATCTAATTAATTCATGATGTACTTACTATGGGATGCTTATGGTTTTTAATGTACCTACTATGTGGTTTTGAGTATATGTATCATGAGTTTTTCTAGCTGACATTAGATAATTGAATTACATATGTAGGTTCCCGAATTCCTTTCATGAGCTCCCACACAATGTCATGGATCGACAAGTATAAGTCAATACACCCTATAGAGATTAATGTATTTCACAATTTGCAAAATATCTCACATTATCTCTCTCATTTGATGGAGTGCAAGTAGCAGCAAATAGGTATTTGTCAGATGTGTCTTCCTCGAGTGAAGAAAGTAAGTCATTTAGTATGTCTGAATTAGGAAGATCAACTAGAGGTCAAAAGACTAGAAGGAAATTCAATAGATGCAAGAAATTTTTCCTTGCTCAAGGGGGGTCATGTTCTTATGATGATGAGAGCAAAGGTGACATCGAGGTGCCCTCTAGGTACCAAAATCTACAGAAACAATGGGTCCCCAAGGAACTTCCTCCAATAAACACTGATTTTAGTGTTAAAGGCAAGATATATCGTATTGCACCATCGTCAATACATAGTTTGGACCTATTTTCCATGGATGGCATAAAGGTCTCTTACAACAAAGTTGTTGAATTGATGGAGTATGTTGGACCTTGTTATGATTACAAAATTTGGATGCGAATTTTTCAATATAAAAAAAGTATGCGTAGGTATGCACTCTCGGTAAATTATATTCAACAAAAAGACAATGAGCAAAGTAAAAGAGTGGCTATATACATTGACGGAAGGCCAAAAGCATCAGGGAATACTATAGGTTTTATAAATAGCATGCAACCTCTGTCAACTATTAAGCAACCCAATTGCATATTTGAGACACGCGAGGGAAATCATGTATTTGTATGTGCAATAAAATCAATAAGTGCAGGGGAAGAGATGCTTATTGATTACAATTTGAATTGCATAGATACAAATGATGTCACTATCATTAGGGTGCAGGTACGTACTATGTACCATTAAATAATTGAGTTTTTTTGCCAACCACATTTAGAGAGTCTCCTCACCATCCACCTCATCTCCATCATCATCTTCTAATGAAATTTATTAATGTAGTCCTTTCTAATTATTGGTTAACTTTAAATAATAACACAAGACCACAATATGGAGCAACCACCTAGTGGGGACAATGATGATCGTGCATGCACTTCTTCCCAGTAGGTAAACCTCTTTGTTATTGAACTACAAATTAGATAGAAGCAAAATGTTAAATAAAGTTTTTTATTATATTCTTTTCATCACTATTTCAGATTAATTCTAATAGTGTTAATAATATTGTTGTCACAGATAGGTGGTCAATAGAGAAAAGGAAAGGAGCCCGCAGTCCCTGAAGAGGAGTCCTTTGACAAGGACCTAGTTGTTGATTTGGGTGTTTGTGATGAGTCGGCCTCTGCAATTAAAAAATGCCTCCATAGAATTGGAAATAGATTGGCTGAATTGGCATCTATATTCCCTCTGACTCTTAAATCACAAAAGAGGGCAACTAAACTGATGCACCTATCTCAAAATTACCGAGTAAGTATTAATGTAATTTTTAATTATAAAAAAAGTTCAATAATAGTTTTTATGTTATAGTAGTCTTTTATGTCATTAAAAAATAAGCAGATGTGTTTCTTTTACAACTTTTTTTGCGTAATTTTGATCCTCATGGCCATGATGAGGATACTGCAGCTGGTTCAGGTAGAGCACATGTTGGACTATATTTTTTTTTACTCTCTAACAATATTGTCCATGATAATCACTGGTTTTATTATGCTCTAACAATCTTATTCTTCAGCACCTGTCAACGATCATTTACTATCGCTGCCTCATACGATGGTAGGGTCAGATGTACTACGTCATGCAATGTCAGCAACACATAGCATGGCCACAAACACCATGGCACCACCTACTCATAAACAGATTTTATTTTCTCTATCATTATATATATGTTTATTTCCCTTGAAGTGTTCTTTCTTAGGGCCATTTCGTAATGGAATCAATTTATGCAATAGGGGATGCAACACTTGATGGTGATTTTCCTGGATGTTCTAGTATTGCTAGTATGGGAATGATGAAGGATTGCATATTGCTTGTGAGTGAAGAAGGACTTCCCTTGAAAATAGCAAAACTTCCAGGTACTTTAAAGATTGGACCTTTCTTTTACTATACAATCGTATGTTAATTACACCTTGCATTCAATATGAGAAGCTTACATCTATTGTGTTCTTATTTTATACTATTATATCCTTCGACTAATGATCCCATGATTATTTTGTAGGGAGTGATGTTTTCTATAGTAAACTTAATGATGAGTGTTTGCAGATATTCAGGTCCACCATCTATACAAGGTGAAACATCATATCCGAACTAAAACCCCAATCCACTATTTTGATTTCATATCATTGCTAGGATAGTTATCATTACATCCATTTTTTAATCTAACACTATTTTATTTCTTAAAAGGTGGAAAAGTCAAAATGAAAAGTTAAAGGATGATCTTGTAGAGAGTATGACAAACTTTTTTGGACCTCGTGCATTTCAGAAGGGTAAGCTCCTTCAAAGAACCGAGATATGTTTGAGGTATATTAGGGACCAGTATAGGTGTACATTAAGCAAAAACCCACATTACCAGTGCCCCCCTTGCATTCCTGATTTAGAGTGGAAATGTCTTATTCTGGATGCAAATAAGAAAACTGAAGTAAAAAGAGGAAATACACCACCAAAGAATAGAAGAAGGTATGTGATACTGTTAAGAATGTAATTGTGTACTAAATACTCTTCATATTTATATGAACTAACATATTTCAATCTCTTCATAGATTGTCTGACACATCAAAGGAAACAAGGGCAAGATTGCAAAAGCATGAGCAACACAAGCTAGGCTCTGGCGGTTATTCAAAACTTGTTGCACGAGTTGTAAGTGTTGGAAAAATACAATCTTTACATGGCTTTTAACACTAAAAATAATTCTTTGATCTTTAAATATTTATTTATAATTTGAAATCTTTTATTGTTTTGATGAAACAATAAAATAAAATTTGATGATACCAAGCAAAAATGCAAGGTGCGGAGTTCAATATAAGTCTCTCAAAAGAGGACAAGAGAATTGGCTTCCAATAAGGTTATAAAGCCATGGCAGAAAGAATAAGAAGTGCACAAGGTTCTACTGATGGATCCGTCGGGGTAAGTAAGCTAAATAGATGATATTTCAAATTTAATTATTTACCAATTAGTTTATTTGATGTTAAGTTCCAACATAAAGTGAGTAAATTTGTTTTAAGTAAGAAAACAATGATAACATGAATGCATATGAAATTGAAATGTAGCCTACCGATTCTTGCCATACACAACCTGTGGGTGTTGATGACAATGAGGATGTGCATCATAGTAATACAAGTAAACATCTTAAATTGATTGGTGTAGTAATACAAATTTAATTGCAATTGGTGTTTGGATTAATGTAACAATTTGTATTGCAGTTGTAGAGAGTGTAGAGGTCGTTGTTAATGAGCATGTTGAGGTTGAGGCCGAGGCTAGACAAACTGACCTCGATGTTGATAATGTGACTAGATTAGGTAAAGAGCTATACGATTATGGCCTGTAAAGTACTAAAATACTTTAAAATGTTTTAAATTTTTTTAATTATAATAAAATGTTTTTAATTTAACCCTTTTATATGTTATTGCAAATGACCCCCCTTTGCATCAACAGAGAACTAGGCATGCATTGAGATCTAATGAGAGGGTAGATGATCATGATGATGATATCGATAGTCATCTTAACAATTACATCTTAAAACTAGAAATCAAAAGGAAAAAAAGAAATGATTGTCATCTATGCACCTTAATTGATAATGACTGATTTTTATATGTCAATGAATTTAATTATGTGGTAGTGAATGTTCATAAATTTTATAATGTGTTAATGAATGTTATCATGTGATAATTAATGAATGTCACATTTTATTAATGTGTGAATGAATGTTATCGTGTGATAATTAATTAATGTTACATTTTATTAATGGACAAAATAATGAATGAATGTTAGATGTTAACAGGGAATTTAAAGTGATGTTAGGGGGGGGGGGCAAATGAGCTTCCACCTTCACGTGGTTGGCCCTGTTTAGTACATAATATAAAACTATTCTCGAAAAAAAGTGAAGCTAAATAAGTTTGTTCCTTATATAGGGTCTCAAGTGTAGCTTTTATCCCACTCTCAACATTGCAAGGCTTCAAGTGGTGTTCTGATATTGGTTTCTCCATCTCCCATTGACATCTTGTCTTTCTCCTAAGAACTCTCACCGAGCTCTAATACATGGATGAGCAGAAGATGTCCCTTACAGGCTACACATATATAATATGGTAGATCTAGGGAACAAATATACTACAACATAGAATGAGTCAACTTGAATCTATAATTTCTTCATTCACAATGAAAATTCAAATTACAAGCCATATTTTAGATTTAATATTCATATTTATCATCATCATGATCATAGCCATCATGGTCAGCATTTGGTTCAACTTCATTTGAACCACACTCCATGTCAGGTACCATTATAAGGCATGGAGTGTGGTCATACCCATGTTACCATAATAATGAGTTAGCCTATAAAATTATGAATAAAATACCTTGTATATCATATTTATAATACTGCAGGTGCACCTAGGATTGGCCTAGGTGCCCAAGTTCCTACCAAAGGAACCCAAGTCGAACCCAGAGGAGAAAAAAATAGAATCGGAACCCAGCCTCAAACAAAGAACTAGATAACTTGGTTTTTTTCTAATTCAAGTTTATTTTTGAATTCTTCTCCAATTCCAACCTGATTATTCCATATTTTGTTTTCCAGTTTTCCTTCTTCCTCACTCCAAATTCAAGGATCACCACCCATGACTTATGTTGTTATTTCCTTTTACTAATTGTGCTATTTCAAGGATCACCACCCATGACTTGGTTAAGATGATGAATGTTGGCAATGCCTTTATTACCAAGGAATCACCATCCACCATTAATGAATATTAATGATCATTGTTTCCTAAGGGTAATCATTGTTTGTGTATGCTGATCACCCAAGTCTTTGGCTATGATTTGCATGCTATGAGGTTTGTTAGAAGTGGGGGTATGACATGCTGGTTGGATTATAACATATTGACACTTACACCATGAAGAAGACAAATGATTAAATAGAAAGAGAGGACCAACTAAACCATCTTGTGGTCAGTCTATATCACGTTGAGAAACAACATAAAGACTCGAGAATCAAAATAATCAAAAGTTTCTTCAAGACCATGAATGATCAACAACATTCCATCAGAAAAAAAAACACTAATCTATATTATCATTAAGCCATAAAATATGTCTTTAAAGTTTAGAAGCATCACAAAAACCTTCAAGAAACATAGTACTATCCAAGGACCAAAATGAATACCCTCCAAATGATTATGATTATGTTGATGTTGATGTCTATAATTTATGTCTAATGATTATGATGATGTTGATGTTTATAATTTATGTCTAATGATTATGATGATGTTGATGTTGATGTCTATAATTTATTTCACTTACTGATGCTTGCCTAGATTGAATTTTGAATTGCCAGGCTGGAGAACACTTTCAAAGTTTAGGGTCTGTTCTACATGATACTCTTAGTTACATCTCAAATGCAACTCAACATATTTTTGATGCTAGGCAACCCACTGCAGAAACTCATCTGCAGGTGAAATTTAATGCTGTGAATCTTGGCATTGTTAATGTTATTACTTTTCCTCATGTTTCATATTTGTGAAAATGTTTCTTGGCACTATCTTATTCTTATTAAAATGTTCTTTGTTGTGGGGTAGGAGGTCAATCTTCATTATCTTCATTGTGGGGGACAGTGAAGATTTCTCTGACAAATAGCGGGTCTTCTTTAGTATCTTATAATAACATGCTAAACTGATAAAGGTGTTATGGGCATTTAATCTGCAATTACTAATAGACTAAGCATATTATTACTATGCTTAATGTTCCATTTAAATGCATTTAACACAAAAAACAAATTTACAAAACTGAACCAATGGCATGTTTACAACAAAGATGTGTTGAGGAGTTTGCTATTATTTAATGTTAACTATTCCTACACAATCCACTCATACAATAGTGAAATGATATGTGGAAGGGATGGTTGATAGTGTTCCTTGAGGGAAGGGGGGTTATGAAAGACTTGTTATCATTGTATTGTGTATTTCCAATATGTTTGGTTGCAGGGCAGACCAGGAGAATGAAGGATCACTCACCGATTGCATGATAACCCAGTTTTGAAGGGTCACTGGTTGAGGGGACAGTCAAGGTCCAGATGATTGGTCCATTGGAGGACCCTATTTCTTTGTATTAATTTCTATTCAAATTAGATGCATGGATTTCTTGTGAATTATCAGCTGCTATGTATCCTGTAACTGCATCCGTAAATCTGCATATACTTCTCTACGGTTGTAAGCTACTTAGAGATCAAAAAAGAGAAACTAAATCAAAATCATTCTTTTTCCTATTTCCTTTTAACAAAGTTTCAACTATCAATGATACAATACATTTGATTCCCTAAGCTATCAATACAAATGACACCTAGCTAGAAGCTCATGGGCTGTCCATTTGATAACTATAGTCAACATTTCAAAAAAATGGATATCCAAACATTTGAAAACCAATGGCATGCTTACAACAAAGGTCGAATAGAACTCCCAACAATTCTTAAACATACTTTATCTAATATGATGAATTCTTAAACAATTAAGGTTGGAGTAGACATAGTTATCACACATTTTTTTGTGTGGTACAAGGAAGATTTGGCTAGGTCAAGTCTTCCTTCATGCTAGCAATCTATAGAATTAGACCTTTATTAACAATTGATCATATCAAATAACTAGTATGCTTACGAATTATTGGGACTGGTCCTTTGGCATGTATTAAACAAAATAGAATTTTTAGCATATTATTATCATTCTATTTCTTTATTGTAAACATGCCATCGATTCAGTTTTGTAACTTCACTGTTGTATGAGTGGATTGTGCAGGAACAGTTAACATTAAACAAGGAGCAAACTCCTCAACACATCTTGGAAACCATTGAATTCAATAATAAATGAAACCTAACACCAACACTAATCCTTCCATTCACTTCTACCAAGAATAAAGCATTTAATCCATTCAACATTACATATAATCATTAGACAGTTACATTTCCTGACTGTGTAGAGGAACAGTCACGACCAAAATGATCAAAACTACTTTCGCCCTTGCACAAGCTATTCCAAACTTCAAGTAAAATGAGCAATATGCTATATCAAATCATTCATATTCATAGTAACCATTCAAAGGATCATTTTGTCAATCAACCCTCTGACTATACCCCTACGGCAGAGAACGGAAACCTCAAAATAGAGAAAAGAAGCTTAGTAAAACCAGTCTATGCTAATTTTTGTGAGGGTACAGTCATGATAAGTGCCTCTCAAACCTCTCCAAACATGTAATATTTTCATTAAATACTTTATTGATCTCTTCTAAACATTAACCAAATCAAACCTACATTTGAATCCACACACAATAACCCCAAAATGAAGGGTTTTGTATCCTTTAATGAATCTCAGTCACTGGTAGCGCATGGACAGTCAAACCAGTAGTCTCCAAAGCATTCAATAAGTCACTAGATTGTATTTAATACACACTATTCCTTCCATTCACTTCTACCAAGAATAAAGCATTTAATCCATTCAACATTACATATAATCATTAGATAGTTACATTTCCTGACTGTGTACTAGAGGAACAGTCAGGAAATGTAACTGTCTAAATGATCCAAACATTTGAAAATAGTGAATCGATATCCTTGTGCACAAGCACCAATAATATCAAATAATGGAGATAAAGCACGGGCTAGGGCACGACACCAGTAGAATGTGGTCCTTTTAGAGAGCATTCGTGATCAAATAAAATGCAATGCATTTGAAATTTGCAGTCGAATATGATGCTAGATGCTCGAAAGATGAAGAAATCACATACCTTCTCTCACACTCAACTTTCGCTCCTCTATCCAATTGAAATAAAAATGATGAGGCCATTTCACTTTTTTTTTTCATAGCCAAATCTTCCTTGTACCACATGAAGAACATGCCATTGGTTTAGTTTTGTAATTTTTTTTTTGTGTAATTAGTAATTGGCAGATTAAATGTAGATAACACCTTTATCAGTTTAATTAGCATGTTATTATCATATTAGATAAAGTATGTTTAAGAATTGTTGGGACTGGTCCTTTTGCATGTATTAAACATAATAGAATTTTTAGCATATTATTATCAATCTATTTCTTTGTTCTAAACATGCCATTGGTTTAGTTTTGTAGATTTCTTTAATCCGTTAAATGCATTTTTTGTGAGGAGGGGTCTTGTTCTAAGGAGATTGATGAAGATTGTGCACCTCAAAAACCAATTCATAAGGTACCAATCATGTTTCCTATTCGCTTATATTTTTGGATTGGTAAATCTCCTTATAAGTTTCATGTCCTTTCTTTTGATTACTATGGATGAGATATATATCTTACATTTAACATTCAACTTCTTTACATTTTAGAATATGTAGTGTGTTTTTTGAGGATTTTACCAAATGAACTTTTAAGATAAATTAAAAACACCAAACTGATATCTTGCCCTTTCAACTTGACAAAATATTTGCATTTGACTAATAACTGCAAGCAACTGAATGATAAATCCACATACCTGTATCTTTGTAAAATACCTGGAACATCAAAAAGATGGCTAAGTGGATACCATCGTGATTTTTATCTACTGAATATGGGAAAAAAAACACCAAAAAAAATCAAATAGAAAACATGATTGGTCATTTTAGAGAGCATTCATGATCAAATAAAATGCAATGCCTTCTCTGGCGCTTGATCAACTTTCACCCGCTCATTTTCTCCCACTCCTTTTCTTTACAAATGAAATAAAAATGATTTGGTCATTTCAAAATAGTGAATTGATATCCTTGAGCACAAGCACCAATAACATCAACTATTTTGATCTATGGGTACCCTAATGTTGGCAAGAGTTCTTTTATTAATAAGATTACTCTACAAGCTTGAAGAAGTGATATATTTTGGCAAATGAAGAGTAGAAAGATGATGATATTCCTAAGATCATGGATGGACACAATGTTGCAAACAGAATGGAAGACATCTTTCTAGACTGGCCCTGGATCCTTTGACCATTGGGGTAGGATCTAGACCTAGGCTAAAAAGATGTCTTCCTTTCTATTGTGGAATTATCCCTTCTTTGGCCTGCACTCATTCCTCTTCTCAAAAATGGTTATCTAGAAAATTTGGATACTGTTTCTCATCCATGCAGGAAATGTTCTAATGATCGTATAAAATTACTTTAGGCCTCCAGTATTGATGAGATGTACAGGTGTAAAAAAATTATGCAAGACTAGGATCAATTTGTGCAGTGTACATAAATGCAAGGTGGTGATTATTCTCAACAATTGATCGGTAGCTAGGACAGTAGCTAGGACTAAAGATAACACAGCTCAAGAGACCATCATAGGTTGTCTCTTTCTTTGGTCTATATTATTGACAGAATGTTTTACCTTTCATTAGCTCATCAAATCTAGGGATTTGAAAGAATTTAATAAAATATTTTCATGACAACATATATTATTTAAGTTGATGTTGCATGAATTTATCTACTTCGTGCACTTGTATACTATGAAGATGGCAATAAAGAAGCATCCCCTACCATGGCCATGCTTCTTTATCGCCATCCTCATAGTCTACAAGTGCGTGAAGTAGATAAATTTGTGCAACGTCAACTTAAATAATATACGTTGTCATGAAAATATTCTATTAAATTTTTTAAAATCCTCAGATTTGATGAGCTAATGAAAGGTAAAACATTCTGTCAATAATATAGACCGAAGAAAGAGAGAACCTATGATGGTCTCTTGAGCTATTTTATCTTTAATGTGCATATCCATCAATTTTTTGACACTTCATAATTAATTTTTGATAGAAGTGCTATGCATTCAATAGATAAAATGTCAAAGAATCATAATTTACAACAATTGTTTTGACAGTAATGCTATACGTTCAACAGGGCAACCTGTCAGAGAAATGTTGCACGACTATCACTATTTCGATAGTTTAAGTGTCATAAATAGAAACTTTTTGACAAAAACTTTGACAGTAATGCCATATCACTAACAGGTATATCTATCAGAATTAGGTGGCAACTATTGGTATTCCAATAGTTATAATGTCGGAAAGGATATGTTTTCGACAGTTAATTCCGATAGAGATTGTATATTTTTGATAGGTCATGGTGTCAGAATGTTGATGGATGAACCACAGGAAATGTCATAACAAAGTTGTTGTCATGTGCAAATTTTTGACATGATGTGGTGTCGATAAACCAACGGATATGTCTTCTGTTGCAATTTCCCATGCAAAAACTATGATGGACTCATGTGTCAAAATGCTGACAAATGAGTGTTGCAAATCTGACAAATGGCCATCAGAATTTGACCTCAAATGTACTAGTGATAGGTACACAAATATCTCTTGCAACTACAATCTTCAACAACAATCTTGTGGGGTAAAATTTTCCATCCACAATACTCTGCAACTTCCCGCCCAACCTTTGATTTCAAACTATCAATTCCCATGCCCACCACCACTGGGGGGGAATCAACCCCCCTGTAGGTCCCCAAACTGGACCCCATGTTGGTCCTGAGACTACATCCTCTTGCATGGGACAGATCACGAAAGAGTCAATGGAAGGACCCCAACAGGTGTCCTCTTCTGTTGATGCCCCTTCATCCTTGCCAAAGACTAGATGGAAAGGTGCTCTCATTGGTGAGGCCCAGAATACTCTAGAATCACACCTAGAGGACTTCATTCAAACTGAGGAAGGTGTTGAACTCTCGCTCCCTGACTTTGTGGTGAACAGGACTATGGTCGATTTTTAGTTTGCATTGATGGGTCGATTCTTCAACTTCTGACCTACCATTGAAATTGTCAGAAAATGGGTGGCTACCAAATGGAAGATTAAGGTGTATGTCTTAGTCTCTTTTATGCCTGGTGGGATCTTCCTCTTCAAGTTCAACACTCTAGAGGATTTGGCCTTTGTTTTGTCAGTCTCATGGGTCTATGGTAAGCACTTCCTTGCCCTAGCGAAGTGGAAACCCAGGTTCAATCTGGTGACTGAACTGAGTAGGATGACACCAATTTGGGTGTGCCTCCCAAGTCTTTCACTTGAATATTGGGATGAACAAGTGTTTAGGTGGATTGGTGACTCCTTTGGCACTTTTATTATGGTAGATTAGGTAACCTGCTCTAAGTCCAAGCTGGTGTTTACAAGATTCTACGTTAATGTTACTCTGAATAAAACCCTCCCCAACTTTTCTATATTGAAATCTAAGTTGGGTAGATAGACTCAAGCTCTGGTGTATGAGAATGCCACTCTCTTCTACCAAAAATATGAATCCAGGGGCCACACCAGTAAAGCATGAAAATCCTCTCTGCGTGGTGCAAAAAATAAAAATAAGGATAAGGGCACCTCCAAGGAACAACCCATGATAGCAGGAGAAGAGAGGGATAAGGCCATCCCCCCCAGTGGTTGAAGTGTCGAAAAACCTAGAGATGGAAAATCCAAAGGTGGAAGAGGGTGAGATAGTCACCCCTCTAGAGAACAACATGGTGCTCCTTGAACCTAAGGATCCTGAATCCCCTTCGGTGGTGGTGACATTGGATCTATTGAACCATGCAGTGATTACCCCGAAGACAAGTCTGGTCAGTCCAGCTGAGTTGGAACAGCCTACCATTATGGTCTCACTCACACCAAATTCCCCTAAGGCTGATGCAAAACTTCCTCCACAGCTAGAGGAACAGAACTACCCTTCCTTGCCCAGTTCCCTGGGTGAAGATCGATGTGGGGAGGACGATGGTGGTGAATGGAAAACACAAAAAAAGAAACCTAAGTTGAAAAAGGTTGATGTGGGCCTAGAAACACCCAGAGGGAGGCCATCAAAATGTGCCAAGAGATCAAGAGGGGCTACAAGGGATGTTGCGATAGGTAGGCAGCAAACCTTAGAAATAAGTTTTAAAAATAAGAAATGATTTGTCTTTCTTGGAATGTTAGAGGTCTTAACAGCCCCCTCAAGCAAAGTGTTGTTAAACAATACATTTTTTCTCATAAGATGGATATTTTGCTTATCCAAGAAGTTAAGATGTCTTTCAATAATTTTGCCTCCTTGGCTAGCAGTCTCTGGTTGGGTGTTGAGTTTTTCTACTTTGAAGCCTCGGGTGCTTTCGGGGGCATTGCTACTCTTTGGAACCCTAACACTATTTTTGGTGAATCGCTTGACTTCTCCCTAAACTTCCTTGTTGTTACCTTTAGGAAAAAATAGCCAGTTTGGCACTTAATCAATATATATGCCCCTAATACCCAGACTGGCAAGTTGTCCCTTCGAAAAGATATTATCTATTGTATGGATTAGGACACTTCTTCTAATTATATGGTGGTTGGAAACTTTAACACCCCTCTTTACCCCTCAGAAAAATGAGGAGGCTTAATGGACTACTCTGATAGTATGGGGGACCTTGCAGAATTTATCTCCTACTTTGGTCTCTTGGACATTGATCTGAAAGGAAATCCCTTCATTTGGTCCATCAATCAGAAGGGATCCCATCTCATCCAAGTGCGGTTGGACCGGGTCCTGGCCACCTCCTCTTGGGACTTGTGCTTGACCTCCACTTTGTCTTCCCTCCCCAAAACTACCTCTGATCATAACCCCTTCCTCCTTTGCTGGTATGACTCCCCTAGGATTGGTCTGGCCCCTTTCAGATTTGAGATTATGTGGTGCTCCCACCCCTCTTTTAGGGACCAAGTGAAATCTTGGTGGGCCACTTCTATCAAAGGCACTGCCATGTTCAGGATAGCCTAGAAATTAGAAATCATCAGAAGAGAGGTTAAGGGTTGGAGTAAGCATAATTTTGGTGACTTCTATAAGGAGAATAAAGAGCTTACGAGGACCTTGGACTCCCTCCAAGCCTAGCTGGCCACTGGGAATATCCACCCCCAATTAAAAATGAAAGAAGAAAAGGCTAGACATAAGTGGTAGGAAGCTTTGAGAAGAGAAGAAATCTACTGGAAGTAGTGATCTAGGATCTAATGGCTTACCAAAGGAGACATAAATACAACCTTCTTTCATAGATCTGCTAGTAATCACAAAAGAAGAAATACTATTAACGCAATTAAGGATGATAGAGGGAATGAAGTTACTAAGAAGGACAAAATTAACCAGGTTGCGACCAACTACTTTAGGGGATTATACTCTAATAATGGACATATGTGCCTAGTCAATGTGCAAAATCAACTCCTCAAACACATCCAATGTGTTGTTATTCATAATGATAATGATCATCTCATTGAACCTATTTCTGACGAGGAAGTCAAAGTAGTTGTCTTTGCTATAGGTGCCTATAAAGCTCCAAGACCTGATGGTTTCCCCCTGAATTTTTTTCAAGAATATTGGTATATTGTTGGGTTAGAAGTTTCATGTGCTGCCAAAAACTTCTTCAGAGTAGGGCTACTGCTAAAGCACCATAACAAGACCTATATTGTGTTGGTCCCTAAGAATGACAACCCTACCTCTACGCTAGACTTCAGGCCTATCATTCTATGTAACATTTTTTATAAGATCCTCACTAAGATCCTGGTCAATAGAATGAAGCCCCTCCTAGAAAAACTGATCGGTCCTACTCAGAAAGGTTTTGTTTTGGGAAGGCAGATCCTGGATGCAGCCATATCCACTCATGAAATTATCACTCCATGGATAGGAGTAAAGCACCAGGTATGGCCTTCAAACTTGATATCTCTAAGGCTTATGATTAGGTTAATTGGTCCTTCCTCCAAAAAATCCTTAGTAGAATGGGCTTTAATGAGAAGGTTATCCACGTTATTTAAGAATGTACACAAAATGTTAGCTTCTCTATAATGGTCAATGGCTCCTCAGGAAGCTTCTTTCAACCTGAAAAAGGTCTTCAGTAGGGTGACCCACTCTCCTTCTATTTATTTATTATGGTGGTTGAGGTCCTCAGCAGGAATCTGACTATGCTCTCTTCTACGAGAAGACTACAAGGAATCAAACCAGCTTCCACTCTGCAGCAAGTTGTTCTGGAACAATTTGTGGATGATACTTTCCTCTTTGGGTACTCATCGGTGATTGAAGCTAGATAGTGGAAGCTCATATTAGAGAATTATGCTTTGGCCTCGAGATAGTGCATCAACTATCAAAAAAGTAGACTTTTCTTCTTCAACACCCCCATTGAGACCCAAACTAGAGTGCTTCAAATCTTGGGCTGTCAGTCGGCTTCGCTCCCCTCTACCTACCTAGGCCTCCCTCTCACTATCAAAGAGGTCTCCCAAGAATTCTGGAATTCCATCCTAGAAAGAACTCAGAAAAATCTTGCTGGATAAAAAGGGAAGATTCTGAGCAATGCTGGTAAACTTTAGCTGGTGGCTTCTACTCTCTGGGGGATTCCTATCTACTTTTTGTCCCTCTTCAAGATCAAAAGAAACATGGCAGATAGGCTGGAAAAGAAACAAAGAACTTTTCTATGAGTGGGCTCTGAAGAGAAAAAGAGGATGTCCCTGGTCAATTGGGAAATGGTTTTCCTTCCTAAACGGTTGGACAGTCTAGGCCTTAAGTGAATTTGCTTGCTGAATAGGGCCCTCACCATGAAAGTGGCTTGGAAGCTCATTGAAAGAAAAGTGGATTGGTGCAAGATAAAGGAAGCTAAGTACCTTCAAGGGCACCCTTATGGGATGATGTTCCAGGATAATGACCTTCCCAATGATTCCAAACTCTAGGCAAACATCTACAAATGCAAAACCATGCTATCTAAGGGTGTCTTCTAGCAACTCGGGAATGGGAGATCCATTTGATTCAGGCATGACTCTTGGATCCATAATTGCACTACATTGGGTAGAAGGTTCGGCCCCCTCATGAACTCCTCAGGCCTACCCTTGGTAACAGAACTGTCAACTACATGTCTGAAGGGAGAGGGAAGGATATAGCTCTTCTTGTCAAGGATAGACTGGAATTAGAACACTTGGCTAATGAGCTTATGGAAATCTTGGGGAATGTCAGGATTCCTAGAATTTTTGGCTAGGACTCCCTCATTTGGGCCCCCACCCAAGTGGGAACCTTCTCAGTCAAGACTGCTTACAATCTTCTTCTCAAGGAAGAGAATAATCTGGGAGATTGGAATAAGGTGTGGATCACACACCTTACTTCAAAAATCAATTTCTTGTGGTGGACGCTAATGCATGGTAAAGTCTTAACTCATGACAATCTCATAAGAAGAGGATTCTCTATGGCCAGCAGATGTGTCCTCTACAAAAAGGAGGAGGAAATGGTGAACCACCTATTCATACACTGTGATTACTCTACTAGTATTTGGCGGGGAGTTATTAGAAAAATGGGGGTCTCCTGGGTCCTGGGTAATGATGTCCACCAGTTCACTAGTTAGCAATCCCCCTCCAATCACCCTCTCCTCCAACTCCTATGGTGGCTTCCTCCCCTACACATCTGTTGGACTATCTGGAAAGAAAGAAACAATGAGATCTTCAAGGAGACTGATTCCCCACCTGAGGCCTCTCTCCATCTGGACACCACACTCCTATGTGATAATGCTAGCTCAGATAACTAGAAACTCCCCTCGGCACCCCCCTTGGCCTGGGAGATCAAAACAACTGATAATTGGAGTTTGTTGACTGGCTTCACTAGGTTTGACAACTCCAAGTTGATGGCTCAGAATGCTACTCGATGGGTTGCCCCACCCATTGGCTGGACCAAATTAAACTTTGATGGGGTGGTGAATAACCTTACCCAAGGTGGGGGTGGAGTGCTAAGAGATCAAAATGGTGCTTTCATTTTGTCTTATACTGGGCCACTCAAAAATAGTACTAGCAATCAAGCTGAAGGAATGACTATTCTATGGGGTATAAAATTTTCCATCTCCATGAATATTAGGCTACTGATGATCGAGGGAGATTCCAAAGTGATTTTGGAGGCTGTCAAATGAAGGTCAAATGCGGGGTGGTGGGTGAACACCATATTAGTGGAAATTCGGCAGCTTCTCAACAACCTCCAAAACACAACTATTTCCCATACCTACAAGGAAGGTAACGAGGTGATGGATTATATGGCTGCCATTCAGCTTAAGCAATCTAGGTTGGTGAAATGGGAGGAGGTCAATGAGTGACACAGAGCTCTCCCCTATTTAGGCAGCTCAGTAATTGGTGAGACCTTCAATGATTCTCTGGACCCAATGTGGGCTTAGGAGAGTGCCACCTTTAGAAGATCCTATAACAATCACAAATCCACTATCCACACTAGACGATTCAGTATCTCCAAGTTTCTTTACCCCTCTAGGCTTGACTAGTGCTCGGTTGAGTCTTGATTGACTAGGCTCAGTTAGTGCTCAATTTCCTTAATAACCAAGTGGCTTGGTAACTTCACCGAGTAGATTACTAACGCTCAGTAATCCTAGTGTGAAATGTCTTGACTAATTCAAACTTGAATGGGAACCCTTTTTTTTGGGAAAGGGGATGGAAAGGTTCCATACTCTCTAGATGTCTCCTATGGGGATGATTTCCATAATTCACAAGTTTTGGGACAACCAGTGCTCAGTTTAAGCCTACTAGTTTGTAACCTTTTGAATAGGGTTCTATAGACTTAGTTCAAACTCTTTTAAAGAGAATACAAAAAAAATTATAGATTTGGATACCTTTTTTTGAGTTGTGTCTAGCCTCCAAATCACAAGATCTCAAACAACTCAAACTGTGTCAAACAACTCCTGACCCACTAGTCCTAATAGGGCAAATTAACTCAGTAACTTAAGGAAAAGTTCACTAGTCAATATTCCAAGTCAAACCACTTGTTGCACTAATACTAGTAAACCCCAAGAGACAACAATCCACTACCACATTGTGTTTATCCACCCCCAAAGTGTTGTTGTCACTTCACTCCTCCATTTCCTACACCAAGCACATAGAGATGCTTGGTCTAGAGTCTGCAAACATACTTCTCAAGGAAAACCCCTTTCTCTTATGCTCCTAGAAATATAATATACATTGACCCTACTTGTATTTCCTCACTTCGCATGGGAATCCCACGAAGGAAAGGTAAGTCAGGGCATTATTGCTCAAAACCCTAGTTCAAGAAGGTTTCCTGAAAACCCGAGGTAGAAACTCTTCAAACTCTAGACTCCAATGATCAAATGAATTCAGATCAAATGCATTGGAATCCTAATACATGTCAGATATTAGATTGAACAATTTCTTCCTTCTCACACCTGTACCATTCCGTACACATATTGTTTAACAATCTAAATCGTAGAGAAAAATAGGGATTTCTTTTATTGATTGAATGCAAAATTACATACATTTCTTGCTTTCCACCATTATCGTCTTCCACCCACCTATAAGGGCTATTTGAAGATATTCCCCCAATGGATCCAACCATTTTTCAAAGGTTGTGACCATTGGGAGGTGGTTTTACAGTTCGATGGCAACCTTTCAAAGAGGTTGTCGAGCAACTGTTACCCTAATTTTCCTATTCTATACAAATTTGGCCAAAATCTATTCCAAGGTCTTTGTTCTTACCTTTCCAAGCATCCCTAAAATTTTCATGGCTTTATGTCCTATTTCCTAGCCTCTGCAATTTGTTTTATCCCCTGGTCTGTAGTCAAAAAATTCATAAAAGTAGCCGTTATCCCCAAAAAACCCTAAGTAACCTTAAGCCAGGTTCTATTTCATCATTACCTTTATCAGCCACTTAAGTTCTCAATTTAGCATGTGTGCTTTATTCCTATTTGCTGGTCACAGGTTCTCTAAGTTTCCCGGTGGTTATCCTTCCTATTCGGTGATTCAGCGAACAAGTTGTTCACGTAATCTCTTAATCCCTAGTGGTTAAGTCTCGATGTCTTGCAACCCATCGAACCAGTTATCTTTTCTTCAGTCACCCATTCACTAAGTGTTTGGTGATCTAAATATGAGAGGGTCCCAGTTTTGCAAGATCAACAGTCATCATGAGTTCGCAAAGGGTCTGTTAGAGGCTTGCGATCTTGTGACAACTGTCGATCTTCCCTTTTACTCAGTGCTACAAAGCTAAGTGCGTCCACTACCATGTCTCCTACTTGGAGGTTCCTTATTGGTCAAGAGATGATGACTTGTATGTTGATGACGGGCCTGGTTGTCAATCCCCTTTTGATCAATGGTTGGCATGTGTTCTCATGAAGTGTGTCAAAGGTATGCGATTATAAGACAATCATTGATTCTCCTTTGTGATGTAACTCTTCAAACAGGCAGGTCCACTACTATGTGTACACAAATGGTGGCTTCTCATTGGTCCACATATTAATGATTTAGTGGTTGTCAGTGGGACCAGGGTTCCAGTGTTGCAAAGGGCTTTGATAGCTGTAGAAGATCAATGGTTGGCACATTGTCTCATGAGTTTTTTCAAAACCATGAGATCATGCGCTGACCATCTATTTTACTTTTCTTAGGCATTTCAAACCTAGGTGGGTCCTCTGACAGTTGGAGCTGACATGCTAAATTTTGATTGGCCGGTGGGGTGATGACTGGAGTGTTTTAGTGGGGCCATGTCAGAGGGATAGAAATCAATAGTTGGCACATGTTCTGAAGGAATCTTTTGAATTCATGAGATCATGTGCCAACCGTCCATTTTTCCAAGTGTTCAAGCTTCTATCGGGTGGGTCCAATGCCAGGTGTGCTGATTTTCCATGTTTTGATTGGTTGCCAAGTGCTGATCAGGTTTATAGTGGGTTCGTCTGTCAGAAGGGTCCTGGCTCAATAAGATTGACAGCTAGTGCATGATCGAAAGGAATATTCGGTAGTCATGAGATCATGCACCCACAGTTGGATGGGAATCTAAAGCTGCAGTGGGACCGTGTCAGAGGCTTGCTGAGGTGTTTGTTGATGGAGTAGATAGAGTGAATAAAATAATGACATGTGGCAAGATGGGCCCAGGGTTTGAAAGGTATTAAGGGAATCAGCGACTAAAGGATTTCTTGTGTTCGCTTAATGTAACCAAGGTAAGTTTAAGGACTCATAGATTCAGCAAAAAGCCTTGTTCACTGAATCACTTGACCAAACCGAGGTTAAGCCAAAGTATTTCGCGACTTAAGATTCTTCAGTCGCACAGTCACCAAATGACTTAAAGGAAGAAAAGGTCAAGGTGGGTCCATAATGACTGATATCCTGATATGCTTGGTTCTCATTGGCTGCAGCATGCCAAGGTGGACATTGACTTTTCAAAGAGGTTTATGACTATTGTCAAGTGATTTGACCCATTCATTTGCTGGGAAATAAAGGATATCAATGGTCATGTTTTTAAATGACCAGCTAGCCGTTAGAAATTCAAATTCAAATGTCTCTGTGAGGGTTTTTTGCCAGTAATTGATTCAACAGGATGCAGTGGTGAGGTAGCTCAAGAAATTTATGTCTATAGAACATTTGTAGTTAAAGAGGATGATGAGAAGTCTGGGTGGCCATCATGGGTCGATTCTTGTCCCTGAGAAGTACCTTTGTAGCATTCATGGTGAGACTTTGTGCAGGAAAGTTGATGAATCTAGGTTGCTTGTCTGCAGGTGAATATAGTACAGGGATGGGCATGTAAACAAAATATCTGATCGGCCATGATGTTGTAGAGATTTAATTATGATCAGACTTGTTTGAGTTAGGGTTGGATATCATTCTGATAAAATCTTGTAACCCTAGTTAGGTTTTAACTCTTGCCTATGTGCAAAAAGAGATGTATATATTGTTTTTTGGGAGCTTTTTAGCTTGGAGAGTTCACAATTGTAAAAGAAATTCATCTTTCTTAAGAGTTATCTGTGGCATTTTCTCTACCCTCTAGCTTCTACAGTTGTATTCTTTCATTGATAATTCAAACATTGTAGAGGTATGTTGTGACAGTTCTTCATGTCCCTATGCTTCCTTATCTGAATTATCTCTTATTGAATTGAAGTATATGTATGTTTTTGAGTGATATCTCAAGGTTCCTGATCCCTCTCTCTTTCTGCAATTATTGTGTGTTATTGTGGATGATTTGATGTGAATGCTTTTGTGGGTATACTACAACCCCTTAAAAATCTTGTCTCATTCCTATGCCGAGTTGCAGAGGTGAATGTTTGTCTGCAATTTGTAGATTGTGTCTAAACTTTTAGGGATGCTATTGTTTGTGAATGTTTTCTCTCTTTCCCTGAATAGCCTCTTTCTATTGCAGACCCTTCTATGAAATATTTATGTAGGCCTATTCAGTGAGTTGTGATCTCCTAGACCTGAGTTGTTCATTAATTTCATCCTCTATACTGACATCCAAACCCTTCATTTCAGTGTATCACCTAGTAGGTAGTTTTCTTTCAAGTCATTTCCCTTTCAAGCATTCCTTCTATCCCTTTCCCTCAAAAATTTTATTTTCCTATTAAGAAGAAAATTAAGGTGATTATCCAAGAGGAACCAGCCTAGACCCTAGAGGTCTCATCTCAGTTAGCATAGGTCCCACAACCTGGAGATGATTCCCATGTTATACTAAGTTATCAAGACCAAGAGAGCTTGAAACAAGGGTGCAAAATTAGTGTATAACAAATTCTAGCATGCCCAATGGGACTAAAGATTAGATTGAAGTCCAAAGGTGTTCCTATTGGTTCACCTGCAAAAGGATTAAAGAATTTTAATACACAAGGACTATTAGTGCAGCCCTAAGCTCAAGGACACCCACCTTGGTGCCAGCGTACAACAATTCTGGCACGCCCGGTGGGACAAGATCAAATTCATGTTCAAGTTATGCTATCTCTGATATAAAAATTGCATAATACAAGATTTTAGAATTTGTTCTATCAAGTATATCTAGCGACTCCACTGATTTCATAGATTAGGGCTAACCTTGTTCAAAGTTTATGAGAAAGATTGAGACTAGGAGCTCAAAGCCTACTGAATTTTTAGAGTTTCCCTCAAAAAGGAGTTACAAAGGCAGGTCAACTCAAAGAACATCCCCTATGAGGAGAGTTTAGTCTACACCTCCTAATACTTCAAAAAGGAGACCTTTTCCCTTTCATTCCAGAAGAAGAGGAAGATCTCTAACCAGAGATCTAGAAGAAGATTCAAATCTAGCAGCAAATACAGCTCACATAGTTGTTAATCTTCAAATCATAGCTCCTACAATGGCTAGACAGTTTGTTTTTGCACCTTTCAACTAGGGAAGCCCATTGACTTTTGTTGTACATCATGATGTGCCCTTGCTAGCATTGAAGAGCTTACCTGATTTCACAGGTGAAGGGTAGACAACATCTTTTGAGCACATAAGAGATGTGACCACCATCTGCAGCATACACAACATAACCCAAGAAGATGTGGTCACAAAGTTATTAAATGCCTCTCTAAAAGGTAAGGCTCTTGAATGGTTTAGAACTCTAGCTGTTGGTTCCATCAATTCATGGGATGGGTTAGGAGATGCATTAAGTAAGCACTTTGAGGATAAATTAGATAATTTGTCTCTGGTAGAGCAGTTAATGACCATAAAAAGAGACCCTCAAGAACAAATGACAAATTAAAATAGTAGATTCCTCAAAACATGGAATAGAATTCCAGTCTCTTTAAGACCATTAGTTGACCATTCTTTCCTATACTATTCGCAAAGTTTTAATGGTCAAATTTCTATCATGATCCAATCTATGGGTGGTACTTCTTTACCCCAAGCTTTTGACACTACTGTCAGGGCTGAAAATTGTTTAATCCAAGTAGGCATGATAGCTAGAAGGCCACCAATGCCCATTTTTCCTAGCCTTCAACCCATTACACCTACACAAGTACCCCCATTTACCCCTATTCCCACCATATTAGCACCTCAGGCTAGTACTAGTGGTCAAGAGTTGACAATAAGTTTTTCTCAAGAGCTACAAGAAATAAAGAATAGTCAAGAAAGTACTAAGCAAGAAATGACAAATTTTTTGCAGACCTTGACTAAAGAAGTGACAAATCTAAAAAAGCAAGGTCAAGGAATCAGACCACCCTTTCAGCCACAAGGCCAAGGTCCTAATCAACAATATCAAAATCAAGGTTAGTCTTGTCAACAAAATAGGTCACCATACAAAGGAGGGTATCAAGGATAAAGGAAAAGTTTTAATCAAAGACCATTCCAACCATATAACCCTACACCTCTCAATTCTGCAAATCCAGTTAGGGATATAGTCCTTGGTCAAAATAATATGGCTATGGATTATGAATGGTTTTTTCCTTGTAATCAGCCTCACAATTAGGCCACATGTTCAAATGGATGGATGAACCAAGCTCTAATGGTTCAAAATACCTCACAAGCTCAATCAGAGGCTTCATCTAGTGGGTTAGTTCCTCAACAAGAACCACAAGAAAATGAGACTGCTCTTTTCAATTGGGAGCAACCAAACTTCAATGGACTCAATGATGAATTTTCTATTGCTGCTAGTACAAGAGCAAATAGAAGAGCTCAAGAGATGGAGCAGGAAAATTCTAGTACAAAAGCCACTACATTTGTAGAACCAGTGCAACAGACTACTCCTACCACACTCAAGAAGACTCTTGCTACTACAAGCAAAGAAGGCCAGACTCTCAAAGAGGTGGAGCCCATCATGGTGAAAGCACAACAAAGAGTACACACTATGACACCTTTTAATATTGTAGACAACTTGAAGAAGGTGAATGTCACCATGTCTATGTGGGACTCTTTGGCTATTCCAGGATAGTCTGAAATTTTGAAGAAGGCCATGACTAAGGTAGCAACTCCTCAACCTACAAAAGAAGCTACAAAGCCAGTGTTGGTTAACACTGATCAAGAAAAGGAGACTCCAAGTAGTAACTCCAAGGCCAATGCCATCTAAGGTAGGAACTCAAAAGCACTTCTCTTTTATGTATCTCTAATTATTCAAAAATCTTTAGTACATAATTGTATGGTAGATAGTGGAGCTACTAGCACTGTGATGCCCAAGAAAGTAGCTGACCAATTAGGACTAAAATATGAACCCTTTCAAAAGAAGGTTACACAACTTGATGGATCCTCAGTCAATACTATAGGTGTGGTCATGGATACTAGTCTAATCCTCCATGCTAGTCCTAATTTTTCCATCCTCCTTGATATATATCATAGATCTCCCTGCATTATTTGCTATATGTTTGTCAAGGGAGTTTATAGCCAAGATAGGAGGCTATCTATCTTCTGATTGGTCTCACATGCTATTTCACACAAGGTATGGGACCAAGGTAACCATTAAATCAGAACCATTGGTAGCACACCATATAGAACCATATGTATCCAATACCATCAATGTAAACTACCCTATATTTGATAACAATGACTTCCAAACCATTAGAGAAGCAGACACTAAGATAGAGAATATCCCTGATATTCTTCTAGATGAAAGAGGTTCAGAGGCCCAAGAAAATCATGTTTGGGATTTTGGTTTGGGAAGTTATTTAATACAAGAAAGATGATCTATAGAGCCAAGCCTTAAAGAAGACATTGATTCAGCGGATCAGAGCAATCAGGTTTGGGAACTATTTTTTGATGGAGCTAGAAGTAGACATGGTTCTGGTGGTGGTGCTATGTTAATTTCCCCAAAGGGAGAAAGGTATTATACTACTTTCAAATTTAGTTTCTCCTGCACTAGCAATACTGTAGAATATGAAAGCCTAGTGAATGGACTAGAGTGGCCTAGAAAAAGAGGCCTCAAGGCCTTAAAAGTTTATGGTGATAGTGAGTTAGTTGTCAGCCAAGTGAGAGGGATAAGTGCAACCAAAAATGACACCTTGATAGCATACAAACATAGGGTTTGGGATGTAATTGAAGACTTTTGTGCTTTCAATATTGTCGCTATCCCTAGGAAGCTAAATCAAAATGCAGATAGATTAGCTATTGTTGGATCTTAGTATGATATTCCAAATAGTATTTCAAAGGAAATAGATCAACAGCATATCAAAGTGATTGTTAGACCCTCTATTCCTGATAATGATGTGAATTGGTAGGTGTTTGACAATGATGAACAAATTCTACAGTTCTTGTTTGAAGAAGATGTTTTTTCAAGGCATAATCAAGATAGATTATCATAGAACTATGGTGATCAAGTGAGACAACTTATGTCTAATAAGATGCCTAGAGGTCTTGTCACCTTAGAGACTGTCTTCAACAAGGATGATGAAGTTAAGAAGAACAAAGTTGGCCTAGTAGTTCAACAAGAACATTGTGTTGAATTAGAGTTGGAGCCAGGTAAGAGCTTACAATTTAGAAAGGTAAACACTGAATTGGAAAAGCAAGTTTACACTCAATTATTCAAAGAATTCAGTGATGTTTTTGCATGGCAATATGAAGACCTCAAAGGTTTTGATCCAGCCCTTGCTCAGCACACTATTGAATTAGAACCTAATGCCAAACTAGTGAGGCAAAAACAAAGGCCTGTTAATCCCAAGCTTGAGCCACTTATGCATAAAGAAGTGCTCAAATTAATAGAAAGTGGTATCATCTACCCCATCAAACATACTAGTTGGGTTTCCAACCTTGTCCCTGTCAGGAAGAAGAATGGGGAGTTGAGGTTATGTGTTGACTTCAGGGATCTTAACAGAGCTTCCTTAAAAGACCGCCATCCACTACCCTCTATGGAACAAATCTTACAATGTGTCTCTGGATCTGAGAGATTTTCATTATTGGATGGCTATTTAGGATACAATCAGATCCTAGTAAATGAAGAGGATCAATATAAGACTACATTTACAACCAAGTGGGGAACCATGGCTTATCAAAAGATGCCCTTTGGTTTGTCAAATGCAAGTGCTACTTTTCAAAAGGCAATGGATATGGCCTTTAAAAGCCTCATGTACAAGTTTGTACTAGTCTACTTAGATGACATAACTATCTATTCTAAACATGCAGCAGACCATATCAAACATTTGAGGTAGATCTTTGAAAGGTGTAAAGAGTTTGGGATATCCCTTAATCCCAAGAAATGTGTGTTTGCAGTTCATGAAGGAAAACTATTGGGATATGTAGTATCCAAAGAAGGAATTACAGTGGATCCTAAGAGAATTGCAGCCATCCTAGAGCTACCCTTTCCACATCATAAGAAAAGTCTCCAATCTTTCATAGGAAAGATTAATTTTGTTAGGTGTTTCTTGCCTAATATTGCAGATTTATTGAAGCCTTTGACAGCCATGTTAAAGAAGAGTTCAGCTTTTAGCTAGACTAAAGAAGGAAAAGCCAATTTCCAAGCTATCAAAGAGGCCTTGACAAAAGCTCTTGCCCTGTTAAACCCAAATTTTAGTAAGGATTTTATACTTTATGCTTATGGAGGTCATGATGTTATATCTGCAATGTTGACTCAAGAAAATTCAAATGGATTGGAGGTAGCCTATTGCTTTCTTTAGCAAAGGTTTAGAAGAGTATGAACAAAGATGTTCTTTTGTAGAAAAACATGTACTTGTTGTGGTGAAGAGCCTTCAAAAGTTTAGATATCTATTGACCCATAGCAAGGTACAATTGAAAGTTACTCATCCAAGTGTCAAATAATGTTTGCTTTCCAAGGACCTAAATGAGAAAAGAGCTAGTTGGATCACCAAGGTTATGGAGTATGACATTGATATTCAGACCACCAAGCTGGTTAGAGGAAGAGGTCTTTGTGAGCATTTGGCAGGGGATGAAATTTCAAAGAAATCAGAGAAAATGGATGCATCTTTGGTTGTGCATTCTACAGAGGAACATGCCCAGGCATCAGGTTGGTTGCCTAACATGATTCATTTTTTGAAGATAGGACAATATCCTGCAGGTCTAGATTCAACAAAAAGAAGATACTATAGATTACAATTTGTTCCTTTTGTGCTGATAAATGAAGTTCTTTTCAAAAAGGATCACAATGGTGTCCTTTTAAGATGTATTGATTCAGAAAAGATAGTTGATGTCCTGTTTGAGTTTCATGATGGACCTTCTAGAGGTCACTTCTCTCCTAGGACTACTGCTTTTAAAATCATGAGGGCTGGATACTATTGGCCATCTATCTTTAAAGATAGTCATGAGTATGTGAGAAAATGCATCAAATGTGCTATGTTTGTAGGAAAAGAAAAGCTTGCAGCCTTGCCCCTACAGCCAGTTAGAACAAAGCAACCTTTCATGAAGTGGGGTATAGATTTTATTGGTATGATCAATCCTCCATCTAGTGCAGGACACAAGTGGATAATTACTGCAACTGATTATTTCACTAGATGGACAGAGGTAGTTGCCTTAAAAGAATCAAATGAGAGTGTTGTATTGAGCTTTTATGATGATATAATTCATAGATTTGGCACTCAAAACTCCATAATATCATATAATGCATTGGCATTCATAGGCCTCAAAGTCTCAGAATGGGCAATCAAAAATGGCATTTATCTGAATACAAGCTCAAACTATTACCCTCAAGGTAATGGCTTAGTAGAATCAACAAATCAGAATTTGATTAGGATAATCAAGAAAACCCTGCAAGATAACCAAAGGGACTGGCATACTAAATTGAAGTCTTCCTTGTGGTTAGATAGGATTACCCCAAAGAAGATCATTGGGAATTCTCCTTATGTGTTAGTGTATGGTAGAGAGGCTAAGTTGTCCATTTCAACTAAATTACCAGCTTTGGACTTAGCTACTCAATATGCCATGTTTGAAGAAGGAGATCCTTTACAAATCAGGTATGCTCAGCTAATGGAATTAGAGGAAATCAGAGACAAATCCATGAAGGATATGGAGTTCCATCAGATTCAGACAAAGAAAAGTTTTGATAAAAGAGACAGGATCAGAAATTTCAAAGTTGGAGATGTAGTTCTCAAGTAGGATGAATTCAAATCCAAGCCTGGCAGACATACAAAATTTGATTCATTCTAGGGTGGACCATTTGTTATAATAGAGTGCAAGGGACCCAATGCTTTTCAGCTATCAACTCTTGAAGGAGATGCCTTGCCAATCTCAGTGAATGGATTCCACTTGAAGCCCTACTTTGAGGTTAATCCCTCTCTTTAAATCCTTGTAAATATGTGTTTCTTGTTTTCTTTCCCTATTTTCCTAGGTTAGTTTCCTACTTTTCAAGAAGTGCCTATGCACAAGTTCATCCTCCCAATTTAGTTTTGTCCCTCTATCAAAGTTTTGTGTTCCTGAGATGACCCCATGCCCAATGAATTATGTCAAGGCCACTGATCAATGTCTAGCAGGCTGACATCTAGCAGAAATCACCAAAATGTTACCCTAATTTTCCTATTCTATACAAATTTGGCCAAAATCTATTCCAAGGTCTCTGTTCTTACCTTGCCAAGCATCCCTAAAATTTTCATGGCTTTATGTCCTGTTTCCTGGCCTCTGCAATTTGTTTTATCCCCTAGTTTGTAGTACAAAAATTCATAAAAGTAGTTGTTATCCCCAAAAAACCCTAAGTAACCCTAAGCCGCATTCTATTTCATCATTACCTTTATCGGCCACTTAAGTTCTCAATTTAGCATGTGTGCTTTAATCCTATTGGCTGATCGTAGGTTCTCTAAATTTCCCAGTGATTATCCTTCCTATTTGGTGATTCGGCAAACAAGTTGTTCATGTAATCTCTTAATCCCCAACAGTTAAGTCTCGACATCTTGCAACCCAGTGAAGTAGTTATCTTTTCTTTAGTCACCCATTCACTAAGTGTTTGGTGGTCTAAATATGAGAGGGTCCTAGTTCTGCAAGATCAATGGTTGTCGTGAGTTCGCAAAGGGTTTGTCAAAGGCTTGTGATCTTGCGACAACCATCAATCTTCCCTTTTACTCAGCACTACAAAGCTAAGTGGGTCCACTACCATGTCATCCTACTTGGAGGTTCCTTATTGGTCGAGAGATGATGACTTGTATGTTGTCGGTGGGCCTGATTGTCAGTCCCCTTTTGATCAATGGCTAGCGTCTGTTCTCATGAAGTGTGTCAGAGGTATGTGATTATAAGACAACCATTGATTCTCCTTTGTGACATAACTCTTCAAATGGGCGGGTCTAATGCTATGTGTACATAAATGGTGGCTTCTCATTGGTCCACGTATTAATGATTTGGTAGTTGTCAGTGGGACCAAGGTTCCAGCGTTGCAAAGGGCTCTGAAAACTACAAAAGATCAACGGTTGGTGCATTGTCTCATGAGTTTTGTTAGAACCATGAGATCATGCATCGACTGTCGATTTTACTTTTCTCAGGCATTTCAAACCTAGGTGGGTCCTCTGATAGTTGGAGTTGACATGCTAAATTTTGATTGGCCGGTGGGGTGATGACTAGAGTGTGTCAATGGGGCCATGTCAGAGGGATAGAAATCAATGGCTAGCACATGTTCTGAAGGAATCTTTTGAACTCATGAGATCATGTGTTGACCATCCATTTTTCTAAGTGTTCAAGCTACTGTCAGTTGGGTCTGATGCTAGGTGTGCTGATTTTCCATGTTTTGATTAGTTTCCAAGTGTTGACTAGGTTTACAGTGGGTCCATCTGTTAGAAGGGTCCCAACTCAATAAGATCAAGAGCTGGCACATGATCGAAAGGAATATTCAGCAGTCGTGAGATCATGCACCCACCATTGGATGGGAATCTAAAGCTATAGTGGGACCGTGTCAGAGGCTTGCCAAGGTGTTTGCTGATGGAGCAGCCAAAGTGAATAAAAGAATGATATGTGGCAAGATGGGCCTAGGGTTTGAAAGGTATTAAGCGAATCAGCGACTAAAGGATTTCTTGCATTCGCTTAATGTAACCAGGGTAAGTTTAAGGACTCAGCGATTCAGTGAAAAGCCTTGTTTGTTGAATCACTTGACCAAACCAAGGTTAAGCCAAAGTATTTTGTGACTTAAGATTCTTTAGTCACACAGTCACCAAATGACTTAAAGGAAGAAAAGGTCAAGGTGGGTCCATAATGACTGATATGCTGATATGCTCAATTCTCATTGGTTGCGGCATGCCAAGGCAGACATTGACTTTTCAAAGAGGTTTACGACTATTGTCAAGTGATCTGAGTAGTTCATTTGTTAGGAAATAAAGGATATCAACGGTCACATTTTAAAATGACTGGCTAGCCATTAGAAATTCAAATTCAAATGTCTCCACGAGGGTTTTCTGCCAACAATTGATTCAACAGGATGCAGCAGCGAGGTAGCTCAAGAAATTTATGTCTGCAAGACATTTGCAGTAAAAGAGGATGATGAGAAAGTCTGGGTGGCTATCATGGGTCAATTCTTGTCCCTCAAAAGTACCTTTGTAGCATTCATGGCGTGACTTTGCGCAAGAAAGTTGATGAATCTGGGTTGCTTGTCTGCAGGTGAATATAGTACAGGGATGGGCATGTAAACAAAATATCTGATTGGCCATGATGTTGTAGAGATGTAATTATGATCAGACTTGTTTGAGTTAGGGTTGGATATCATTCTGATAAAATCTTGTAACCCTAGTTAGGTTTTAACTCCTACCTACATGCAAAAAGAGATGTATATATTGTTTTTTGGGAGCTTTTTAGCTCAGAGAGTTCACAATTGTAAAAGAAATTCATCTTTCTTAGGAGTTATCTGTGGCATTTTCTCTGCCCTCTGGCTTCTACAGTTGTATTCTTTCATTGATAATTCAAATATTGTAGAGGTATGTTGTGATAGTTCTTCATGTCCCTATGCTTCCTTATCTGAATTATCTCTTATTGAATTGAAGTATATGTATGTTTTTGAGTGATATCTCAGGGTTCTTGATCCCTCTCTCTTTCTGCAATTATTGTGTGTTATTGTGGATGATTTGATGTGAATGCTTTTGTGGGTATACTACAACCCCTTAACAATCTTGTCTCATTCCTATGCCAAGTTGCAGAGGTGAATGTCTATCTACAGGTTGTAGATTGTGTCTAAACTTTTAGGGATGCTATTATTTGTGAAAGTTTTCTCTCTTTCCCTGAATAGCCTCTTTCTATTGTAGACCCTTCTATGAAATATTTATGTAGGCCTATTCAGTGATTTGTGATCTCCTAGACCTGAGTTGTTCATTAATTTCATCCTCTATACTGACATCCAAACCCTTCATTTCGGTGTATCACCTAGTAGGTAGTTTGCTTTCAAGTCATTTCCCTTTCAAGCATTCATTCTATCCCTTTCCCTCTAAAAGTTTATTTTCCTATCAAGAAGCAAATTAAGGTGATTATCCAAGAGGAACCAGCCTAGAACCTAGAGGCCTCATCTCAATTAGCATAGGTCCCACAACCTGGAGATGATTCCCATGTTATACTAAGTTATCAAGACCAAGAGAGCTTGAAACAAGGGTGCAAACTTAGTGTATAATAGCAACATTACTTGTATTTTGCAACTTTTGTAAAATATTACTCTTTCTATTGAAGAGTCTATAGGTCTAAGCCATGGATCCTAATGATCCCAAACATTACAAAAACATTAAAATAAATAAAATACCTAAAAGTGCCTTTGGACCATAGTCAAAAACCCATAGTTTATAACCACACTGAAGGTGACTAGATCTTACATGTTGGCTTGCTAAACAAAATTTTCAAATTAGAAACAGTCCTCTTGGCATGAATAACCTTAGGTAAATCCTTTGAAGACCATAGAAGTGTGATTGATGTGAAGAGTGGAGGGGGTGCTCCTGCACCATACTCCTATGTTTTGAAAACTCAAGTCCCACTTGAGAGCAGTTTTTGAGCCAAAGTTCCATGCTTGTTGATACACTCGTCACTCATCCATGTAGCATCAATGTCAGGTAACCCCTTCCATTTGACCAAGTAATCTTTGTAGGTCTTCTTCCTTGTTTGCTTGATGACTTTAGAGTCAAGAATATTTTCCAACTATAAAGGTTGGCTCAGTGGCAAGTCTTTTTTCCATTATGCTTGTGTGTTTTCAATATCCTACAAAGTGTCATTAGATCCTACATCACCCTTAAAAGGAGTGAGATCACAAATGTTAAAGATAGGAGAAATAGAAATAGTAGGGGGTAAAGAAATTTCATAAGCATTATCCCCAAATTTATAAAGTATTTGATAGGGACGGATCTTTCTCATTTGCAGTTTAGTGTGTCCCCTTGATAGCCTTGCCTTATTTAGGTATGTGCATACTTGACCTCCTTCTTTGAATCTATTTGATCCATGCAGACAGTTCTTCTCCCTATGCACTGACTTTAAGGTCAGTCATTAACTCTGTCAATTCCATAACTCCTCTTGGATGGAGTCCATAATTTACTTGGAATGGTGTCTTCCCTATTGACTAGTTTACTGAATCATTGAAAGCAAATTCTTCTTGAGGAAGGATAGTATCCCAAGTTTATCCATATTATTTTGTTAGACACCTTAGAAGGTTTCCTAATGATCTATTTACAAATTTAGTCTTCCCATTTGTCTGAAGATGGTACGTAGAACTAAATGACAGGTTTTTCCCCAACTTTTTCCAAAGGGTTCTCCAAAAGTACCCTTGGAATTTCACATCTCTATCTGAGATAATGGATGTTGGTAATCCATGAATTCTGACCACTTCTTTAAAAAAAAAGTTAGCAATATGTGAAGCATCATTAGAGACTTTACAAGGAACAAAGTGTGCCATTTTGCAAAATTGGTCAACTATAACAAAGATACTATCAAATCCTTGTTTAGTTCTTGGAAGTCCTAAGACAAAATCCATACGCACACTCTCCCATGGTTTTGTTGGAATAGGAAGTGGTTGATAGAGACCATGATTGGTCCTAACTCCTTTAGCCTTTTGACAAATAGTGCATGATTCAATGAGTTTTCTAACATCAATCCGTAAACAAGGCCAATGATAGTTTCTTCTTAACAACTCAAGTGTTTTATCTATGCTAACATGACCTCCTAGTGTGCCACAATGTTTTTCTCTAATCAGATTTTCTCTCATGGAGCATTTGGGAATATAGAGTTGACCTCCTTTGAATAAAAGGCTATTCTACAATAAATATTATGAATAAATAGTATTATATTCATCTAATAGAGTAGAGAAAACCTTATAGATATCACCGAAGTTTGAATCATCCTTGTATAGGTGTTTGAGGGCATCAATTCCTATGCTTTGTACCTACACTTCTTCAACCAAAATCACTCTTCTGCTGAGAGCATCTACAACTTTATTTGAAGTTCATTGGTTATATTTAATGGAAAATGTGAATGCTTGGAGTTGTTCAACCCATTTCATGTGCCTGCAGCCTAGTTTATCCTAACTATTCAGAAAACTTAAAGCATGATTATCTGTAAAGACAATAAATTCCTTAGGAAGCAAGTAGTGCCTCCATTTCTTGAGGGCTTGAACCATAGCATAAAGTTCCAAGTCATATGTACTATCTTCCTTTTTTGTTTCATTCAAGTTTTCAGGGAAGAAAGCCACTGGCCTTCCATCCTGACTGAGGACTGCGCCTATGGCTAGATTGCTAGCATTGGCCTCCACTGTGAACAATTTGTCAAAGGTAGGTAGTGCCAAAATGGGATATTGTGCTACTCTCTCCTTCAAATACTTGAAAGCTTCATCTACTTTTGTTCTCCATTGGAATCTTTTTTTTTCTACCACCCTTGATGGTATTAAGTAAAGGTGCACAAATGTGGCTGAAATTTTTGATAAACTTCTTTTAAAAGGTAGCCAATCCATGGAAGCTCCTAACTTCTCCTAGAGTCTTTGGTATGGGCCAACTATTGATAGCCTCTACCTTTTCAAGATCCATTTTCAATGTGCCCTTTAAGATAACAAAACCCAAGAATATCAACTCTTGTTGCATGAATGTACACTTTTCTAAGTTGATAGATAATTTCTTCTCATGTAGTCTTTGGAGAACTTGTTCCAAATGTCTCATGTGCTCTTTTATAGTTCCACTAAAGATTAGGATGTCATCTAAATATACCACCACAAACTTTCCTATGAAATCTTGAAGCACTTCATTCATTAATCTCATGAAGGTGCTAGGAGAATTGCTAAGGCCAAATGGCATCACAAGCTATTCATATAATCCTTCTGTTGTTTTAAATGCAATCTTCCACTCATCTCTTGGCCTTATTCTTATCTGATGGTAGACAAATTTAAGTTCAATTTTTTAGAAATAACATGCTCCTCCAAGTTGGTCTAATAGATCCTCAATCCTAGGTATTGGGAATCTATATCTGATTGTTATTTTGTTTATTGCCTTGGAGTCAGTGCATAGTCTCCATTTTCCATCCTTTTTAGGGGCCAAAACACTTGGGACTGCACAAGGGTTGAGACTCTTTTGTATGAGTCCTTTTGTCAACAATTCACTAATTTGTCTGGTGACTTTAGCATTATGATCAGAAGTGAGTTTCTGAGAAACTTTGTTGGGTAGGGAAGCACCTGGGATGAAATCTATTTAGTGACAGATGTCCCTTAAAGGTGGGAGTTCATCCGGTGTGTCTCCTACAACTATTCCTTTGTACTTCTATAGTAGACTGTCTACTTCCTTCGGTACTTCATTGTGCACTATTTTCTCCTTTGGTTTAAGGACTAGGCATATCCTACCTTAGAATCTTGAATAGTGTTGATCATCTCTTGTTCTCCTACAAACATGATTAACTGTTCTTTTGGTTTTTCTTATTGAGGATCAGGAAGAGGGAGCAGATTGTATTTGTGACCATTTTGAATAATTTGGTATTTTATTGTGACTCCATCATGTTTAGCCTACAGATCATACTGTCATGGACATCCTAACAAAAGGTGACATACATCCATATCTACATCACAAAGGACTCTATCCTTATAGTCTTTAATAGAGAAATCTACCCAAGCTTGTTCATTTATGAGGGTCTGCTGCCCTTTTTTCAACCAAGATACATGGGATTGGTTTGGGTGAGGTACCTTTTCTAATTTTAATTTATCTACCATTTCTATAGATACAATATTTTTAGTATAACCAGAATCAATTACTAACTTGCATACCTTTCCATGGCTTTTGTAGTTGGTTCTGAAAAGAGTTTCTCTTTGAGGAGGTTCCACTAGAATGGGTACTTGGATCAAAGTCCTCTTCATCATGAGGCTTACTCCATCTTCTCCTGTATAAACTCTCACACTGTCAACATAATCTTCTTGCACTAGGTTGGTTCTTCTTTCACCTTGGTTATTCTTCTTGTCTCTATCCGGACACTTATTGGTGTAGTGCCCTGTCTGATTGTAGTTATAACATCTGATTTGTCCATTGTTTCTTCATCCACTTCTACCCCTATTGTTTCCTCTTCTACCTCTCTATCCTCCTATTGAACTACTTTCTCCTTGGGTGTTCTCCTTATTAGATTCTCCTTGTGGTCTATTGTTCTTTCCTCTTCCTCCAAAGTTTCCTCTACCTCTTTCATTCTTAGCTTTTCCTCTACCACTCTATTCATTCCTCCTTCTGAACTTTTCATCAACTTTTAATGCCAATTGATAGTATTCATTCACTATGGTAGGGCTTGTTACACTGAGTTCATGTTGAATTGAGACCCTTAGGCCTTGCATATACCAAGAAAGATATACACATTCTAGTTTAGAAAGCTTGGATTTCATCACCAATCTCTAAGATTCTTCAGTATAGCTAGAGATGTCCATCTCTTTCTGTCTTAGACTCATTCTTCTTTTATGAAGTTGAACTTCATAATATTTAGGGACATAAGTTTCCCTAAGTAGGGCTACCATCTTTTTCCAAGTGGTGACTGGATTCTTTCCATTCTTCACCCTATCATCTTGAGTAAAGTTCCACCATGTGAGTGTGGATCCTTTCAGCTTTGACTTAGCAATCTTCACCCTCTGATTCTTAGGGATGTCTTCACAATCAAAGAAACTATTTAGGGCATCCACCCAATCCATTACAACATTTGGTTCCATCTTCCCATTGTATGTAGGCAACTCAAGCTTGGCATCCATGGTTATCCTCTCCATAGATTTTAGAGTCTTCATAAGTAGCGTCTGGTCTACAGGATATTCTTCTTCCTCCTGCTCAAGGATCTCTTCATCACTCCCTACTTTGACATCAATAGAATTTCCAATACTTCTCTTCTGAAGCTCTTCCCTCAACCTATCCATTTCTTGCCTCATCTGCTACATCTCGATGTCTCTTCAATCATTATGATGTGTCCTTTTCTCTTTTAGGTATCTTACTATCTATGCATTGGTCATCTTTGATGACAATCCTCCTTCATCTTCTCCTTCCATGGTGCTAATATATTTTTACTTTAAGGGTCTTAGATGCTCTGATACCACTTCATGCAAAGCTTTCCCCTATTTAGGTAGCTCGGTAATTGGTGAGACCTTCATTGATTCTCTAGACCCAAAGTAGGCTTAGGAGAGTGCTCTACACCTTTAGAAGATCCTATAAAAATCACAAATCTACTATGCACACTGGAGGATTTAGTGTCTCCAACCTTCTTTACTCCTTCGGGCTTGACTGGTGCTCAGTTGAGTCTTGACCGACTGGGCTCGGTTAGTGCTCAGTTTCCTTGATAATCAAGTTGCTCGATAACTTCACCAAGTAGACTACTAATGCTCGCTAAGCCTACTGTGAAGTTTCTTGACTAATTCAAACTTGAATGGGAACCTTTTTTTTTGGAAAGGGGATGGAAAGGTTCCATACTCTCTAGATGTCTCCTATGGGAATGATTTCCACAATTCACAAGTTTTGGGACAACCAATGCTTAGTTTAAGCCTACTAGTCTGTAACCTTTTGAAGAGGGTTCTATAGACTTAGTTCAAACTCTTTCAAAGAGACTACAAAAAAAATTGTAGATTTGGATACCCTTTTACAAGTTTCATCTAGCCTCCAGATCGCAAGATATCAAACAACTCAGACTGTGTCAAACAACTCTTGACCCACTAGTCCTAATAGGGAAAATTAACTCGGCAACTTAAGGAAAAGTTCACCAGTCAATATTCCAAGTCAAACCACTTATTTCACTAATACTAGTAAACTCCAAGAGATGACAATCCACAATTGGATTGCATTTATCCACCCCTGAAGTGTTGTTGTCACTTCACTCTTCCATTTCCTACACCAAGCACATAGATATGCTTGGTCTAGAGTCTGCAAACATACTTCTCAAGGAAAACCCCTTTCTCCTACACTCCTAGGAATCTAATATACATTGACCCTACATGTATTTCCCCACTTCACATGGGAATCCCATGAAGGAAAGGCAAGTCATGGTAGTATTGCTCGAAACCCTGGTTCAGGAAGGTTTCCTGAAAACCTGAGGTACAAACTCTTCAAACTCTAAACTCCAATGATCAAATGAATTAAGATCAAATGCATTGGAATCCTAATACATGTCAGATATTGGATTGAATAATTTCTTCCTTCTCACACCCATACCAATCCATACACGTATTGTTTAACAATCCAAACCGTAGAGAAAAATAGGGATTTCTTTTATTGATTGAATGCAAAATTACATAAGTTTCTCACTTTCCACCATCATCATCTTCCACCTACCTACAAGAGCTATTTGAAGATCTTCCCCCAACATATCCAATTATTTATCAAAGTTTGTGACCATTGGGAGGTGGTTTTACAGTTCGGTAGCAACCTTTCAAAGAGGTTGTCGAGCAACATTACTTGTATTTTGCAACTTTTGCAAAATATTATACTCTTGCTCCTAAAGAGCCTATAGGCTTAAGCCATGAATCCTAATGATCCCAAACATTAAAAAAACATTAAAATAAACAAAACACCTAAAAGTTCCTTTGGACCATAGTCACAAACCCATGGTTTATAACCACACCGAAGGTGACTAGGTCTTACAAGTTGGCTTGCTAAACAAAATTTGCAAATTGGAAATAGTCCCTTGGCATGAATAACATTAGGTGAATCCTTTAAAGACCATAGAAGTGTGATTGATGTGAAGAGTGGAGGGGGTGCTCCTTCACTAGTGAACTACCAAAGGAGACTCAATGGCTAATCGGGTGGGAAAAAAATGACACCAACAATGTTTAAAAGGAGTCAAGTTGTCACCAATATTGTTGAGGGCCTGTTGTGACCAAATCACTACACCACCCATCTGTGATGGGACCCGTATCCTTCATTTTCCCTTTTGGCCCTGTTCTATCTCAATAGGCTCTAAGTTGCATATCTTTGTCCCCTTTTGATCTGGGTGAGAAGCAAAATGTGGGTTTTATTCTAAGACTTTAGCCTGAACTATCAAAACTGGGGATGATTCAATGAAGAAGTTTGTTGCAAGAATCCACAGTGCACTCCAAGGCATGAACATTGTATTTTGGAAAGAATTGTAGAATTTTCTTGAAATAGAGGGACTCACGAGATAGCCAAGACATGTTGAGCACATTTGGCAATGATTGAAGGAAACAAGGCATTGTTTGGAGAAAAACATCTCGGTGGAGTCCATAGAAAGAGAAAAATCCTTGCCCTGTTCCCAAATGCACTCAGAGTGCACTTCTCCAGCAGTCATGAAGAATGAAAAGAGGAAGACTATGAAACAAGAATCATGGAATCCTTAACCCACGTCAGAATGCACTCATGGTGCAAAATGGACCCAGTCCAGAAATTCCCAAAATGAAAAAATCCTTAACTCACATAAAAGTGCGCTCACAACACAAAATGATAGAAGTGGAGGAATGTAAAGAAAGGAAAAGTCCCCCATCCATGTTGAAATGCACCCAAAGGGCATCATAGACCCAGTCACTGAATCCTCTAAAATACAAAAATCCTCAACCCCATCCAATGTGCACTAGGATCGCATTTCCAGCACAGTCCCAGAATTTTAAAAAAACAAAAATCCCCAAGTCATGTCGAAGTGCGCTCACTGCGCGAAGTGGGGGCAAACGTGGAGTCTCCAAAATGAAAAGATCTCCAACTTAGTGAAAAGTGTGCCCAGAGTGCAGTTCCTTCTCAATGAAGGAGTTGTCCAAAATGAAGAATCCCCAACTCACCACAATGTGCCCTTGGAGTGCATTTCCACCATAGTCCCGAAGAATGGTAAAATAAAAATCCCTCACTATTCCTAAAGTGCGCTTGGAGCACAATAGCCACCTGGTCACGGAGAATGAAATACATTTCCAAGGAAGTCACGAAACATTAAAGAGCTTAAAATGCTAAAACATTGAAAAGGGCAAGAAAATTTCAAATATTGGAGATTTTGAAAAGTTTTTTGAAAATTTGAGAACTTTGGAAATTAGATTTATTTTAATCAGAAGGGTTTAAAAATGTTAATCTTGGAAGATTTTGAAATTTTCAAATCTTGAAAATTCTTAAGCTCTTGGAGATAGAAAATTTGGAAGACGTTGAAGAGCTCAAAAAAATTTGTAGAACTTGAAAATCCAAATTGTCAAAATTTTGGAGAATTGGAAAAAAATCCAAAAAAAATCTTAAAATTTCCAAAGTGTGACAAAGTGAATTTAAAACACGAGAAGAGGAAGGTGTGGAGTTTTGAAGAGAGAGAAGGAGAATTTTTCTTTCTAGAGAGAGATTGATTTGTGAAAAGTTTGAAGAATCAGAGAAAAAGGCATGAGAATGTTAGAGAGGATTTTATTTTTTTTAAGAGGGGGAAAGTTTCAAAGAGAAAATATGAAAGAATTTTATGTGATTCTTATGTTGATTATTTCATTTTGCAGGAGGAAGGATTCCAGTCCCACATGATCAAGGATGACATTCAATTTCTAGGTCTCCAGTTGTAGTGTTGAAGACACCATAATCCAAGTGATCAAGTTCAAGGCGTCCAAGGTTCAAAGATCACAATTCAAGTGCAAATATACAAAGGGAGGAATGTCACGTCTTGAAATTCCTTCTCAAAGTCCAAGAACATGACCAGAGAATTTCCATGTGAAGAAAATCCAAATTGGTAGAATCATTAATGAAGGAGTTTGATCCATTTCCAGAAGATGAAGTCTCAAGCAAGTACATGGATAGAAGTAATCAAAGTGCAACTTAGCTACAAAATGATGCAATTAAAAAATATTCCCCAAATCTGAGCAAGATAACATGACAATCAATCATCTTCATTGGTTAGTCAAAGATTCTTCAAGTCAAAGTCAACACATTTAAGGAAGGATATCAAGAATAATCCATTCAAGGACAATTATGTATTTAATGCATATTGGGCATTCATTTCACCCCACTCTCTTCCTGAGAGAGCATGCATGGCAGGAATTTATTACCCACTATTGTAGTGGATTATTTTTGCATCGATGTAGATTCCTTTTCTGTGCCCTAACCCTAATTACGGCTAAGGTGGCAAAATTTGGGCCTAAGGTTATTATTTTGATCTGGGCCTTTCATTGTTTTTGAAGACCTATATAAAGGCCTCTTCTTCTCATTTGTAAGAGAGGAAATTTTGAGATTGTTGCTTATGAGCTATTGAGACAATAGAATTTTCATTGAAGTGTGGTGATCATTTGATGTGTCTTAATGCTTGCTTGGTTTCATAATTCTCTCAATTAGATTAAGTTTAGTAGATAAAGTATTATGAATGTTTTGGGGGATATGATGATGTTTTGATGAGTTCCCATGGTTCATACTTTTGATGTTTTAGTGATTATAAATCATTGTGCAAATTTAGGCTGAACCCTTATTGATGTGCCTAAATTCAATCATTCATACAAACCTTTGAAGATTTCACCAATCCACGTGTAGTTGAATCTTGACTTGTTGAAGCAGGACTTGGTAATTGAGGAACTCGTCCATCTCATACTTCCTTGACTATCATTACCCTTAGGATTAGATTAGGATCTCTGAACCCTAAACCCCTTTCATTTCTACATATACGATGAGAACCCAAAAATAGTACTTAATTGAAAAAAATTTGATAGTACCCATATCCATCATGACATAAAGGATTGAAAACGTAAGGCCCCTTATTATCATCAGCAAATCACATTAACACTGAGCATATCCATGAGTTGAGGAACCTTGGAGTTATCATATGATCTTTTTGCAATCTTAGCATACGTGATACTTTGTTCAAGAGGGGATAGGATATTTTGGTATTTTGTTCTACTGTTTGGTGATTCATAAAACACCCATCAACAGAAACTGGTGCTAGGAGGGAAAAATTAAAATTAATTTTTGGAACAAGTTAGAAAATCTGAGCATTGGTGACATGTAAACCCTCCATCATCGTGCCATCAATAAAAATTGGTGCTAGAAGGAGGGCCTATACTGCAAGATATAATTTTGCATGTCATGAATTGATATGGTGCTTCCACATAGAGACATCATACTAGTTTTATAGCCTAATCTTGGATTTGGAGACCACCAAGAAGACATCATTGCAGGATTGAACTCACTCGCCTGGAAAGTTAAGAGAAGTGTAGCTGAGTATATGCAACTGAGCTTTGTGTTAGAAGAAGAAGAAGAGAAGGCTCAAAGAATTGAAGCAGTTGTTCAGAGAGCATTGGTTGTTCAAAGGAATCAAGAGCCTCTAGCACCTATAAGAAGGAATTAAAGTAGATTTCACATACTGGAGCGCATTAATTCATTCTCACCTGAGGTGCACCAAAGAATCTTGAGATCCACTCCGAGAGAAAAAGAACTAGAAGAACTAAATTTTGATCCAAAGCCTAGGCGAGGCAAGAAAGAAGCATCTACAAGTCAGAACTTAGTAAGTTTAGCTGATCTTACAAGATAATTTCAAACTCCACCACAACAACATTAGACACAAGGGACCACTCAAGGAGTTCAACAAGGAGCTACACAAATTCTACAGTTGATAGTACAAATACCTATACAAGCCATTGTACCTACAACTACCCAACAACAAGTTCCAGCAATGGCACAGCAATGGCGACCATAGAATGCATCACCTCTTGCAACATTTGTTGCTTACAATGATATGCCAAAGAATCTTGAGCATTTTTGCTCCTAGTTCTTTGTAAACAATGTCAATCGCACTATTGATGAACATGTAAAGATTTTTGAAGATGCTCTACAGAATAGAAATATTCAAGATGAAGATGTGGCATACTGATTATTCCCATATTCATTGGAGGAAGAAGCATTTTATTGGTATATTAATTTACCTACGAATTCAATCCAAACATGGCAAGAGTTGAAGGATGTGTTCGTGGGGAAGTTCAGATTGCCTATCACCCCTGCTGAATTGTATAGGCAATTCATTGAGATAAGAAGACAAAAGTGTGAACCTATCGGTGCCTTCAACAATAGATTTCAAAGGGCCTATTCATAGTTGTGTGATCCTTTCTGCATAAATGATGATTCTACAAGACCTATTTACTATGCAGCCTTGGATTGTTTCACTTCCATGTTCATCTAGAAGACCCATCCGGCCCCCACCAATTTAATCCAAGCATGTGCTGAAGCTGAGAAGATCAGTTTATAGTCACCAGCAACCACTATTGGAGAACCTAGTTACTTTGGGAATGCTAATACATTGAATCAAGGGATGTTGAACTATGCTCATGCTTTCAATCATGTTCTTGCTCCTTCTAATCAGCTTGTGCCACATCTGGGAGCTCTGATATCTCACGCAGTGTGTGCACAACCTGTCTATCTTTAGAATATGACCACTTCCACAAGGAATCAAGAAGAATGAGATGAAATGAAAGACTTAATAGAACAAGTCAAGAAGTTATCTACTGAGGTTACTTACCTCAGAAATTAGAATAATTAATTATAGAACTCACAAAGGAATTATCAATCGTATCAAGGAAATAACCGAGGGTATCAAGGAAATCCTCTGACTCACCATGAGGACCATCAATATAACTGATGTAGGAGCATCCTAGGATTCTTGGAAATCCTGTATCAACCAAAAATATGTTTGTTTTGATCTTGGTTTGGTGGAGTATTTGCTCAGTCTTGGAGTTTGGTTGCTCAGTTTCAGTAGTTACCAGGGTGCTTGGTCTCTGAAGAACACTCGATAACTGAAGGTGTCAGTTCTCCTGGCACTTGGTGATAAATGCATTGCTTGGTCATGCTTGGCATGGTCATTTTACTTGCACTCAGTTATTTCTCTATTGCTCGGTGTTCTTTCTTACCGACTTGATTGTTTAGATGGATCGGCTTTGCCGACTGGTGCCTTTGATTTGGGTCGCGCTCCTCGAGTTATGGATTGACAATTGGACATGTGGGGACCTAGATCTAGCATGTTGCATTCTCCTATGCTGATCTAGAGGCCGACTTGGATGATTTTATTTATTGTAAGGCTATTTGAGAGCCGACTGATGTTTTGCATTTAATATTTGTATATTTTTGTTAAGCCGACTTGTAGCTGGGATTTAGTATTTAAGTAGATTCTTGGGTAGTTGTTTAGGGGATGAGTAGAAGGTAGTAGGAGTTAGCAGCTTATGAGTTTAGGCACAAGAAGATTTCTTGGAAGTTGTGAGTACAAGTTTAGATCTTTCCTGGGATCCCTACCAGGGTCTTGTCATGTTGTAGACCTAGGCTAGTTGAGTGGTGAAGTTGGGAAAAGATTTGGATCTTGCAAGATCTTGTAGACTGTTACTTGCTATGTAATTGGCCATAACTGGGAAGGCCTTACAGCCTAGCACATTACATGTAATTAGTTGTTGATGAATAAATATGCTTGTTTTATCTCAAATCTGGTGTAATTTTGTTGTGCGGTGGTTTGGTTGCAAGTTTGGATAGTTTTTAATTGGATTCTCCACACTTGACTGCGTCAAGTGGTATCAAAGTGAAGTTTGTTCCTCTTGGAGCTGATTTGATCTTGTATGTTTGCACCTGGATCTTGGATTAAAGATGCCTCCGAGGAGAAATCATGAGATCTCAGAGGAGGAAGCTGCTGGAGAATTTAGTCTTGATGATTTTAGAGCTTTGCAAAAATAATTGCAAGATCTGCAAGAGGAATTGAGAAAGAAGACTACCTTGAAAGAGGATAGTGATGAATCTAAGGAAGAAGATCATTTCAATGAAGCTGTAGAAGAAGCTAGAGATCTAGAAGAAAATAGAATCCTGAAGGCTAAGTCTAAAATTGGGAAAATACCTAAGATTGAAGTTTATGCATTTGCTGGAAGCCTTAGGCCTAAAGTGTTGATTGATTGGATTAATGAGATGGATGAATACTTTGAGTATGAAGAAATCGAAGATCTTGATAGAGTCAGATTTGCAAATACTAAGCTGAAGGGTCATGCAAATATTTGCTGGAGAGAAGTTTAGTTGTAAAGAGGTAGAAGAGGAAAGGAAAAGATCACCAAATGGAACCGAATGGTTGATAATTTGAAGAAGCAATTCATTCTGGTGGATTATGAATTGGACATTTTTAAGAAGATGCAAGCTTTGAAGAAGACTAACAAATCAGTACAGGAGTATACTGAGGAGTTTTATAGAATCCTGATTAGGACTGGTCATTCTGAAGCTGATAAAGAGAAGGTTGCTAGGTATGTTTATGGTTTGAGACCTAGTATTCAAGAAGAGATACTTACTGTTCAAATGAAAAAAATTGGAGATGCTTATCAGATGGCATTAAAGATTGAAGAGAAGCTGAATAATAAGTTTGAAGGTAGACAAAACAATAGGAATAAGGGTGGTAAGTCTGGTGAGATAGTTTCTCAAAGTAATGTGACAGAGAATCCTACGAAGCCTAATGTAGGATCTGGCAGTGGTACAGACACTAAGAACTATAATACTGGACAGAGAGGAAGGTGGAAGAATCAGTTTTCTGGTACTTTTTATCAATGTGATGAAACTAGTCATAGAAGTTTTCAATGTCCTAAGAAGAGGGTGGCAGTGGCTACTGAAGAAGACATTGTGAATGTTGCAAAAAAAGGTGAGACTCTTATCACTAGAAGATTAGCTGCATGTGTCCATGAACCAGTACAAAGAAGAAATTTATTCAGAACCAGATGTACATGCAAGGATAAGGTATGTAATGTCATAGTTGATGGTGGTAGTTCTGAGAATTTTATAGCACAAGAGATGGTTAGTAAATTAAATTTGGAAAGAAAGAAGCACCCTAACCCTTATCAGGTTAGTTGGATAGGTACACACAAAATAGTGCACTTCTATGGATCATTACAATCAAGAACACTCAAGAATGAGGCCTCAAAAATTGATCCATAGCTCTCTATGTATGGAGTTGCAAGATTGTAAAATTACTCTCAGCTAGAGCTATGAAGCTAATGACCTTGCTAGTCAACCACACAATGAGAGATTCAAGGTTGAAGACAAGGGCAAGAGTTCCAATATCTCCAATGAATCCAAATGAAATGCAATGCAAGTAAACTAAGAATGAAGATGCAAGTTAAGCTAAATGATAACAATGCAATGCTTGAAAGGAAATCTAATCTATGAAAGGAAAGTGCAAACTAGACTATGAAAAGAAAGTACAAGTGTTACAATCCCTCCTAATTAAGCTAGATGAGATTAATCTATTGCATAAAGGAAATCTAAGCTATGAATGCCATGATTATGCAACTATGAAAGCAAACTAAATGAGATGCAACAATAATGTCTTCAAAGAGCTCCAAATAACCTAGAAAACCTGCAGCATAACATTAGCATAAAAGAGATGGGATCTCAAATGAGGAGGAGAGCTCTTCTTTTATAGGGAATAAAAAGGAATGGACCATGGACATTAAGAGGCAAAAGATTTAATCAACGGTGGAGAAAAATAGAGGCTTGATCCTTGTGCACAAATATCCTCCAATGAAAAAATAAGAGTTGACTTTTGTGTCCATATGAGACAAAAAGTACTTTTCTTCTTTTATTTTTAAAATAAGAATAATGCTTTATTTGTGTAACTTAGGATAAGAGGAAAAGTGGAGGCTTTTTTATTTATTAAAAGGGGAGGAAATATTCATTTTAAACAAATAAAGACTTGGGATAAAATGGTTAGCCCAAGGCAAATAATCAAAAATGATGAAAAAGAATTGATCAAGAAAATTGATATAATTGGTAAATATTGATTTTTGAAAATCTTGATTCAGGGATTTGATAAATTGAGAAATGGGGCCCAAAGTCTAGGTGACCATTTTAGGGTGCATACATTTTCCCCTCTTTGACTAATGTGTGATCAATCTGGGAACACATGTAGTCAAAGAAGAATTGAAATGTGAGATCGATCTGGGATCACAAAACAACTCAGATGTGAGATCAATTTGGGATCACATCCGGACAAAACATAAACAAAGGCCTTTGAATATGAGGTCGATTCGGGATCACATCCAAAGTAGGAGATAAAAATCTCAAATTTGAGCAAAAGCTCACAGAAAAGATGTCTGAATCAAGAGAATCAAGAGAATTAGGGATGAGAACCCCATAGATACTGCCCCCTCAAAATCAAAATTGAAATCAAGTAGAAGAGAACAACAAATTGATAAAGATTAAATCAAATCATAATGAAATCATGATCGAAGATAAAATATGATAGGATAACCATTGAGCAGTGAAGATATCCCCCAGTCTGACAGAGAAAGATATAGGATAAAGATGTAGTCAAACGTGAGAAAGGAGTGAATTGAATGAAGATGAATGAAAGACTAGAAGTTTGGAAGACATGGAAATGAAGATGCCTCAAGAAAGATCAAAGGATTATGCCTCAAAAGTTTTAGCCAACTATGCAGAAGAGGGTGAAAATTTGAAATGCGATTCGGATTTTGATTTTGAGTCTAAAAATGGATAGAAAATGATGTGATATGAAAGACCAAAAATGAAAGATATGATCAAGAAGAATTAGAAAATGAGCACAGTTGACCAACTAGTCCGTAGATGATAAAAATGAGAGCTCTCTTCATATGCAAGATGCAAAAACTAAACTATGATGAACCTAAGAATGCAAGCTACTATGAAAGTGGTTGACTTGCAAGGTCACAACGCCTATAGAAATCTAATTATCATCATCGAGCATTATTGGTAGCGTCATAAGATCATACAATACTCACTAGTATGACTATGGGTATATGAATATGATCTATATCAGATAGGAATGTGGGAATCCCACCTAGGCACCAAAGACATATAGGTCAAGATGACTAGTGTAGTGAGATTACCTAAGTTTGATATGGCAAGATTGTGCTTGTATCAAGACACATGAAAGTCAGGGTAACTAGAAGCATGCACTCGCATAACAGTCAAGGATAATATCCAGTAGGTCCTCAATGTCAAGTAGGTCAAGCATAAATGCTAATGACAATAAGGACTAACAAGATATACCCACAAGCAGATAAAGAAAGAAAACATGTTCTCATTCCCTCAGTCTTCTAGCTATGCATCATCAAAAACTTCTTAGGGAGAGACCACTCATCAAAGAAATCCTCATAGATAGCACACAAATAAAAAAATTAAGTCAACATATCTCAGCGAGTTGATTGTTTAAGTGCGTGTGTGTTGGTCATAGAGTCAAACTCTGAGTATCGCATCTGTCAGTGGAAAATATCATATCATACTAGACTACGGGGTAAGACATCTGATAAGTGTTAAGAAACACTCGACGCAAGGGTAGTGTTGAAAAACATTGTTTTGGGGTGGTGTTGAAAAACATCTGCTTGTGAAATGCCCCAAGAGACAAACACACCTAAAGGACCTATGCTAATAGGTATGCCCCCTAGACAAAGACAAGGACCAATTCTAGATCAAGTCAAATAAGGTCAAGACATGATGGAGAAAGGTTCAGTGTCGAGGATGCATGCTAAAAGACAAGGGTGCAAAGGCCTCAAGTAGCGCCTGTTTCCAAGTTTTCACTACTTGGAATATTTTTTATTTTTCTCTTCTTTTTTTTTTGTATTTTTGCTACCAAGGCGTCTGTTTCCAGGTTTTCACCAAGGTACATTTTTCTATTTTTTTTAAATTTTTTAAATTTTTTGATTTTTTTGTATTTTTTTTAGGACTTTATATGTTTTTTAAGATTTTTTCAGCATCATATATGAATTTTTTTTTGGTATTTTTTCAGGATCATAAATATGTACAAAGGATGCCCCCAGATAGAAATAGGCATCAAGGATAGAACTTCTTGAGGTGCAAAACATTGATAGGATCAGGGAGTTGTTCTCCCTCTTCATCAGTTAACAAGTAAGCACCTGTCCCAAAAGCAATAGTGATGACATATGGACCAAGCCAATTAGGTTCAAATTTACCCTTCTATTCTCAATTCTATTGATTCTTTGGATTCTCACGTAAGACAAGATCTCCCACTTGAAATTCCCTAGGGCGAACGTTCTTGTTGAATGCTTTGGACATGCATTTTTTATAGACCCTCATATGATCAAATGATGCTTTGCACCTCTCATCTAGAAGTTCTAATTCCTATAATCTCATGGCATGGTAATCTTCATCTATTACTAGACCTTTGAGAGAGACTCTGAGTGAAGGGATCTCTACCTCTAAGGGTAACACTGCTTCAGCACCATAAGTAAGGGCAAAAGGAGTAGCCCCTGTTGGAGTATGAATACTCATTTTATAGGCCCATAAAGCTGGATTTATCTATAAATGCCAATCTCTACCATTCTTATGAACTGTTCTATGAAGAATCTTTAGAATGGTTTTATTTGAAGCCTCTGCTTGCCCATTTCCTTTCGGGAAGTAAATGGAGGACCAATGTTGTTTTATCTTGAAATTTTTGCAGAGATGTTTAAGGTCCTTATTTTTAAACTGACCTCCATTGTCAGTGATGATTTCAAAGGGTACTCCAAACTAACAAATGATATGATTCAGGATGAACAATGAAATCATCTTGCCTGAGGCAACAGAAAGTGGGACAGCTTCTACCCATTTTGTGAAATAATCAGTAGCCGTGATAATGAATTTATGTCCACCTGATGAGTTGGGATGAATCTGCCCAATAAGGTCAAAGGCCCAGCGCTGAAATGGCCAATGAGAAATAGAAAGAATAAGCTCCCTACCTAGAGCATGAATTAGGTTTCCATGTTTCTGACACTTTTCACATGATTTGGAAAAAGCTATAGCATCCATCTGCATTGTGGGCCAATAGTACCCCACCCTAAGCAACCTTCAGGCCATGGAAAGACCATTGGAATGTCCTCCACAAATGCCCTCATGGATGTCAAGTAATGCTCAGTCAGACTCATCCTTTTCCAAGCACCTAAGAAGTGTTCCATCTAAACCCCTCCTATATAAATCACTAGAGATAAGGGTATGGCGAGAGGCGTTACAGACAAGGTTTCTTCTTTTTGAGTGGTTAAAGGTTTCGGGAATGGTGTCATCACAAAGGTATGAATAGATAGCACCATAACGGGAAGACTCATGACTGACCAAGGTACAAATGACATGGCTTTCAGAGGAGTCAAATATGGGATGGCGTAGCTCTTCCACCAGGAATTCAAATCTCAACTCATGTTGTTCCAATTGAAGGAGTGAAGCCAATGTAGCCATAACATCTGCAGCCTTTTTTTATATTCTAGGGATCTGTTGAAATGTTACAAATGTGAAATAGCATCGCAATGAATCAACCATCTTCTTATAAGGGATTAGCTTGTCATCCTTAGTTTGGTATTCTTCATTTACTTGGTTGATAATCAGTTGCAAATCCCCAAAGACATGCAGCTCTGTAATTCCCCATTCGATGGCCATTTTCAATCCATTAGTTAAGGCTTCATATTCAGAAATGTTGTTTGTGCATGGGAACAATAATTTATAGGATTTTGGAATAGTATACCCATGAGAGGAAATAAATAATAGTCCACCTCCTGATCCATTTTGCATATTTGAACCATCAAAGAACATCTTCCAAGTTCTTGCAGTCATGTACATGATGTGATCATCTGGGAGTTCAACTTGCATTGGTGTTTTATCTTTTATTGGAAAATCAGCCAGTTGATCTATAATAGCTTGTCCTTTTATGGCTTTACGCTCAACATACACAATGTCAAATTCTGAAAGAATCATCATCCATTTAGCAAGTCTACCCATGAGAACAGCCTTACCAAGCAAGTATTTGAGAGGATCAATTTTAGCTATGAGGTGTATTGTATGTGCAAGCATGTAGTGACGCAACTTTTGGGAAGCAAACACCACAGCAAGGCAAGATTTTTCAATACTAGTATAATTGACCTCATAGGAGACAAGTGTACAGCTGATGTAGTAAATGGCTCTTTCTTTCCCAGTATCATCAAGTTGAGCCAACAGTGCCCCCAGAGAAGATTCTATTGTTGATATATACAAAATCAATGATTTTCCTGGGATAGGAGGCATTAAAATTGGGGGATTAGCCAAGTACTATTTTATTTGGTCTAGGCTCTTTTGGCAATCCTCATTCCAGGTACATGAGACTCCCTTATGCAATGTCTTATTGAATGGTTGTGCTCTATTTGTAAGCTGTGAAATGAACCTCTGTATAGATTGGAGTCATCCTTGGAGACTTCTCATTTGACTAATGTTCTTAGGAGGCTACATATCTAATATTGCTTGAACCTTTTCAAGATCCACCTCTATTCCTTTGGCTGAAATTATGAATCATAGAAGTTTACCTGAGGTAACCCCAAATGCACACTTTTTTGGATTCAATCTTAATTGAAATTGTTCCATTCGATCTAGAATTACTTCCAAATCTTTGAGGTGTGTATCCCTTTTCTTAGATTTAGCCAAGGTATCATCCACATAATCTTCCATATTTTTATGCATCATGTCATGAAAGATTGTTGTCATAGCTCTTTGATATGTAGCTCCTACATTTTTCAATCCAAATGGCATGACGTTCCAAAAATAGGTTCCCAATGCACATGTGAAGGTTGTCTTTTCTTGATCTTCATGAGGAGCTATTTTTATTTGGTTATATCCAGAGAAACCATCCATTAAAGAGTATATTTCATAGCCTGTAATCATATCCACTATCATATCTATATTAGGGAGTGGAAAGTCATCCTTTGGGAAAGCTTTGTTAAGGTCTCTGAAGTCTGTGCATACACAAATGGACCTATCATGTTTTGAAACTGGAACAATATTGGAGATCCATTCGGCATAGTCAATAGCTCTAATAAATCCTGCTCATAAGAGCTTTTCTAATTCAGCCTTAACAAGGAGAGCTATGTGAGGATGCATTTTCCTCAACTTTTTTTTTACTGGTTTAATTCCTAGAGCTATAGATAGATGATGTATAATAAGATTAGTGTCAAGCCCTGGCATATCTGAATATGTCCAAGAAAAATTGATTTTCTTTTTTTGTAAGAATCTTGTATATGCCTCTTTTTCTTGTTCTGATAGAGAGTGAGCTAGATGAATCATTTGTGGAGCCTCCTTCGTATTCAGATTCATTGGCTATGTAGGCTCAATGAGAACTGATGATCTATCCTAAAAATAACTCAAAAAGTTATTAAGTACCCCATCCTTAGGCACCTCAAAGAGGTTTTCACCTTCGAATACGTCTTTTGTTTTTACTATTTTGGGTTTTGACACCGCCACAAAGTGGTTTTCTCCATCAGAACCATCTCTTTTCTTTTTCTTTTCTTTTATTTTATGACTGAGGTACTTAATATCAGGCTCCGTTATACTTTTTGTAGGCTCACTGGTGGAAGAGACTATGGGTTCAAGAGCATTTAAATAGCAGGCTATCTCATAGTCATTATGGAAAGTAAGGAGTTGAGGCTCTTGATAAAGCTGTGACCAGTCAATCAGATGGCGGTGGACAAGGGGGAGGTCAATGACTAGTTCAATATTATTGATATGGTAGGTATTATCTCTGGTGATCATATAGTTAGGATTCATCAAGCCTCCCTCTAAGGTACCTGAATTAGGGTTTGTCTCCCCAAATGAAGTATCATCCGCTAAGGAAATTTGAGGAATCCAATCCTCTAGCCCTACACTAGACTTGTTAGCTACCTTGGGTTGGGACTCAAATGTGTGGACAACAGTAATGTCCAGATCAACAGTGGAACAATCCGAGAGGGTCTCCCACTCATACTCATGCGAGTCTGTGTCAGAATCCCTACTGGGATGTTTGCGCCAACCATACTTTTTAGGCCTTGAGGTAGAGGCACCTGCGTCACCGAGGGTGAAACCTTCTTGGATATCATTTTGAGATTGAGTAGATTCTTCACCATGAGTTGTAATAGAGGATTTTTCCTGTTCAAAACTTGTTGGATCAATTGCAGAAGCATCTAGGTCTCCACAAAGGAGATTAGTGGAAGGGATCCAATCTTCACACTCATCTTGTTGGTTCTACAAATTCAGCACATAATTAGACTCATCATCACTATCCATCGCAGCTAGGATAGGAGCGGCTTTTTCATTTTTTCTTTCAAAGCCTAGGCCCACTATTGTTTTAATTCTCTAACCAAAGAGAGAATGATCAAGAGGTTCCACTTTAGCATCTAACCTATGATTGAGAGGCCCATAACCTAGGTAGCCCATATTTTTAACTAGAGTATATCCTCTCCCATAGGTCTTAGGAGAAGGTGCAAAATTCTTGTTATGTTGGTATTTTTCTTCTCTGTAAATCCAATCTCTGATGGCTACTTCCTCTTTCTCTTCCTGAATAGGCACTAAGGACTCTACAAATTTCCAAAACAAAGTCATGGTGGAGGATGAAGGTTTCCTCTCGAGTGAAGGTTTTCCATAAGACTTAGGTGAGATTGGCATTTTTATGAAGGAATCCATTTTGTAATCTCCCATGCCAAGGTCAACAGACTTAAATTTATTCTTACACTGCTCAAGAGTAGCATCAAAATTGTCAACTTCTCTATTTAAGGGAACATGTGAACCAGCTGAAACTGCATTGACCAATAATGTGCTATCCCCTAGTATGTAAACTTCAACACCATTGTAAGGGAATTTAACACATTGATGGTAGGTACACGACACCACTTGCATGTCATGAATCCATGGTCTACCTAACAAAATATTGTATGCCAAAGGTCCGACATCAACAATCTGAAACAAAATGTCCTTTTCCACAGGACCAATTCTGACAAGAAGAATGGCCAATCCTTTAGAGCTTCGCTCTGCCTCATCATAGGCCTTGATGGTGATCTTCTTTCTAGTGTCAACAATTTGCTTGGAATATCCCAAGGCTTTCAATAGACTCAAAGAGAAAATATTAAGCTTGGCACCCCCATCTATCAACATGCGCCTGACACGGGTTTTACGGATCATGACTTCAATATGGAGGGCCAAGTTATGCGAAAGACTTAGTGCTTTGTCATCTTCTTCGAAAAATGTAAGGTAATGAGGGCTAGCAAGGTGACTGACCATGTTTTGGAATTGGTCAACATCTATGTCATTAGGGACACTGGCTACTCGCAAGGCATCCTCAAGAACACACCTATGTTTAGGAGACAAATCAAGGAGCTCAAAAATAGAAATATGTGTTGGTGTTCTCTGTAACTGATCGACGAGGTTATAACTTACATCCGAACCAATAGTAGACTTAGGAGGAACACTCTTTGACACTGGTTGTTTTGACTTGCTAGAATTAGGACCTCGAATGACAACAGGACCTTGGGACTGACTCCTAGTGATAGCATTAAGAGGTTGAGACAATCCTTGAGAATGAGGGCCTCTAAGCACCACAATGGGTCCTTCATCAAAAATGGGGGACGGGCTTGCTTTATAACCATAGGGATCTCTCCCAGTGATCACATTGACATCATTGTCCACAAATTCAAGTATATTAATGATATTTTCAGTGGTTACATAAGTGTAGTTGATAGCGGCCTTGCCATTCTTACTCTTAGAGTTCTCTCCTTTTTCATATTTGGGCAAGGGTTCTTTAAAAGCTTTGTGGTCAGTGTTTGTGGTCAACCCATCAACTTGTAATCTTCCACTTTCAATAAGATCTTGGACAAGATGCTTAAGTCTAAAACAATTTTCTATATCATGTCCAATTCTATTATGAAAGACACAAAAAGCCTTCTCATTCCACCAATGAGGCTTAGGATCTGGTATGCGGTGCTTGGCAGGATCCTAAGGTTGTGCCAAATTATGAGCAATTAACATCTTGAAAATGTCTGCATATGAGTCCCCAATCTTGGTAAATTGTCTCTTTTCTATTTTAGGTCTCCCTTGATACTTGGGTTTATTCTCTTGTTGTTCTAAAGATGTTTGCAGCTTCATGGCTTGGACTGCATTCGAGAGATTAAGAACTCCTTCATTCTTAGGTTGTGATGAGTCAACAACCCTGTCATTGACCACTTGCTTATTCTTATTCCAATAAGAGTTCTTTTTGTCCTTATTACCATTATGATTGTCATTTTGGGCATTATTGTTATTAGTTGTTTTGGCCAAAATGTCTTGTTCTTTTAGGACATCTTGTATATGACATGCAATCTCTACCATGGTATCAAAAGAGCTAAAAACCATTTTCCTCACTTCATACCTTAGCTCTAGTATTAAATTGCTCACAATTATGTCTATTCTTTCTTCCTCAGGAATCATTCTAGGATACTTCAAGCACAACTGTCTCCATCTTTGCAAGAAGGTGACAAAAGGTTCTCCTTGATTTTGTTTGAGTTTGCACAAATCAAGCATTGTGACTGACCTTGATAGATTGTAAGCAAAATGTTGGACAAATCTTTGAACAAGTTCTTTAAACATCTTTACTGGAGGAGTAAGGTTGGTGAACCACTCCATAGCTTGACCTTTTAGACTCCTTGGCAATAATTTCATTAAATAGAAGTCTTCATGATGAAAAGAAAAGCTCATTATGTAAAATTGTCTAACATGGTCATGAGGGTCACCAATACCATCATATTTGTCATAAGTTGGGAACTCAACCTTCTTAGGAAATTCAATCATCACCACACTTTTTTCTATAGGGTTGGGACATATGGAGTCTAAATTGAATGTACTCTTAGGAGCTCTCATTTTCTCTATGTCCCTTTGCATTTGCATGATCACTTCGTTGGTTGAAGGATTTTGTTTCTTAATCTTTTGGTGCACATCAAAATCATATGGGACCTTAGCACCTTTGTTGATGAGACTTTCTAGGAACTGATCCTTGTTTTGCTCCACATATCTTTCTACATATGCTTGAAAAGATGGTTCTTGCTACATAGTCATAAAATCCATATGATCAAAGTTGGCATAACTTCCTCCATGTTGAGAGCCATGATGAGCTCATTGGGAGGGTTGTCTTGAATATCTGGAAGGTGATTGTCTCCTATGATGGTTATGTTGAGAAGTCCTTCCTCTAGGACTAGGTGATCTCAAAGGAGTCCTTGACCTTCTCCTGGTCCTTGGACTTGCTGAGGGAGTAGATGGTGGGGAGTTGGTTCCACTGTGGGTACCCCTATTGTTGAATTGATTATGAAGTTGTTGCGCTAGGATCCTATCTTGTTCTTCTTGTGCGGCTCTTCTCCTTATGTCTAGCAAAGCTTGTTCCTCATCCTCCAATTGTTTGAACCTTTCTTTCTTAGCAACTTGTTCATCTAAGAAAGCTTGTTTTTCTCTTTCAATCCTCTTTAACCTATCACTTGTATATCATGAGGCATCTCTAAGAGGAGAAGACTTTCTTGAATGTCTAAATATATTAGCTGCATTGATGTGAGCATCACCTGACTCATTGTTTTGGTTATCAGGTTGTGACCGTGCATCCAGGTGAGCTTTCCTATAGTGTTTCTCTGCTTGTTGGTGAGCATTCAAATACCTATCATTAATAGTAGGTGATCCAGGTGGACTATCAAAAGAAGACCCAACAGACATCGTGTCACCCCTATGTCATTGGAAAATGTCATTAAGAGTTTGATTTATTGCTTCCCTTTGTTCTCTTATGAAAGTATAAATCATATCCATATTTGATGAAAGTGGTGCCACAAAGGTACTCACTTCGTTAGGATTACTCTTTGGATTGAAATAGACCTCAGACTCACTCTTTGGGGATTGGTCAAAAATAGGTTCCTTTCCCTTTCATTGTTGACGAGTCTTAACTAAGGATAACTGATTGAAGACAACCAGGGGTTGCTTCCCTTGATTTACTTGGTACCGAGTTGTAACTAACATGAAAGAAAAAGATTCTTAATGATAAGGTGACCTCACAAAGTGTCAACACCAAACTAGGATAATTGAAGTTCTCTAATGTCCAAAAAGAGATGGAAAGATAGAAATAAAAGGGGCTTTACCAACATTGTCAAGGAGGTGCCTCAAATCAAAGGATGAATATCCTTGCACTTTTGAATCCGGAGGTTGGACTAGGCCAAAATATAATTGAATTTGAGATTTGGTGAAAATGATTTGGACAAAAGGAGCACTAAAATTCTCCAAGAATGTAGCTAACAATTCTAGAGATGTTCTTTCTCAAGAATAGTCTTCCAACTTGGAAATCCTTCCCAAGGTGACATTGTAAATCAAATGATACTAACCCTAGAGGGCTAAAACTAGAAACTCAAGGTCAAAATAGGCTTGCAATAGCAAGATAAGTAACCTTCCTAAATACCCAACCAACTAAAAGCAAGTGAAACCAAGTATACAGCAGCAAAATCTTAGGTGACAGTCTCCAGGAAAATAGCACGCCACTTTAAGGTCAGGTGCCACTTCGCGTAATGTCGCGCGACACAATCTAGGAAAACAGAGCAACAATTTCTAGGTAAGAGAGGCGATAATGTTTCTGGGGCGAACTAGCGCACGACAATTCTCAGAATAGGGGGTGACAATCTTTCAGTGTCGCACGACTCTTTGACTAGTGAGTGTCAAAATCTTAGTTTTAAGGCTTATTCATTCAAAATTTTCAGTCTGAGGGTTGATTTTTCAATTCCAATCATAATGACAGCAGTAATTCGACAAGTTTGCAAACAGTATGGGATCAAATGTGTCTCCAAGCACTTAGAACAAGGGCAAAAGAAACCTTGCCAAGACAAACAATTATGATATCGAAAATGGAAAAACACCCTATGAATGCTACTGATTGTTTGAATGTTAGAGAACGTTTACATTGGTATAGCACAATCAAAAGCACTTCAAGCAATATCTATCCTAAAAGGTCAAGGCTCAGTACTTAACAACTTGGCCCACACTTGATGCTCCCTTGCCTCACACAAAGTGGTTGCCCACAATAGATATTGGCTTTGTCATGGAAGTGTCAAAGAAACAACCAAAGGAACACAAATGGTGGGTAATCTTGGGGTGATCCAGGTTATTCCACTTGGATCAATCCTTGCACCAAGAAGCTAAGTGGAAAAATAGGGTGGCCTCTATCTATGGTTCTTAGTAAGGGCTTCCATTCGTAGTACCCCTCTTGCTCCTCGTAAAGGACTAGGACCTCACAGCCTCAAGAGTACCTTAAGCATTCTTGCTCAACACTTTCCTCATGGTCACAATCCCACAAGTACTCACATCAAGCGAAGACAAGCACTACATCTACCAAGGTTTTGTGTCCTTGATAGCCTTGAGATTATAGTGGGTTGGAATAGCTCAGTATTAGCTTGTCCCCACTTGGATCATTCCTCTTGATTGCTTAAGAGCAAGCCCGCTAAAAGATTCTAACAATCTAAACAAAAATGAATCAACTTATGAGATTCAAGGATTTTATTTCCCCACAAGGGTGAAGAGCATACTCCCCTTATCCCAAAGCTTTCTCCCAAACACACCAAGCAAAGTTCAATTACCCTTTTGCTTCCAAAATCCTAAGATGCGTCAAGATTTTCTGGTTCACCACAAGGGTGAAGAGCATACTTCTCCTTGCACCTCAAAATTCCTTCCATAAGATATTAAGTGCCTATGAAATGAAACAACTAGTATATGCCGCACTCAATCAATAAAGAAAGCAATTAAACAAGAACTTGATTTGTTTTCTTATGCTTTGGGTAGCCCTACAAAAACTGTTAGTAGCCCTTTTAGCATGCAATGTATCAATTTTTTTCAAGCAAGAGTACCTACAAAGCAATTTTTTAGCTTCACAATGGTTAGAACAATCTTAAAATCCAATTAGCTCCAAGCAATCCACTATCAAAAAGTATTTAAAGCACTAAAGGTGGAACACTTAACCCTTCAAGTGAATGTGAAGCGAGTCCAAAAGTGGAACATTTAACTCTTCAAGTGAATGTGAAGTGATTCCAAAAGTGGAACATTTAACTCTTTAAGTGAATGTGAAGTGAGTCCAAAAGTGGGACATTTAACTCTTCAAGTGAATGTGAAGTGAGTCCAAAAGTGGAACATTTAACTCTTTAAGTGAATGTGAAGTGAGTCGACAAGGTGGAACATTTAACTCCTCACACAAACTCAAAGTGAGTCCAAAAGTGGAACATTTAACTCCTCACACAAACTCAAAGTGAGTCCAAAAGTGGAACATTTAACTCCTTACACAAACTCAAAGTGAGTTCAAAAGTGGAACATTTAACTCCTCACACAAACTCAAAGTAAGTCCACACCTTAGAAAACTAATGAGATCAAGAAAGCATAAAAGGGAGAACTTTGTGGAACATTTAACGCTCTTTTCAAGTAGACCCCTCCCCCATGTATGAATGCTAACCTTGCACCCAAAGGGAAAATAATGAGGGGCGATTAGAAATAAGTGAGTCCAACACCCAATTTAGCTAACAAGCTTAATCAAAAGTAATCTAAAGTTGCTTATCAACACTACCCACAAATGAAAAAGGGGTTGAATCAATGGAATATTTAACTTTTCAAGCAAACATAGGGTGAGTCCAAAAAGTGGAACATTTAACCCCCTATGCAAACAAGGAATGAATCCATGCCCTCAATCACTCAAATGATATGTTTGATATTGGAAACCAAAGAGCATTCACAAACTATCAAAAGAAAATCTATGTTCTTTTATTAACCCAAAAGAGATGTGCCTATGAAAGCAAGTAAACCAACTGAAATCTAGAAATGTAATCTATTTAGCTACAACAAATCAAACTAACAAACAAATCAATCTAGACTCGGCTAAAAGGGACTGAAAAACTCACTGTCGGGTACAGGCAACAGTACAGTCACCACAACTATCATGCGCCACTTCTCTATATACTGGTGCGACAATTCTTCCCGGGGTGGCAGACTTCAAAACCTACAGGCGATAGAACACAGCAAACAGGGCGACAATTTCTGCCAAAAAGAGCGACACTATTAACCAGTGAAGTGTCATGTTGTCATATAGAAGACTATCACATGACACTGGTGAAAAGTGTCACACAACACTCTGAGATAGAAAAACTAGAGACCGAAAATAGCGCTAAAATTTGATGAAAAATTAGCAAAAATTGATGAAAGTGCAGAAAATGAAGGGACAAAGCTAATGTTTGGCCCCACAGTGGGTGCCAAAAATGTACACACAAAATAGTGCACTTCTATGGATCCTTACAATCAAGAACACTCAAGAATGAGGCCTCAAAAATTGATCCATAGCTCTCTATGTATGGAGTTGCAAGATTGTAAAATTGCTCTCAGCTAGAGCTATGAAGCTAATGACCTTGCTAGTCAACTACACAATGAGAGATTCAAGGTTGAAGACAAGGGAAAGAGTGTCAATATCTCCAATGAATCCAAATGAAATGCAATGCAAGTAAACTAAGAATGAAGATGCAAGTTAAGCTAAATGATAACAATGCAATGCTTAAAAGGAAATCTAATCTATGAAAGAAAAGTGGAAACTAGACTATGAAAAGAAAGTACAAGTGTTACAATCCCTCCTAATTAAGCTAGATGAGATTAATCTATTGCATAAAGGAAATCTAAACTATGAATGCCATGATTATGCAACTATGAAAGAAAAATAAATGAGATGCAACAATAATGTCTTCAAAGTTTGAATGCAAGAATGTCTTCAAAGAGCTCCAAATAACCTAGAAAACCTACAGCATAACATTAGCATAAAAGAGATGGGATCTCAAATGAGGAGGAGAGCTCTTCTTTTATAGGGAATAAAAAGGAATGGACCATGGAGATTAAGAGGCAAAAGATTTAATCAATGGTGGAGAAAAATAGAAGCTTGATCCTTGTGCACAAATATCCTCCAATGAGAAAATAAGAGTTGACTTTTGTGTCCATATGAGACAAAAAGTATTTTTCTTCTTTTATTTTTAAAATAAGAATAATGCTTTATTTGTGTAACTTAGGATAAGAGGAAAAGTGGGGGCTTTTTATTTATTAAAAGGGGAGGAAATATTCATTTTAAACAAATAAAGACTTAGGATAAAATGGTTAGCCCAAGGCAAATAATTGAAAATGATGAAAAGGATTTGATCAAGGAAATTGATATAATTGGTAAATATTGATTTTTGAAAATCTTGATTCAAGGATTTGATAAATTGAGAAATGGGGCCCAAAGTCTAGGTGACCATTTTAGGGTGCATACAGGATACAATATGTGTCAAAGGTTAGAGTTGAAGAACAATGCTAGGTTAATTTTAAGATTAGATCTTATCATGAAGAGATATTGTGTTATATATTGCCTATATATGGATGCTTGTCACCTGTTTCTCGGTAGACCTTGGCAATTTGATAGAAATGTTTTGTTTGATGGTCATGCTAACACCTATGTGGTTAGGCATGAAGGATCTAGGCATAAGTTGTTATCTTTACATGAGACAGGGACTAAGGAATGTGGAGTTATCAGGTGTTGTATGTGTGACCGTGACAGACCTCAAGAGCACAAGCTTGATGAACCTATTCCTATAAAGTCTAGCTTGAAAGAGAAGGAGAATGATATATCTGAGGAGTTTGTTGAGATTAAGAGGCAAATGGTCTTTTTGATAGTGATAGTACATCAGATGATGATATTAATGACATAGGAAGATGCAAATGATACTGAGTTAATTGATGATTCTGAAGAGGATGAGATTTACCGAGGTACTGATGTCATCGGTAGTGGAAGAAATGGTCAGAGTCGGTTGTTCTCAGTTGCAGAAAAAAAAGATAAGAGAAATGGGAAGCAAGAAAATTTGTTGCAGGGAACAATGAATGAAGTGAAGACAACTTGGAATGAAGGACAAGAGGAGATATGGGTTAAGAATAGATTTGGCATACCTATTCTGATTCCTTTAAGACATTCATGATTTCCTTATGAGAAACTCTTCTTAACCTGGGGTGTCTGATGCAAGAGCATCCTAGGATTCTGGGAAATCCTGTATCAACCAAAAATATGTTTCTTTTGATCTTGGTTTGGTGGAGTATTTTCTTGGTCTTGGAGTTTGGTTTCTTGGTTTCAATGGTTACCGTGGTGCTCAGTCTCTGAAGAACACTTGGTAATTGAAGGCATCGGTTCTCCTAGCACTCAGTGATAACTATGTTGATCAGTCATGCTTGGCATGGTCAGTTTATTGGTGCTCAGTTATTTCTCTATTGCTCAGTGTTCTTGCTTACTGACTTGATTGTTTGGATGGGTTGGCTTGGCCAACTGGTGCCTTTGATTTGGGTCATGCTCCTCGAGTTATGGATTGACCATTCAATGTGTGGGGACCTAGATCTAGTGTGTTGCATTCTCCTATGTGAATCTAGAGGCCAACTTGGATGATTTTATTTATTGTAAGGCTATTTGAGAGCTGACTGATGTTTTGGATTTAATATTTATATATTTTTGTTAAGCCAACTTGTGGCTGGGATTTAGTATTTAAGTAGATGTTTGGGTAGTTGTTTAGGGGATGAGTAGAAGGTAGTAGGAGTTAGCAGCTTGTGATCTTAGGCACAGGAAGATTTCTTGGAAGTTGTGAGTACAAGTTTAGATCTTTCCTGGGATCCCCACCAATGTCCTGTCATGTTGCAGACCTGGGCTAGTTGAGTGGTGAAGTTGGGAAAAGATTTGGATCCTACAAGATCTTGTAGACTGTTACTTGCTATGTAATTGGTCGTAACTGGGAAGGCCTTATAGCCCGGCACATTACATGTAATCAATTGTTGATGAATAAATATAGTTGTTTTATCTCAAATTTGGTGTTATTATGGTGTAATTCTATTGTGTGGTGGTTTGGCTACAAGTTTAGATAGTCCTTAATTGGATTCTCCATGCTTGACTACATCAATAATAGTCAAGGATACCGAAACAATAATCAAGGTTATCAAGAAAATAGTTCTGGTTATCGAAATAACAATCAAGGGCACCATAAAAGATCCTAGAATACAATTCCAAACAATGGTGGAGTTCCTTCACCATTGGACAATCCACCAGCTTCTGAAAGCCGACCTACTGACAAAGTTTTTCTAGCAGAAGTAGCATTGTCTGGATGGTGTAGACTGCATGATACTAATCAACATTCTAAGTTACAATGCCAAGAGTTTCAAAGAGCAACTAATATATTCAAAGGAGAAGTAAGAAACACTACTACACCTGAAAATCCTCCACCTACAGGCTATGAGATAATGCCTGCTCCTAGATACAACCAGGTGTTGGTCTTTGATGATTTCAAGTTTCCACCTCCTGATTCTTAGGATTACATGCCTATACAAACTAATCAAAAATTCCCACCTACATCAACAAATGGTCTCATGTAGGTGCCACAATATCAAGTTCCACCAGAGAATCAAACTCCACCTGTTTCCCCAAATGAGCCACTACAGAGGGACGGATTTATTTTCCCTTCACTTTACAATAGTATCCTAGTGGAGGGAGTAAGTAAAGCTTAAGATTTTCAATAGACATCTAGGAATGCTCTATTGAGAACTTATCAGAGAAATTATAGAAATCATGAGCCATTGACAATGTCAACTCCTCCAAATAACTTTACAACTCCTCCACATCCCAATGCCAATAATACTCCAAGTCCTCTCAGGGATTCATCTAAGTATCGACAGCCTAGTAATGCACAAGGAGAAAGAGGTCAGTTGTTTGTGGCTAATGCTTCACAAAATTAGAAAGGGAAACTTGTGACGCATTCTACTATACAAAATGGAGGAAAAAAGAAAAATCAAGAAAAAGAGCAAAAAGAAAATCCTCCTAGGGAGGAATTTAAGAGGTTGAGCTCTTGCGTACTAGAGAAATTCAAGAAGCTAAAAGTAAGTCTACCATTGTATGAACTAATGAAAATTCCTGAGATAAGGGACACATTGTTGGGGAGTTTGAATGATGCACCTCCAAATATCATCTTGCAGAATACTTCAAACCCACCCAGAGGTCCCCCTAACAATCATCAATCTAGTTTTGTACAAAAAATAGATGTTGTTGATGTACAAGCAAGTGCACTTGATGTCTCACAAATTTCAAGCTTCATTGGGATGGAGCAAAACTATTCCAAGGAAGGAATCTTGCAAAATGATCCTTCATTTCAAGGAGAAGAAAGAACCAGATATCTCACCACTCTCGTAGAACAAACAAGTGCTATTCAGAATGGGAGCAACACTCGACAAAATGTGAACAATGAGGAATTCAACCCCAAAGCATAAAAACCTGTGGTTTTCTACCAAGGAAAAGAAGAATCCACCCCTTTCCTTGTGTCAAACCAAATTTTTGGAAAGTTACACAACTATCTAATTGACTCTAGAGCATCAAGTAATGTAATGCCCCTTGACATATGTAGAAAATTGAGATTAGTTCCATTACAAATAGATAAGAAAGTGACTCAGCTAGATAAAATAGAAGTTCCAATTGTAGGAGAACTAAATAATATTCATATGCAATTGGCTTCAAATCCATGAGTTTAGAGCTGTATCGACATATCAGTTGTGGACATTCCAAAAGGGTATGGAATGCTTTTAAGTAGAGAATGGGCAAGGAAATTGAATGGATACATAGCAACTAATTTTTCACACATGTGGCTCCCATGGAGAGGAATCCCAAATCAAATAAGGATTGAGAGCACACCAAGGCTCCAATTGTTTATAACCGAATATAGAGAAGATAATGAGATCCTATTCATGGAAACAAGTCTGGGCTCTTATGCACCTAAAACTGGGGAAATTTTGATGTTACAAGGTTACAACCAAGGAGGATGCCCAGACATGATGCCCAAGTTTGCAGAAGCACCAACCGATGATAATTCAAAACCATCAATGTCTGAAGGAATGTTTGAAAATTTCAAGAATTTTATCTTGAAAAGTGTTAAACAAGAAGTTGAGCTGGGGAAAGATGCTCGCATTCAGAATCTATTGCTTCCTAATTGGTGTAGAATACATAATTCTTTTTATTCTAAAATATCATGCACAATGTGTAGAGTTGCAGTTGCACAAGTTTCAAAGATGGTCCCACAAGTATCAGTGACATGAAATTTTGAAGTTGTCGATGTGGAATATCCAAGTCAAGTAGTTACCTCAGAACTGTAGTATAAAGAAGTTAAAATAGATGAGAAGAAATTTTTTGAAGAACATGAGAAACAAGTCAAGCATTTAGAGGGTGAACCTTCCAGTACTCAAGCCGACGATCAAGTTTGGACTTTATCATTTGATGGATCAAAATCAAAGAAAGGAAATGGAGCCAGCGTCAAACTTGTTAGTCCAATAGGGGAAGCCTATCCTGTAGCACAAAGATTGCATTTTCCTTGTACGAATAATGTGGCTGAGTATGAATCACTAGTTATTGGTCTACTCCTCGCTATCCAAAAAGGTACCAAGATCCTGTACATGTGTGGAGATTCAGACATAGTGGTAGGACAAGTTCAAAAATAGTATGCATGTCATGATAAAAGATTGGGTCGTTATCGCAATAGAGTTTGGGATTTGATTAAAAGATTTGATGCTTTTAACATTAAAAGAATAAATCAAACGTGCAATCCGATAGAAAATTCATTGGCTCGGTCTGCAAGTTCTTTTAAACCATTAGCCATGGATTGTGTGAATAAGCTCATAGTTGAATTGACTTCGATGCCATCTATTTTGGACAACATAACAAACTTCCAAGTATTTGAAGATGATAAGCATATCCTTGATTTCCTGACAAGTTCAAGGGTCTTTGAATCACAAGTCATAGATGAGGGAGAACCACAACAAGCTCAATTTGAAATAGATGAGATAATGAATTTGAGGACAAATACTATTCCTAAGGGGATGATTGAACTAGAAAGAATTTTTGATTCAGACAGATTGAGTGCCCTCAAGTATCAGACAACTGAAGGAGGGGAATGTGAAAAAGTGAAATTAGGAACTAAGGAGAATGTCAAGAATGTTTTTATTGGTAAAGTTTGTAATCCTTAGGAAAAGGAAGATATTTTGAAGCTTATGAGGGAATTCCCAGATGCGATTGCATGGGGATATGAAGATTTGAAAACTTATGATACCTCCCTCATCACACACATAATTCCACTGAAGCCAAATAGTAAATCATTTAGGCAAAGGTAGAGACTGATAAATCCCTTGTTAGAGCCACTGATTCATCAAGAAGTGAAGAAATTGCTTTCTGCCAGAATAATTTTTCTAGTTAGACACTCAACGTGGGTCACCAACTTGGTTCCTATTAGAAAAAAAAGTGGAGAAATAAGATTTTGCGTAGATTTTCGTAATCTTAATAGAGCTTTAGAAAAGGATGATTATCCAGTGCCATCATTAGATGAAACTATACATATTGTGAATGGATCCCAAATGATAACATTTTTAGACAGTTATTCTGGGTGTAACCAGGTGATGGTAGAAGAGGAAGATAGATTGAAAACTGCATTCACCACTAAGTGGGGCACATTTGCATATAAAAGAATGCCCTTTGGTTTGATTAATGTTGGAGCCACTTTCCAGAGAGCCATGGATTATGCCTTCAAGGATTTGGTCGATAAATGCATTATTATATACATGGATGGTCTCACTATGTTTTCTCTGCACAGAGAAGATCATACGACTAATTTAAAGAGAATCTTTCAAAGATGCAGAAGATATGGAATTTTATTGAACCCAAAGAAGTCCATGTTCATAGTCACTGAGGGAAAATTGTTGGTACATGTGATTTCAGAGCATGGAATCTCAATCAATCCTAAGCACATCGAAGCAATTTCAAAGTTGGGGCTATCGGTTAGTTAGAAAGAGTTAAAGTCATTCTTCAAAAAAATCAACTTCGTAAGGAAGTTCATATCAAGATTTGCAGAAATAGTCAAGCCACTAAACAACATGTTGAAGAAAGGTACAAAGATAGATTGGACACTTGCAACAAAGAGAGCTTTCAAGGAAATAAAGAAATTAATTATGGATGCTCATGGTTTGATCAGTCCATATTACACTAGGCCATTCTACATCTATTCATTTGCATCAGAGCATACCTGTGCAGCTATCCTTACTCAGAGGATGGAGGAGAAAGATGAGCATCCTATTGCCTTTATGAGCTCACCATTGAAGAATGCAGAATTCAAATATCCAAACATAGAGAAGCAAGCCTATGTTTTGGTGAGGGCAATCAAGAAATTTGGGCATTATATTTTGAGAAGCAAGGTTTATGCAATTGTCCCAGATGCGGAAGTAAAGACATGATTGATGTAGAATGAATTGGGAGAAAGAAGAGGAAAATGGATGTCTATCATTCAAGAATATGACATGGAGATACAACCTATGAAGCTAGTTTGAGGACAAGCTCTAACACAAACAATTGCAACAACTAGTCCCAGATTGGTCCAACAAGTATATGTGATGGGAGAAGTATCTCCAAATGAATGGTATGATGACATTGTTTACTACCTCCTGAATGAAAAGTCTCCTATGCACCTAAATTTTGTCCAAAAGCATGCCTTGAGAATGAAAAGTCAAAAATTTATGCTTCAAGGAGCAATTCTATACAGGAAGAATCATGATGGAATCTATTTGAGATGTGCCAAAAAAGAAGAAGCAAAGCAGATACTTGAACATTTTCATAGAAAGTATGGGACTAGTCATGGAAGTAGTCTCTCTATGGCCCACCAGATTTCAAGGGCAAGATATTACTGGCCCACATTGTTTAAAGATGCCTATGAACATGTAAAAACCTATCACATTTGTCAAGTAGCCGCAACGCACGAGAGAAATCTTGCAATGCCTTTGCAACCTGTTATTGAACTAAGACCTTTTGCAAAGTGGGGGTTGGACTTTATTGGTCCAATCAATCCACCTTCTTCAGGACAACACAAGTACATCCTAGCTGTTACTGATTATTGCACTCACTGGTTGGGAGCTCAAGCACTAAAGAATTGCACGAAAGAGGTTGTCATCAAGTCTTGAAGAAAATATTGTCACGAGATTTGGATGTCCACATGCTCTTGTATGCAATAATGGTACTACATTTAAATCTCTGAAGTTTTCAAACTAGGAATTTGATTATGGAATTACCCTTCAAAGTTCTCATCAAATTACTATCCTCAAGGAAATGGGTTAGCTGAGTCAACAAATAAGAATCTGTTAAGTGCTATCAAGAAGTTGTTGGACAAAAATCCTAGGGACTGGCATATGTAGATGAGATTTGCGCTTTGGGAAGACAAAGTAAGAATCAAGAGCTCTATAGGGACATCTCCCTATCATTTGGTTTATGGACAAGATCCAATTTTTCCCATTCAGTTGAGGATCCCAACATTGCAGTTTATGTAGGAATACATGGAAGGAGAAGACCTAGCACATACACGTTTGACACAGTTACTACTCCTGGAAGAGAAAAGAGATCAGGCACTGGAAATGTTTGTAAAACATCAAGATGTGGTAAAAAGATGGTTCGACAGAATGGCCAAAGTTAAGGATTTTCAAATTTCAGATTTGGTACTTTGTTGGGATAAGGCCCATGAAAAGAAAGGCGATCATAACAAGTTTGACAATCTATGGATGGGGCCTTTTCAAATTTCTAAGATACTGGGAGATAATGCATTCTAGCTGAGAACTCTGACAGGAAAGGAAGTCTCATTGCCCGTCAATGGGCAATTCCTCAAGCATTATTTATGCCCTTAGGTTTTCCTCTAGAAGCCTACCCTGTATATAGAGAGTCTAGGTTTCCTTTCTGTTCCTTCGTTTTGGTTTCCCTTTTCCTTTGCAACTTTGTTGGTTTGCTTTTAGTTTAGAGGGGATTTTGGTTTTCTTCCCCTATTTCCTTTCCCGTCATTTCTTTCCTGTTGGTGGGATTTTGGCTTCCTTGTAGTTTAGGTTGTTAGTTTAGGGTTTTGTTTCTCCTGAGCCTGGTTTGCTCAAGTGGTTTTGGTTTTCTTATGTTTTGGGTTTCGGTTTTGGTTTTTGCCAAGTGGCTAGGGGGTTTGGGTGTTCCTATTTGTGTGAGGGATTTGTGTCATTTTCAAACTTCATTTGGAGATTCCACCAAGTCTTGTTTATTTCATTTCCTAGATAACTATTTATGAAGATCCTTAGAAACTAAGGTTGTCTTTATTATGCTCATCTTTAGGTTGGAACACAGACTTGATTTGGGAGGTTAATCATGCACTGTATCTTGACACTCAAACTCTAAGATTGCTATATATTTCACACCTAACTATTTCTCCAAGTCCATCTCAGTTTCTTTAGGAGAGGTCATGGCTTGTGAAAATTTTAAAAATCTTGCTTCAGCACCACTGTAATTCCTAAACCCATACTGAGCTTCACTACTCATGAACCAAAAGAAAATAAAGGAATGTAATATCAATTGAAAAGGATAAAAGAGAAAATAAAAGAAAAGATGAAATAATTGGCTATTGGGGGTACACAAAAATCTCCATAGGTATCCAAAAGTATAATTCACCAGAAGTGGAGCAATCTTTGTTGGTTTTATAGCGACAACTCTGTTGGGGCTATGGACACCTGACTAGTAGCGGGGCAATGTCTAGGATGCTTTTGGAGTTAAGAGGAATATATAGCTTGCCATGGTCGATCTTAGGGTTTCTGAGTGGTCTTGTTGAGTGGGAATTAAGGCATTTGCACACACATAGGTAATTGAAGGATGATAGTGTCTTGATGCAATATATGATTCTTATCCCCTTTCGGTTTATGTTTTCCCTCTTTGTGATAGAATAAGTTTGTTAACCAAGGAATCTAAGTTCAAAGTAAAGTTTTATCCTTGAAATGTTTTCAACATTTCACCTATGGAGTCACCAGATGTTGTGACCGAATCACCACACCACCCATTTACGATGGGAGCCCTATCCTTCCTTTTCCCTCTTGGCCCCTATTCTATCTTAGTAGGCTCTAACTTGCATATCTCTATCCCCTTTTGATCTGGGTGAGAAGGAAAATATGGATTTGATTCTAAGACTTTAGCCTAAAGGGGCTTTCAAAATCAGGGAGGATTCAATGAAGAAGTTTGTTGCAAGAATCCACAGTGAACTCCAAGGCACGACCAGTGTATTTTAGAGAGAATTGTAGAATTTTCCTAAGAGAGAGGGACTCATGGGATAGCCAAGACACATTGAGCACATTTGGCAATGAATGAAGGAAACAAGGCATTGTTTGGAGAAAAACATCCCAGTGGAGTCCATGAAAAGAGGAAAATCCTTGCCCTATTCCAAAATGTGCTCAAAGCGCACTTTTTAGGCAGTCACAGAGAATGGAAAGAGGGAGAATATGAAACAAGAATCATAGAATCCTTAACCCACATAAAAATGCGCTCATGGCACAAAATGGACCCAGTCCAAAAATTCCCAAAATGAAAAAATCCTTAACTCACATAAAAGTGTGCTCACAGTGCAAAATGACAACAGTGGAGGAATGTAAAGAAATGAAAAGTCCCCCATCCTTTCTTAAATGCACCCAGAGTGCATCATAGACCCAGTCATGGAATCTTCCAAAATAAAAAATCCTCAACCCCATTCAATGTGCGCTCGGAGCGCATTTCCAGCACAGTCCCAAAATTTTAAAAAAATAAAAATCCCCAAGTCATGTCAAAGTGCACTCACAACGCGAAGTGGGGACAGTCGTGGAGTCTCCAAAATGAAAAGATCTCCAACTTAGTGCAAAGTGCACCCAGAGCACAGTTCTTGCCTGGTGAAGGAGTCATCCAAAATGAAGAATCCCCAACTCACCACAATGTGTGCTTGGAGCGCATTTCCACCATAGTCCCGAAGAATGGTAAAATAAAAATCCCTCACTTTGCCTAAAGTGCGCTTGGAGAACAATAGCCACCTGGTCATGGAGAATGAAATACATTTCCAAGGAAGTTATGAAACATTAAAGAGGTGAAAACTCTAAAATGTTGAAAAGGGCAAGAAAATTTTGAATCTTGAAGATTTTGAAAAGTTTTTTGAAAATTTGAGAACTTTGGAAATTGGTTTTATTTTAATCGGAAGGGTTTCAAAATGTTAATCTTGGAAGATTTTGAAATTTTCAAATCTTGAAAATTCTTAAGCTCTTGGAAATAGAAAATTTGAAAGATGTTGAAGAGCTTGAAAAAATTCGTAGAACTTGAAAATCCAAATCGTCAAAATTTTGGAGAATTGGAAAAAAATCCAAAAAAAATCTGAAAATTTCCAAAGCGTGACAAAGTGAATTTAAAACATGAGAAGAGGAAGGTGTGGAGTTTTGAAGAGAGAGAAGGAGAATTTTTCTTTTTAGAGAGAGATTGATTTGTGAAGAGTTTGAAGAATCAGAGAAAAAGGCATGAGAATGTTAGAGAGGATTTTATTTTTTTTAAGAGGGGGAAAGTTTCAAAGAGAAAATACAAAAGAATTTTTGTGATTCTTATGTTGATAATTTTATTTTGAAGGAGGAAGGATTCCAGTCCCACATGATCAAGGATGACATTCAATTTCCATGTCTCCAGTTGCAGTGTTGAAGACACAATGATCCAAGCGATCAAGTTCAAGGCGTCCAAGGTTCAAAGATCACAATTCAAGTGCAAATATACAAAGGGAGGAATGTCACATCTTGAAATTCCTTCTCAAAGTCCAAGAACATGACTAGAGAATTTCCATGCGAAGAAAATCCAAATTGGTAGAATCATCAATGAAGGAGTTCGATCCATTTCCAGAAGATGAAGTCTCAAGCAAGTACATGGAAGGAGGTAATCAAAGTGAAACTTAGTTACAAAATGATGCAATTAAAAAATACTCCCCAAATCTCAGCAAGATAACATGGCACTCAATCATCTTCATCGGTTAGTCAAAGATTCTTCAAGTCAAAGTCAACGCATTTAAGGAAGGGTATCAAGAATAATCCATTCAAGGAAAATTATGTATTTAATGCATAGTGGGTATGCATATTGGGCATTCATTTCACTCCACTCTCTTCCTAAAAGAGCATGCATGGTGGGCATTTATTACCCACTATGGTAGTGGATTCTTTTTGCATTGATGTAGATTCCTTTTTTGTGCCCTAACCCTAATTAGGGCTAAGGTGGAAAAATTTGGGCCATTGGTTATTGTTTTGATCCGAGCCTTCCATTGTTTTCGAAGACCTATATAAAGGCCTCTTCTTCTCATTTGTAAGAGAGCAAATTTTGAGATTGTTGCTTATGAGCTATTGAGACAATAGAATTTTCATTGAAGTGTGATGATCATTTGATGTGTCTTAATGCTTGCTTGGTTTCATAATTCTCTCAATTAGATTAAGTTTAGTAGATAAAGTGTTATGAATTTTTTGGAGTATATGATGATTTTTTTTAAGTTCCCTTGGTTCATACTTTTGACATTTTAGTGATTCTAAATCATTGTGCAAAGTTAACCTGAACCCTTATTGATGTGCCTAAATTCAATCATTCGTACAAACCTTTGAAGATTGCATGAGTCCACATGTAGTTGTAGCTTGACTTGGCGAAGTGGGACTTAGTAATTGTGGAACTCATCCATCTCATACTTCCTTGACTATCATTACCCTTAGGATTAGATTAGGATCTTTGAACCCTAAACCCCTTTCATTTCTACATATCCGGTGAAAACCCAAAAATAGTACTTAATTGAAAATCTTTTGATAGTTCCCATATCCATCATGACATAAAGGATTGAAAACATAAGGCCCCTTGTGATCATCAGCAAATCACATCAACACCAAGCATATCCACGAGTCGAGCAACCTTGGAGTTATCGTATGATCTTTTTGCAATCTTAGCATATGCAATACTTTGTTCAAGAGAGGATAGGATATTTTTGTATTTTGTTCTACTATTTGGTAAGTCATAAAACACCCATCAACAGGGCCCAACCTTGATTACGTGTTGGCTTAATTTGATGATTACAGTAGTTATGACTATTTATGCACAAAATCTTATAAAGGTTCATAATTACCTTTTGTGTGAGTGTGTGTGGAAGGATAGTTGTTCGCATCAGAAGGTAATTTTGATTACCAAGGACACTAATGGAAAATATGGCTTAATTTATAATTATTATGCCTAGAGATCTGCTGGATTTTTCCTTACGGAGATCGACTACCCAAAAAACACCCATCCCCTGTCATTTATAAACAAATTTCTCATAAAATGGTTAATTCAAAAAGCCCTATTTTATGCGTTGGTTTGCAAATCTCGGCTCTATAATTTCCTAAAAACTTTTGCGGAGGATACTAGTATGGTCGATATGGGTGGCAAAACTTTGTGCATAGAGCCAGATAAAATCGAAGAGGAATTCACCTCTGACCCCCTTGTGACTCACTACTACAAAGACAATGGCATCTGGGGCTTCATGGAAAGAATGAAGGGAGGCCATGATGATCAAATCTCCAAGAAATTCATGTCCTCTTGGAACAATAGGAAGGTGTCAGTTGGGGGCATACAGTTTCAAATAAATAAGGAGGTCATTGCTAAAGTGATGGGACTATCAACGGAGGGTAGGAAGTATAAGAAAACCAATTGGACGCTGGACATTACCAATCTCAACCAGTTCTTCAAGCTAGGTGAAAAGCCTGTGAAAAAGTCTGGGGGATTCAACCGCGAGCTACTCCCTAAGTTTTGGCCTAAGATGTGTCACATTATTATGAAATACTTCACTCTTGAGGGTAAATTTAATGTTTTTTATTATTATCATATGTCATTCCTCAACCACATCAGGAATAGGGACCTCATCTCCATCATGTTCTACCTCCTCCACTTGTTGGAAAGCAACATCCTAGATATAAAAGAGAACAAGAATCCTAAGAAGCCAATCCCCATCCTTCACCAGGGCCTCTTGCTCTATTTGTACAACTTCTATAAAGCCATTTTCCCTCCACCCCAGCCCCTCCTTATTATTAAGGATGTCACCCAGGACATTTCTCCTTCGGGAGCCAATAACCCCTCCCAGTCTATCCAGGAGATCCAGGAGACTGACCTTGTCCCACATCATGGTAAAGGTCATAAGAGATGTGTGAGGAACCCCTTTAAAAAAGGTGGAGGATTTAGAGGAATCCCATGTCTCTGAGTCCATGAAATCTAAGGACAAGACGGTGGTTGATAGCACCCTTGAAACAAAGAGGAAGCCCAAAAAATGGAGGAATTCAGGTAGCCAGGTTGAGTTGGAAGTGGAATTGGGGGGTACTGTCCAGCGTTCTAATAGAATTACCAAGGAATGCAAAAGAAGACTCTAGGAAATGGCTTCTACGAACAAGTCTCATTCAGAGGATATGGACACCTCTACCTCCTCTAGTTGGATTGAGGGCTCCTTGGCTGAACACTTGAGCTCACCCAGGTCTGGCAGTGTTCGCCCCTTGAATCCCCCGCTGGTGATGGATGATATGCCTCACAAAAATACCCCAACCTCGCCCTCTCCCCACACCCAACAGACCAAATCCCCTCGTGTTGAGCACACTACTGTGGCGATGGATGAGAATGATAGGTTTAAAAGCTCCCTCAAATAGAAGCTCAGTAAGTTAGACAATGAGATCCTTGGCCTCAAATAGGACATGAGAGAAATCAAATCCCACATCGCTAACTCAAACAAATTTTCCCTCAAAGTCATGCATGAGTTGGTTGTGAGCCTGTGCAATGTGTAGGAGAAGATGGCTACTAGTAAATTGGAAGCCAATGAGGATAACAAAGACCTCTTCCTATTTCTATAAGAAGAGTGGGCCGCGACCCTGATAGCTAAACGTCTAGGTGGGAGATCCTAGTAGTTGTTGGTGTCATGAGGTTTTTTTTCTAGTTTGGGCCTGTTGGCCCCACATTCCATAATTTGCTTTCCTATTTTATGGTTAAGTTTTTAAGACTCTAGATTAGTGATGCAAAGGGTTTAGGACTCTAGTGTTCTTTCCTTCTCCCCAGTGTTTCTAACCTCTTCTAACCATCCAATGGTTACTCCTTGTAGTGTACTTCTTCAATGTGGATCTCTAAGATCCTCTCTATCAACTTCTCCTCCAAGGTATAGTTGATTCATAGAAGATTCACAACTCCTAAGGTCAATTAGCCCTTCAATCCCCTAGGCTTCTTCACTAGATCTCCCCTCTAGAATCTCAAACCCTAGCTTAGGATCTTCTCACACATCAATTCTACTCTCAATTGAGTCCTTGACACTTCAAAAGTCATTTGGAACCATTTCCCATACTTACGGATACTCTACCAAGTCAATTGGTATCAAATTCACTAGGAGGCCTAATTGGCTCATTTCCTAGTAGGTCTATTTTCACTTATTTTTGGCTAATGCTCCCAAATTCCACAAAAAACCTCATAGAAGTCCTTGAAAATATTCAAGGTACCCACTAACACTATTCAAATCCAAATTTTAGGCTTCTGGTTGCACTCATAACCCTAGTTACCAATAGGCCCTAGTTTTTAGCCTATTAATTAGGCCTATGGGCTAGTCTACACAAATGACCACCAATTTGGTCTTCAAACTTTGATTCACTTCCTCCAACCTTTGGAATCTTCAAGGAGACTCATTAGGGCTTCCTCACATGCCACTAAATTCCTTCTCCAATATCATGAGTGCTCGAACTAGTGTCTTCTTTACCCTATCCTAGATCATATGTTCCTAACAGTTGGCCATAGGGCTTCCTTCCTAGCCTAGAAAATTTAGTGCCACAAAAAAAATGAAAACATAATAACTATATACAGACTCTAACCTTCCATCCCCTATGATTTCAGCCATTTCCACCGGTGGATGCTCAAGTTAGAGCCATTTCAAGCACTGAGGCTCTATAAATGGATTTTACAGACCAGTGCCTTGAAATGTCTTTCAAAATTCACTACACTAACCTAGAACCTGTCTAATCAATGCAGAAGAAAGATAACTTGAAACTCTACATTTCCATGGGTCTTGATCACACTGACCAATCCATACATGTCGTACAAGAAATAAGGAAAACCCTGCAAATAATAAGAACTACTATGTATCATCTGTACAGAAGGTTCTTAATCATGGAAATCACACTAAACCTTCATTAACCTTTCAAATGCATCGAATCCATGCTCATATACTAGGCATGGTTGGTTACAACTGCTATAACCTCCTTTTGGCAACTTTTACAAGAAGTTGCAAAAGTTGCTCGAGCAACTTTTCAAAGTTGCTAGCAACTTTCCTCATTGAGTTCTATTTGGCTCTTTGGATCACCTCAAAGAGTGTGACTGACTTCTAGGACCCTAGTTAGGACACTTAGGGTCCTAAGACATATTCTAGACCATTTCTACCCAAAAATAGCACTTTGAGCCTTTATAGGCCATTTAGGATAAATAGACCACAATAGCTTTCATGAGCTCATTCATTTGGCTCTTACAATCACTTAGGTTGTCAACCTTGGATCCAACCTAGTGGATCTTATTCCAAACCTCACAAAACACCTATCACAACCCTAAACACTCACTAAATTAGCAAAGTGGGAAGTGCTCTGCACCATACTCCCCTGGGACAAAGAACTCAATTCCCTTGAGTTAGGAGGTTTTCAATGGTGACTCCATGCTGTAGTATATCCAACTCTATCATCCATGTGGCTTTAGCATCAGGTAACCCCTGCCATTTAACTAGATACTCCTTATAAGTACCCTTCCTTGTCTTTTTTATCACCTTGGAATCCAATATACTATCCAATTTCAGTGGGATTGGGGTTGGCAAATATTTGACCCAATCATCATCTCCTAAGTCTGAAAGAATAGTTGGACTTGTGTCTAGAGATGGTCCCTTATAGGGATATAGGTCACACACATTGAAGATGGGTGAAATTCCTAAATCAGGAGGCAATTCCACTTCATAAGCATTCTTGCCATATTTGTACAAGATCTTCAAGGGGCCTATCTTCTTCATGAGTAATCTAGTAGGCTGGCCCTTGGGTAGTCTCTCCTTCCTGAGATAAGAAAGGACTAAATCCCCTACCTTGAATTGCAAATCTTTCCTTGACTGGTTTGCATTGGCTTTATACTTCTCTCCCTATTTTTGTAAGGTCCTTTTGACCTTCTCATGAAGCTCTCTCATCTATTCTACAAATGTCTCCCCTTGAGCACTCCTCTTATCTTGCAAACTAAGATCTCTCAACTCTAGGATCCCTCTAGGATGAGTCTCATAGACTATTGCAAAGGGGCTTTTACCGGTACTCATATTAATGGAGTCATTATAGACAAATTTTTCCTACCCTATGATGTGATCCCATGATTGTCCATGTTGCTTAGTTAGGCATCTTAGCAAGTTCCCTAGTGAACTATTCACTACCTTCATTTGTCCATCTGATTGTGGATGGTAGGCTGAAGAGAAAGTCAAGTTTTTACCTAGCATCTTCCATAGGGTCCTCCAAAAGTGGCCCACAAACTTGTTGTCTTTGTCACTTACTAAATTCACTGGCAATCCATGGATCCTAACAACATATCTAAAGAATAGACCTGCAATATGTGAAGCATCATTTGTTTGCTTGCATGGTATAAAGTGTGCCATCTTGCTAAAATGGTCCACCACAAAAAATACACTGTCATGTCCCCTAGGTGTCTTTGGTAACCCCAAAAAAAATTCCATACTCAAGCACTCCCAAGGCCTTTGAGGTATGGATAGAGGTTGGTACAACCCACTATTACTACTCTATTCTTTAGCCCTCTAACAGATCTGACATTGCTCCACAAACTTCCTAACATCTGATTGCAACTTAAGCCAATAGTAATGCCTATTCACCTATTCAAGTGTCTTATCCACTCCAAAGTGGCCTCCCAAGCTACCTTGGTGTTTCTCCTTCACTATATTTTCCCTCATTGAGCACTGAGGTATACACATTAGATGTCCCTTGAACAACGGTCCCTCCTGCAATATGTACTTTGTGTATTCCACCTTGAATCCCTATCTAAACTTTTCACATGCCTCATAGGCATCCTTGAAGTCTCAATCCTCCTTGTAGAGATCTTTCAAGTCTCCCATACTCACACTTTACAATTGAATTTCCTGTATAGATAGTACTCTTCTACTAAGAGCATCAGCAACCTTGTTGCTAACTCCTTTCTTATGTTTGATAACAAATGTGTCATCTTGCAAAGACTCAACCCACTTAAGATGTCTTTGGTTCAATTTCTCTTGCCCATTAAAGAAACTAAGGGCATGGTTATCTGTATAGATCATAAATCCCCTTGGTAGGAGATAATGTCTCCACTTTTTAAGTGCTTGCACCATTGCATATAACTCCAAATCATAGGTGGAGTACTTTTGTTTAGCCTCATTTAACTTCTCTAAGAAGAATGCCACAGGGTGTCCCTCTTGGCTTAACACTGCTCTAATGGCTAGCTTTCTAGCATCACATTCCACCACAAATAACTAGTTGAAATTAGGAAACCTCAAAGTGGGTAGTTCTGCAATCCTTTTCTTCAACATTTCAAACCCCTTATCAACTACCTCTGTCCACTTAAACTGACATTCGATTCCACCTTTAATGGTGTTAAGGATAGGTGCACACACATGACTAAAATTCCTCACAAATTTCCTATAGTAGGATACCAATCCATGAAAACTCCTAACATCCCCTATGGACTTAGGTGTAGGCCAATCCAAGATTGACTTGACCTTATCAGGGTCCATCTTCATGCAACCATTAGCAACCACAAAACCAAGATAAACTAGTTCAATTTTCAAGAACTCACACTTGTCATGACTGATCATCAACTTCTCTTGATGTAACCTCCTCAAGACCTGCTCCAAATGCTCCATGTGCTCCTCCTTAGACCTGCTAAAAATCAGAATTTCATCAAGATAAACTATTACAAACTTACCTATAAAGTCTTCCAACACTTCATTCATGAGCCTCATGAATGTGTTAGGGGCATTAGTTAGGCCAAAGGGAATCACAAGCCACTCATGCAGCCCTTCATTTGTCTTGAAGCTTGTCTTTCATTCATCACCAGGCCTAACTTAGATTTGATGATAGCCTGACTTCAAATATACCTTAGAGAAATAACAAGAGCCTCCCAAATTGTCTAACAAATCCTCAATTCTTGGCATTGGAAATCTGTGCCTAATTGTAATCTTATTGATGGCCCTAGAATCAGTGCACATCCTCCATGTACCTCCCTTCTTTGGTACAAGGACATTGGGCACAGCACAAGGGCTCAAACTCTTCCTTATCAATCCCTTATCCAACAAATCTTGGATCTGGTTTGCTATCTCTGTATTTTGGCTTTGTGTCATCTTATATGTTGCTTTGTTTGGAAAATTTGCTCCATGAATGAGGTCTATCTAATGGCTTATTTCCCTCATAGTTGGCAATGCACTTGGAAACCCATTGTCTACTATCTCATGATACCTTTCTAATAATGTTTGTACCTCTGGTGGTATGTTGACTTTCTCCTTAGCCTCCTCATTTGGCTTCACTATCACTGCATAACAGACCTCTTTCTCCTTCTTCATAACCTTTAGAAACTCCTTCCTACTCAAGAGCATAGCACTAGTCCCTACATTCTTCTCTTCATTAGGTTCTTGTAATGGATCCATCTGAAATTTCTTTCCTACCTTGGTGATTACATAACTATTCCTTTCACCATCATGCATGGCCTTCACATCATATTACCATGGGCATCCTAGAAGGAGGTGACATGCATCCATGGGCAATATGTCACATAGGACCTTGTCCTTGTATTCTCCTATCTCAAACTCAACCATAGTTTGTTCATCAACTACTATTTGATGTCCTTTATTTAGCCATGATACCTTGTAGGGAGTGGTATGAGGTATCCTTCTAAGCTTTAGTTTGTCCACCATCTCTATGGATACTATGTTCTCAGTGGATCTAGAGTCCACTATCACTTTGCATATCTTTCCATGAGACCTACAAGTGGTCTTGAATAAGCTCTTCCTCTGAGGTGGCTCTATGGTGTTGGGAACTTTCAATAAAGTCTTTCTCAACATAAGGTTCTCTCCATCTAATACTGGCCCTACCTTGGAAATAGGTGAAGTGAAACTTTGAGTGTCCTCTTCTTGCACTAGTTGATTCCTCCTTTCATTCATTGATGATGAAGAACCCTTTTCAGGACACCTACCCATTGTATGGCCCACTTGATTGCAATTATAACATCTGTCGGTGAAGACTAAATTAGTTCTTCCTTGTGACTAAAACCTGCCTCTTGGTGGTCCTCTTCCTCTGTATCCTCCTCTCTGACATGAACTCCTATACTGGTTACCCCCATTGTTGTCAGTAGGCGGTGTCTCTTCTACCCCATTTGGGCTTTGTCCTCTTCCCAAAGTACTCTTGCCTCTAAATCCTTTGTTATTGTTATTGCCCCTGCCTCTTTGTTCAAATTCATTTCCATTTCTCCTTCTAGCCTTCTCCTCTACTCTCAAGGCTAATTGAAAACACTTGTGCATATTGTCAGGAGCCATCGTGTTGATTTCATCTTGGATTCCTTACCTCAATTCATTGAGGTACCTGGCTACCTTCTCTACCTCTTCTTCCTACCTTCTTGCTCTCAAACTCAACTTGTCAAACTCTTTAGTATATGTGTTGACTGATAACTCCCTTTGCTTCAAATTTTGCAACTTTTGATACATTTGTATCTCATAATTAGTGGGTAAGAATTGTGCCCTCAACCTGATTTTCATCCTTTCCCATGAAACTAAATAGAGGTAAAATGGATTCAACTCTATTCAAATGTAAAGGGGGGAATATGAGATCTATTCTCAAACCCAAATTCCCAAAGAAGAGATCCAATTTGATCAACCAAGAGGTTAATACACAATCAAATCAATTTATAAAGAATATGGAAGAGAGAGAGAGAGAGAGAGAGAGAGAGAGAGAGAGAGAGAGCAAATCCAATATTTCCTTATAAAGGAAATTATGCTTAAAATAATGGAAATACAAATACTAACCTCAAATTAGGGCAAATCTGGAAAATGTCAAATTCTGATGTCTATGTATACTTTCGGGCAATTCTACAACTTGTTGCAGACTGGAAATGCCGAGACAGAGAAAACCCAGAAATATTTCTCCAAGATGAGCTCAGGTCAGGTTTGACCCTCATAAAAGGTCAAATACTATATTATTTATTTGAAGTCTGATTTTGATTCTTTTTGCAAATCTCGGAAGTTTGCTGAAAAGGGTATCCAAATTCACTCTCAGATCTAAAATTTCACACTTGTAACTACAAGAAAATGGGGGTTTTTGTTATATGGGGGGTTTGCCTTAGTCAAACCCCAATTTAGGAATTAACCTTGAAATTGAATTGAAATAAAGTGTGCATAAACAAAGTAATTGAAACAAATCACCTCGCTTATGTTGAAGTCCTTGTATAGGATTTGAATCCTCAAATCCACAAGTAGGAATGCTTCAATGGATGTAGAATGAATGTAGGATGTCTCCAATCAATGGCATTTGATCTTCAACACCAATCTTGACTTGATCTTTGCATATGAGAAGGCTTGAATGAATGGAGAAGGATGGATCTTCAAGGGGGCTCCAAAGAGATTAAATCCTTCAATGGCTAACAATGGATATCCTTGATGGATGAATGCTTAAACACTTGAATGCTTAAAAGCTTGCTTGCACTTGAGAGCTTGAGATGGATTGCAAAACTTGATTGTGGATGTTCTCACAAAACTTGATGGAGAAATGAGAGAGGAAGGCCTCCTTTTATAGTGAACTAGGGCACAATCCTCTAGAGGGGCCACCTTGGACAATTAAATCCCAATTAGGTCCTAACCTTTAGAAAATATACCTAAATTAAATGTAATTTAAGGATTTACCATTCTGAAACCCAAAATGGCCGACCCAGAGGCGGGAAAACAAATATCCTGAAAGCCCGATGCCTGAAAATTAAGGAAATTGGAAATTTGAATGAGGCAGGCAAAATCAAGGTTGGACCTAACCTAGTCAAGTTTGAGCTCAATCCTGACCTAGTCAGGATCAACCTCGAATTTGACCCTGGGCCCAGATTCAATCAAAACCAAGTTAGGAGGTCCCAGGGATGCCCAAAAACCTAGAAATGATATCAGAACAAGACAGAATGCCAGGGATAGACATAAAATCCTATGATTACTATGATGAAGGCCAGGAGGACCTATTTCTAAATCCTACCTAGAAAATAGAGCCATGGAAGAGGGAAATTAAGGAGAATCCTCAGCATCCTAACCCTAATTTCACCTAGAATTAAGAAATCAAGTGCAAGGATGAAGTGGAAAGTGAGAAGAAAGCCAAATACATGCAAAGACCTGATCAAGGTGCTTAACATGACCCCAAACCACTTACTCAGAGGGCTAAATGCTCTTATCATGGAAGTGCTTCCATTTTAAGATGATACATTAAGCCCCCACTTTAGCAAGAGTATGGACTCGATGCAAACTCTTGGTAAAGGAGATCAGAATGAAAAGATAATCTTATCATAATCCAAGGGATAAAGAGAAACCTTAAGCCCCCAGGGACTCAAGTCTTCGTCGACTCCTAGATCACAATAAGAGAAACATCTCTAGAGAGAGAAAGAAGGTGTGATTACCTTGCCCAATGAGAACTTATGTCCCATTGTGAACCACACAGGAAAATGGTGCAACTGGAAAGATGGAATTGAACCGCCTAGTGAATGTGGCTACTCACTAGTCAACCCATCAAAGAGTCATCCTTAGGAATATTCTATTGCATAATAATAAAACCAAAAATAAAAACAAAAGAGATCCAGTCTTAAGGACACTTCCGACCTTAAGGGATCAAAATATATGTGTATTTGAAACTAGAGGGATCAAGAGATCCTAAAATATAAATCCATGCTTTAAGGATTAGTTACTAATCCAAAAAGGGAAAAGAAGTATCTTGAAAAATATGTGTATTGGAAAGTGTGTGTGTGCAATAGGTGAGCAGAGTGTATGCCCCCACATTAAAGTCCTTGCTGACACTTTAATAGGAGCAATGGCTTTAATGGAAACATAAACAAGTCCACTAATTACGTTTCCACGTCGATATGCCCCCAGATGAAGACAAATCAAAGGAAATATCACAGAAACATACAGAGAACACAAAAGGGATCTACTTACTATGGGGTTAGTATGATCATAAGATAATATATATATGATATTATTGCAAATGAATTGACATCATTCCCTAAAGAAAGTAGAACTACAATCACAAAGGAGGAAAGATCATGTAAGCTATATGAAGGAGAATCTTTTCAGACCATGACATGAAGACCAAAAAGAATTAGTGCTACCATATCTTGAATCCAAGAAGATTACACAAGGAAACATTTATGAACAATAGCACAATTACAACATAACATTAAACAACACAGAGAAGAATAGAGATACATATAGAAGAATTTGAACAACAGTTTCGATTCCTTCATCACCTTGCACCAACAGAGTAACAAGGATTGTATAAAAGAATCTAACAACATTTAGCAAACACATTACGAGAGAAGCACAGTATAGTAGGCAAACACACAACAAAGCTACCACGAAGGACAAGTCGATCAAGCATGCCACCTACTTTCCCCATCTCATTTTATATCATTTAGGGAAGGTGGGTAACTTGCAAGAGGGACTATATCCAACATAGTAGGAATGATAGTCAGTTCCAAACAAGGATCCTCTTGAGAATCACAATGTTTGACACTAGATGTAAGAGTTAATTGTGATGAAAGCATATTAGGTAAATCAATGTCAATGTCAATAGTCTCATATTCATCATTAACATCATCAATATCATCAAGAGTATCTTCTGCATCCAAATTAATCAAAATAGGATCTAAGATGCGAATAGAATCATCATAATCATGCATGTGAACATCATTATTAGTAACAACCTCTTCTAACACATTATGCATAGGTTTATCCGAGGAAGGTAGAGATCTTTGAGCTTTAGCATGAGCACAACGCTTTTTATGACATTCATTAGCAGATCGGTTTCATTTTGATTTATTTGAAATAGGTTGAGAACTAGGAGGAACAATCATAGGATCCTTCACAGGTTCTTTAGGAAGATCAGTAGGATTATTATCCATAGGAGAAACAATCACAGGATCTTTGATAGGTTCGGTATAAGGAACTTGATTAAAAAAACTAGAAGCCATAGTTAAAGGAGGTATCGAGGGTGTAGGTAAAAGACCACGATTAAGATCCCTAGGAGGTGAGCTTAATTCAAGAATTTTATGATGTTTATAAGCTTGATATGATTGAAAAAGACTATCAAGTCGAGGAGGACATGAATTAGGTAATGAAGGCCAAAAGAAATCAAGAGCAGCACAATCTCTAGGCCTAGAAGGTTGATATAGACTATGATTAATCATCTTCATTTCTTCATCATGAATGAACTTAAGACACTTATGGATAGGTGAAGCAACATCATGCATGGTAGTCAACCAAGGCAAACCTAGCTTAACTTGAAATTCATCAGAAGTAGGAACCACAACAAAGGTAGTGTTCACAATTTTTCCACAAAGTTCAACCGTTAAAGTAATAGAACCAAATGATGGATAAAGAAAACCATTGCAAGTTTGAATCCACACATCTGATGTATCATAAAAGTCACATTGTAAGCTTTTCATAAAAAGATATTCTTCAATGATAACATTGACTAAGGATGTAGGATCAACAAGACAACCATGAGTAGGTTTCTAAGCAATCCTAGCAATAATGTAAAGGGGACCATCAAGAGCTTTAATAGTCTCAAAGTCATCAAAGGTAATCAAAAGTTCCCGAGGTCTTTTATTCTTAAATTTTTGTCAAAGTTTAGGTTGAGTTTTCATTTTAGGTTTAGGTTTTGGTCAAGGTTGAGATTGAACTTGAGATTGAATCTAAGGTTAAGTTTGAAGTTGAGGTTGAGGTTGAGGTGGAGATACAGACTGATCAACATGCTCCACTTGATTAACAACATGATTGAGATCATCCATCTTTGAATCATACACAATTTCCATAGCAGATGGTTGAGCAATAGTATTAGTATCATGCGTAGGTAAAGGGTTCGTAGAAATTTGAAGGTTTTGATTAGGAGAGACATATTTATTCCCACTACTATCTAGATTATCAATAGATAAAGCCTTAGAATCAATTAGATCTTGAACCTTATGTTTTAAAGAATAACATTTCTTAGTATCATGACCATTCTAACGATGATATTGACAAAAAGCATTTTGATCAAAAGATTTAGATGCAATCGTAGTAGGTAAAAGAGGTCGAATAGGAGGTAAAGTAATCATATTAGTAGTCAACAACCTATTCATAATAGCATGTAAAGATTTAGAAAGGGGAGTAAATGTATGATTTAATCGAAAAGTAGTGGATGCAGAAGTGGCATTACGAGATGCAACAACAACTTGATCAACAATTACATTCGATTTTTTGTTTATCTTGACATAGTTGTTGAATTTTTTAAACTTGTTTGGATTAGGAGCAGCATCACTCTTATCAACTGGAACAGGAGCCATTTGAGTGTTTCTCTCAAATTGACTCACTTGTAATTGATAATGATGAAGCGCTGCACAAAGTTGTTGAAAAGAGGTAAATTTAGTAAGAAGAATCTTATCTCTAATATCCTTTTGCAAATTTGAAATAAACATACGTTGAATATCAATATTAGGAACATGATAGGAAATATGAGCATGCAAATGCTTAAATCTACCAATAAATTCAGTCAATTTTTCTTTAGCACTTTTTTTACAATGCGTTAAATCAGTCAAAGACACTTGCAGGCCAATATTATTTTGAAATTATTGAATAAAGGCATTAGCAAGTTGTGGAAAAGAATCAATTGAATAAAAAGGCAAGGAACAATACCATTATAAGGCCTTGTCATGAAAGGTTCTAGCAAACAATTTGGCTAAAATCCTATGGTCATGAGCATAATCACTACAAAGGATTTGGAATGTTTTAACATGATGAACAGGATCTCCTTTTCCATTATAATTCTCAAGATGAGGCATCTCACCTTGCTGAGGAACAGGAGTACGAATGATGTCTCGGGACAAGGGACTTCCCATGTCACATGTAGGAATACTAAACTTGTTTTGAGTTAAGGAAGCAAGTTGTTGTTGTAAGGATGATACAATTTGAGCCAAACTGATTATAGTTGAATCATTAGAGGAAATAGGAGTAGCAACATTAGACACACTAGGTAAAGTGTAAGAAGCTGTAGGAATAGAAGACACAACTAGAGGAACACTAGGAACTACAATTAAAAGTGGATTGGAATAAGTGAAAGGAACATTATGATATGAAGGTTGTGATGTAGGAAGGGACACAGGAGGAAAATTCATAGGAATAGAGGGAACTATCACAATAACCAAAGAAGGAGTTTAGATAAGAATATTAGGTAAAGGATTAGAAGGAGGTTCAACACTAGTGATAGGAGGAATCAACCCTAAATCTCCAGCTTCTTGAACTAAAGGTTTAACATTTGAATGCACAAGATGAGTAATACCATGCAAGAGGTTAACACCTTGATCACTATCATGTAGAACTTTCTTAAGAGCCTCTATAGCTTGAATGGAATCTTGATTATGGTTCTCTTGAAGAAACCAATTACCCATTTTATCAAGTTCAGTGGAAAGTTTTTGGACTTGTTCAGGAGGAACTCTTAAAGCATCATCCTCATCATGAGATGAGTGAGAAGAGTTTTTCTCCATAGTAGGATTGGAATCATGAAGAATCAAGTTATCATTCGAGATCCTAAGGAAAGGAGAAGAAGATTCAAGATCGAAGGTACCCATGAGTCTACGACTTCTGCTAACCAGAATGTTATAAGTAGCACTAGTGGTAGTAAAGCTCATAAACCAATGTAATGCAAATGAACTAAACTAAGAACACATAAAGTATGAATATGAAGTCTAATTAGCATGCAAGATCTAACACAAAGGAAAAATCTAATACTAACAAGATAAAAGGAAAGCACAATAAAGCATCCAATTCCACAAAAGAAAAGAGAGTAAGTATGTCGGGTTCACCAAAATGAATAGAGGTAAAATTGATTCAACTCTATTCAAATGTAAAGGGGGAAATATGAGATCTATTCTCAAACCCAAATTTCCAAAGAAGACATCCAATTTGATCAACCAAGAGGTTAATACACAATCAAATCAATTTATAAAGAATATGGAAGAGAGAGAACAAATCCAATATTTCCCTATAAAAGAAATTATGCTTAAAATAATTGAAATACAAATAGTAACCTCAAATTAGGGCAGATTTGGAAAATCTCAAATTCTAATGTCTGTGTATACTTTCGAGCAATTCTGCAACCTTTTCCAGACTGGAAATTCCAAGACAGAGAAAACCCAAAAATATTTCTCCAAGATGAGCTCAGGTCAAGTTTGACCCTCATAAAAGGTCAAATACTACATTCTTTATTTGAAGTATGATTCCGATTCTATTTGCAGATCTCGAAAGTTTTCCAAAAAGGGTATCCAAATTTGCTCTTAGATCCAAAATTTTGCACCTGTACCTACAATAAAATGCAGGTTTTTTTTGTATGGGGGTTTGCCTTGGTCAAACCCCAATTTAAGAATTAACCTTGAAATTGAATTGAAATAAAGTGTGCATAAACAAAGTAATTGAAACAAATCACCTCGCTTATGTTGAAATCCTTGTAGAAGATTTGAATCCTCAAATCCACAAGTAGGAATGCTTCAATGGATGTAGAATGAATGTAGGATGTCTCCAATCAATGGCATTTGATCTTCAACACCAATCTTGACTTGATCTTTGCATATGAGAAGGCTTGAATGAATGGAGGAGGATGGATCATCAAGAGGGCTCCAAAGAGATTGAATCCTTCAATGGCTAACAATGGATCTCTTTGATGGATGAACACTTGAATGCTTGAAGGCTTGCTTGCACTTGAGAGCTTGAGATGGATTAAAAAACTTGATTGTGGATGTTCTCACAAAACTTGATGGAGAAAATGAGAGAGGAAGGCCTCCTTTTATAGTGAACTAGGGCACAATCCTCTAGAGGGGCCATCTTGGAGAATTAAATCCCAATTAGGTCCTAACCTTTAGAAAATATACCTAGATTAAATGTAATTTAAGGATTTACCATTTTGAAACCCGAAATGGCTGACCCGGAGGTGGGAAAATAAATATCCCGAAAGCCCGATGCCCAGAAATCAAGGAAATTGGAAATTTGAATGAGAGCGGAAAAATTGAGGTTGGACCTGACCTAGTTAGGTTCAAGCTCGATCCTGACCTAGTCAAGCTCAACCTCAAATTTGACCCTGGGCCCAGATTCAATCAGAACTAGGTCAAGAGGTCCCGGGGATGCCCAAAAACCTAGAAATGATATCAGAATAGGACAAAATGCTAGGGATAGACATAAAATCCTATGATTATTGTGATGAAGGCCAGGACGACCTATTTCTAAATCCTACCTAGAAAATAGAGCCATGGAAGAGGGAAATTAAGGAGAATCCTCAGGATCATAACCCTAATTTCACCTAAAATTAAGAAATTGAGTGCAGGGACGAAGTGGAAAGCGGGGAGAAAGCCAAATACATGCAAAGACCCGATCAAGGCACTTAACATGATCCCAAACCACTTACTTAGAGGGCTAAATGCTCTTATCATGGAAGTGCTTCCATTTTAAGATGATACAGAAACTATCTTCTTTTTCCCATTAGTTATTCTATTATCCTGCATCATGTTCCACCACACCAATGCAGATCCCTTGAACCTAGCTTTAGCATAGCTGACTCTCTTCTCCTCTGCCACTTCCTTGTAATCAAACTGATTATCTATAGCCTCTAACCAATCCAACAACTCTTCACCATTCAAACTGCCACTATAGTAAGGAATGTGTTCCATACTATACTTGTTGATGGATTTGAAAGCATCCAAGAACACCTTGTCTTTATCTTCAACCATTTATTTGCCTTTGTTAAATGTCTCTCATGTCTGACTTTCATTTTCATCATCACTCTCATCACCCCATTCAGTCACGCTCTTATCTTTTGGTTTTGACAGGCTGGCCTTTGCCAATAGTTCTTGGACCAAGTCCACTATGGCACCCCTTCTCATTGCCTTGGGTGGCATGCTATCAACCTCTTGACTCTCCTCTCCGTCAGACATACCACTTCGATGCAGAGGGTTTAGGACTCTAGTGTTCTTTCCTTCTCCCTAGTGTTTCTAACCTCTTCTAACCATCCAATGGTTACTTCTTGTAGTGTTATTCTTCAATTTGGATCTCCAAGATCCTCTCTATCAACTTCTCCTCCAAGGTATATTTGATTCATAGAAGATTCACAACTCCTAAGGTCAATTAGCCCTTCAATCCCCTAGGCTTCTTCACTAGATCTCCCCTCTAGAATCTCAAACCCTAGCTTAGGATCTTCTCACACATCACTTCTACTCTCAATTGAGTCCTTGACACTTCAAAAGTCATTTGGAACCCTTTCCCACACTTCTAGATACTCTACCAAGTCTTTTGGTATCAAATTCACTAGGAGGCCTAATTGGCTCATTTCCTAGTAGGTCTATTTTCACTTATTTTTGGCTAATGCTCCCAAATTCCACAAACAACCTCATAGAAGTCCCTAAAAATCTTCAAGTTACCCACTAACACTATTCAAATCCAAATTTTAGGCTTCTGGTTGCACCCATAACCCTAGTTACCAACATGCCCTATTTTTTAGCCTATTAATTAGGCCTCTGGACCTGTTTACACAAATGACCACCAAATTGGTCTTCAAACTTCGATTCACTTGGTCCAACCTTTTGAATCTTCAAGGAGACTCATTAGGGCTTTCTCACATGCCACTAAATTCCTTCTCCAAGATCATGAGTGCTTGAACCAGTGTCTTCTTTACCCTGTCCTGGCTCACCTGTTCCTAACAGTCAGCCATAGGGCTTCCTTCCTGGCCTAGAAACTTTAGTGCCACAACAAAAATGAAAACATAATAACTTTGTAAAGACTCTAAGCTTCCATCCCCTATGATTTCAGCCATTTCCACTAGTGGATGCTCAGGTTAGAGCCATTTCAAGCACTGAGGCTCTATAAATGGATTTTACAGACCAGTGCCTTGAAATGTCTTTCAAACTTCACTATAGTAACCTAGAACCTGTCTAACCAATGCAGAAGAAAGATAACTTGAAACTCTACACTTCCATGGGTCTTGATCACACTGACCAATCTGTACAGGTCATACAAGAAATAAGGAAAACCCTGCAATTAATGAGAGCTATTGTGTATCATCCATACATAAGGTTCTTAATTATGGAAATCGCACTAAAACTTCATTAACCTTTCAAATGCATCGAATCCATGCTCATATACCAAGCATGGTTGGTTACAACTGCTGTAACCTCATTTTGGCAACTTTTACAAGAAGTTGCAAAAGTTGCTTGAGCAACTTTTCAAAGTTGCTAGCAGCTTTCCTCATTGAGTTCTATTTGGCTCTTTGGGTCACCTCAAAGAGTGTGACTAACTTCTAGGACCCTAGTTAGGACACTTAGGGTCCTAAGACATATTCTAGACCATTTCTACCCAAAAATTACACTTTGAGAATTTATAGGCCATTTAGGACAAATAGACCACAATAGCTTTCATGAGCTCATTCATTTGGCTCTTACAATCACTTAGGTTGTCAACCTTGGATCCAACCTAGTGGATCTTATTCCAAACCTCTCAAAACACCTATCACAACCCTAAACACTCACTAACTTAGCAAAGTGGGAGGTGCTCTGCACCAATTAGCCCTGTGTGGCATGTTACTATTAATATGTTCTTTACTTTCTAGTTAAGCTACTCTAGTTTGTTATTTTTTAAAAGGACCTTTAAGTTTGTTTTTTATAGAAGTAGGCTAGACACTTATTTTCTGCTGACTGTCTGTTGATTATTTGCTGTGTGACTAGTGCTATTAATATGTTGTTAATGTGCTTCTAGTCTTTCCGTACCATGGGCCAACACCCTCTTGCTGCTTTTTCTATCAAAAACAACAATCTTTAACAATAAGTAGGTTCAATACATGTGAGGGAGGTGGGTCCACCAGGTTTTGGATAAACCAATTCCTGTGCAACCTTGGTGAAAAAACCATGCAGAATTATTGAGATTGTATATAGATATGGAGCTATTAATTCTATCATGATGTGACAAGGATTTATATCTATGTTAATAATTGTTGTGAATTAAACCGTGTAAGATTTTTTATGGGTAAAAGCACAATAAGTTGTCACCCTTTTACAAAGCAAGAGGCTAACAACACAAAAACTAAAAAACTTCAAGGGCATAAAAGTCACATTTCTGTTGAGAATTTGAAGATGATGTAAATTGATGAAATGTGTAAAATAGGATGAATTTTATGCCTATAATTTTTTAAAATTAATTTGAGCAAAAATTAATATATTTTTTTAATTTTTTAGGTCTATTTTTCATATCCTGAAAATACTACAAATAAGGGAGTTCACTTCCCGTCAAATCATTATAAGTAAACCATTTTTTTTCCCTCTAATTTCAGAATATGTTTTAGATGACATGTATATCTAGTGCAGGGAAAAAGAAAGAAGTTTTTTCGATCTATGGTTTACCCGTTATAAGTATTGAAAGTTGACCTTACCTAAAATCAATAGTTTTTGTCTCCCATCACTTTTACCCTATCAAAACTATACCAAAAACCAAATAAATTATATATTCTTGAAGAGGACTCTCTCCTCTAGTGCCGTATATAATTTTAAAATTTTTTTGAATTGATTTAGTATTTTTCTATATTTTCTGAATCAACGTCTTCTCAAAGTTTAATATACCTACATGTAGTTTTTAGCAAATTTGTTTAAAGTTTTGTAGATGAAACAATATTAAATTTATATGTCCAAAGTCGTATTTCTGAGGTCTAGAAAAGGGTACTTTTAGTTTTTTTAACATTTTCTATTTCGATCTAAGAAAGGAACAACAGAAGTGAAAATTCTAGTTTTTTGGTGTTTTTGGTGGTTTGGCTACCAACATGGCATGCCACCTAAGTAGACTCGGCCGAGTCTGACTGGGCCGAGTCTGACTCAGCCGAGTCCCCCTAGGGGTCGGCCCCACTCAAATAGCCTAATAGTGTGCAAATGAGTGGTTTGTCATGTTTTTTTATATTAAAAATATTGTTTAGACTCGGCCGAGTCCTACTCGGTCGAGTACCACTCGGCCCAATCTAATGGGCCACGTAGATGCCATTCGGCGCAGCATGGCACCTACATGTACTCGGTCGTGTTGGACTCGACCGAGTCTAACTCGGCCGAGTGATTTGAGTTAGCCCAAAAGGTGACACTCGATTGTGCTTTTACCCTTATACATTAATATTTTAAATCGTATTATGTGATCCATCATGACGATGAGAATGAGAGAGCTAAAGGAGTAAAATAAGTGCCTTTTGTACACTAGATTTTTAAAAATTACAATTAATCTGTAAATCTCACTACTACTCTTAACATATTTTGTTATTTTATTGTATTTTTAATCTCTCTACAACTTTATTTAAGAAGAAAAAAAATATCTATAATAACATAATTACACAACCACTAAAAAAAACTTTCAATTCAACAATTACATGTATGAATTGCTTTCAAATCCCTAAACAAAAATTAACCTCTTAACTAGTGGACCATGTTAAGTGTTTGTTAACTATAAAGATAAGATACAAGATCCCCTTTATAGAAAAAAAAAATGAAGTTCAACCATAAAATGTCATGTCCATAAACATATTTATATGTTTTGCTAGCATCCAAAACTTCCTTATATGCAAAAACTCTTTGTCATAGCAAAAACTAATAATATGTGAAATATTATTTAATAAAATATATATCTCATATACAATGGCTAGCTTTGTTTTAAGAAATTAGGAATAATCTATATGGATGATTTTTTCACAGATCGGATCTCGATCCATTTTCAATGTTAGCATTAATTTCACTATGTTACTATTGAGCATTCATTTTCAGAATTAGATGGTTGATGCCCAACCTCAAACTACATAACACCACCACCCTCCACACTTCTACTCATGCCCATATGATAATTTCTAGCAAGGCTACATGTGAATGAAAGATCCACAATAAGGATAAGGTCCCATGGTGGGGCTTCCTAAAAAATTTCAGCAAGTGCTACTAAAGTTTTTTAGGATTCTTTTAAAGCAAGGTCGAGTGAACTTTGTATTCCATTTGAGGCTTAAAATTTTACTCTCCAAAATTTATGAAAGATGGTGGTCTCATTCATTTTGTTATTTAGAAAATTTATTTCACTTTCGTAAATGAATATAAAAAATAAAAAAGTAAATGAGTATAAAATATATTAAAACTAAATGATAAAAATTGAAAAACTTCAAATGTTTGACAAGTGGCAAAAGAAAGTCTTTGTTGGCTGGCAATTTCTAGTCCCCCACCTTTTCTATGACTTAAATCTCCAACCCTAAAAATTAGAGGCTAATATTTTTTGGAAAAGATTTGAGTTAGTAGTGTAGCAAATTTTTTTATTGTTCTATAGGACTACCCTCTTCTTAAAGGGAGATCCTATAGCCCCCCTCTTGAAAACCCACCCTAAAATTTAGCATTTTCATCTTTTTTTATTTTAATTATTAACTAATTAAAAAATTAGAAAAAAATGAACATTTTAATTTTTAATTAATTAATAATTATGGTCAATGGTACATTCTAGATGTTGCGTAGACCATGGGTTTCTTCTCCGCCTCTCTCTCTCTCGTATACATGTCAGATCACCTTTTCTCACTTACTTTTATCCCTTGAATTATAAGCTCCTCTTTGTGGCCTCGGGATTTTCGCTAAATGTAGGCCTACTAACATGAGCTTAAACGTTACATTCTCACTATAATAGCTTATCAGCATTTTGCATCGGCAATTTAAGTTCATTAAGGGCCCATTTGTTTGCTCGAATTAGACTGGAATTGGGATTGTCAAATCCTGGAATTGACATTGACATTTTTTTATTTTTGCGTTCAAAACATGAAATTGAAATAGGGATTTGTTAATTCCCATTTACCCCCAAAACTAGCATTTGAAACTTCCATCTAAATAGGTGGAATTGGAAAATCAATTCCAATTGGGGGTAAAACAAAATTTATAATATTCCAGGGTGAAGCCAAATGATTCCAACCATATTCCAAAAACCATTTTCTGGATTTAAAACTTCCAGAATTGTCAAATAATAGAATTTCACAATTTCAGCATTATTTAATTCCAGCAATCAAATGAACCTTTTTAAGAAATTATATAGATGAGAGAATACGTGCCTTGGATTGGCAACACCAACATATGAAGAGGCAATGTAAGTTATTTTGTTTCAATTTGTTAACATGGTAAAATTTTGGAATGCATAGCAAGAATTATAAAATCTTGGAACGCATATGTAAGTTATTTTGTTTCAATTTGGTAACATGGTAAAATTTTGTAAGTTAGCCCGTTTGGGTGCTAGAATACCAAATGCTAGATATAGTCAATTCTGGAAGATGCTGCAATTCTAGAAGATACAAATCCTTAAAATGATTTCCGAAATATGGGATGACCTGTTTGGTTCACCCGGAAGATGACTAAGAAGATGCATAAGGAATTTTAATTTCTTTAAATATTGTGTGTATATATCTGTATATATATACACACATACATGTGTGTGTATATACATATATGCACACGTGTATATATACATATACACATGTGTGTATATGTGTATACATGTGTGTATATACACACATATATACACATTTGTACACGTGTATATATACATATATACACATGTGTGTACATGTGTGTATACATACACATACACACATATACACACATGTGCATTTATATACACACATACATATGTGTGTATACACACACAGATATATATATATATACACACACATGTGTATGTGTATACATGTGTGTATATACACACATGTGTATATGTGTATATATATACAAATGTATACACGTGATATTTAAAGAAATTAAAATAGAGAATTAAAATTCCTTATGCATCTTCTTAGTCATCTTCCGAGTGAACCAAACAGGTCATCCCAAATTTCGGAAATCATTTTAAGGATTTGTATCTTCTAGAATTGCAGCATCTTCCAAAATTGACTATATTTGGCATTTGGTATTCCAGCACCCAAACGGGCTAACTTACACGTGTGTGTGTGTGTGTGTGTGTGTGTGTGTGTGTATACACATGTGTGTATATACACATGTATATATACATCCTTATAGCAATATAATATACATGTGTGTGTATATACACACATACACATATATATACATATACATGTGTGTATATACACACATGTATACACATATACACACATGTATATATATACAAATACACACATGTGTATATATACACACATATACTCATGTGTATGTATATACATATATGTATATACACACACATATATATACACACATGTACACACACACACACACACACACATATATATATATATATATACACATTCTTATAGCAATATAATATATGTGTGTGTGTATACACACACACACATATATACACACATACATGTGTGTATATATACACATGTATACACATATACACACGTATATATATACACAAATACACACGTGTGTATATACATATACACATGCATGTATATATACACACATGTATATCCTTATAGCAATATAATATACATTCTTATAGTCATGGATCTCATGAAATATTAAATTTGGTTTTATAAAAATTGGAATTGGAATTTCCAATTCCATCTATTTGAGCGGAAGATGAAATGCCCATTTTGGGGGCAAAATTGGAATTTCAAAATTCCAATTCCAATTTTTAGGATGGACACAAACATGAAATTACATTATCCAGAAATCTAATTCCAGAATTAGAGTTCATATTCCATGCACCAAACGTTAGGGTTTCAATTTTACAGCAAAGCAAATCAGTCATGCCTGGAAAAATAAAACCCTGTATCCTGCAACGAGTTCTCTGCTAGAGATCTCAAATGGAGATTAACTCTACGGTTTCTGAAGGCTTTCAGACCATGGAATTGTTTCCTCGCACTTCAGAGTTTCAACAAATGATTTTATACACCGAAAGAATTTCTGTGTACATTTTTAACCAAAAACTTTTACCCCAACTCAATACATACAATCGGGCACAAAATGGCGCAAAACAACGCATCCAAGAGTAACAGAAGTCAGTCTAATTCTCTCGCAAGCAACTTCTTCACAGCCAATTACAACGAAAACGAAAGCAAAAAGATGAGCTAAAATCCAAGCCGCCCGTGTCCAACCAACATTTACCGGTGTAGACTTTCGACAACTTTCCGAGCGTGAGAATGCCTCACTACCAGAAAAAATAAATAAATTGATTTTACCATGAAACATTCTATCATGCATGGTCAATCATGTGATAAAAATTTATACGAAATTAACCGAACAGAGAGAATGTCACAGTTTGTCCTAAGAAAATGCAAACCAAGATTTCATGTAGGTAATTCATTTCCTTTACATCAAGTATCCCCACTCTCACCGTGAAACGCATCGAAGAAGGCATGGAGTCCAAAGAATGCATAATAGACCAACAACACAATGGTGCAAATCCCAAATCTAACAAACGACTCATAATCCAGAGACCCCATGAGAAACACGTTGATAAAAATGGACAAGGAGGGAACCCAGGGAACCATTGGCACTCCCCACACTTTGGCCTCTCTACACTGCGGAACAAACACAGCCAAACCCGCAGTGCCCAGAAACCAAACAGGAACAGTAATGAAATACCCAATTAATCCGCTGGACAGAGCCCAACAAACGGAAGTCCCTACGGACGAGCATACAATTACAACAATGAACACTGTCAAAAGAAAAGTGTGACTTGCAGAAGTTTCACCTCTAAGTTAATGTCTTCTCACAAGCAGAGCAACAGACAATAGCACGTATATGAACAAAAAACTGACAGCACGAAGGTTAGAGAGCACATCCAGCCTTGAAAAGAAGGCCACCGATGCAGAGGCAGCTGCCATGAATGCAGTCCCGTTGACAGGTGTCCCCGTCTTTTCGCTCACTAGGCCAAACCAGGGCGGAATCATGTGGGTTCGGGCAATATGTGTTAAATAACTTCCATGTTTAACTGCGCTCAGCAATAAAACAGTGGAAATTCCTTTCAGAGACCCCGTCGCCACAACATAATTCGCCCATTTCCATCCGATGCTTTGAAATGCTACTGAATAGGCTGCGTTAATGTCTAAATCAATGTAACTCTGCATCAGAACTAGGGCTAGTGCCATGAGACTGTATATCACGGTAATGGCCGACATAGAGCCGAGCAAGCCCAGGGGAATGTTTGTAGAGGGGTTTTTGGTCTCTTCCGCCACAGTGGCGATGACGTCGAAGCCTCCGTATGCGAAGTAGACTACAGCTGTGGCTCGGAAGACGCCCTTTACGCCGTAGGGAAGGAAGGGGCTGAGATTAGATGGGTTACCTTTGATGAAGCCGGCGACGATGATGAAGAGGATGATGATGGTGTTGACAGCAGTGAAGATCCAGTTGAGTCGGGAAGTTAGTCGTGTGCTCAAAATGGCGGCTAGGGAGGCCATAAGAGTGACCACGACGGCAATGGGTCGAGGAGGCTGAAGCCTGAGGCGAGGTTTGTGTGGATACGAAAGTCATCTGGGGAGTAGTTGAGGAGAGTGGCGAAATAATAAGTCCAGGATCGAGCCACCAGGGCTCCCCCCACAATGCATTCCAAGATTATGTTTCCTGCCGCAATGAAGGCTGCAAAATCTCCCAACTTCACTCGGAAGTATGCAAACGAACCGCCTGCCAAAACAGTAAGTTGTGATCAAACAATGGTGTCTTTTCTGGAAGAGGTTTATTTAGCCAAAGTCTTATACCAATCAATCGAAATGGCCAATTGATTAACACCACTGTTAATCTTAATAATCGACTGATGTTTTTGACTGCCCCTTTTTTAGAAAGAGATTCATCCCTTTTTTAGAAAGAGATTCATTTAGTCAAAATCGTATCTATTCTGATAAGTAGGAGATATTTTCCACAGCAAGTCAAATTGTGATATTACTATCAAGATTCAACTGTGTAGTTTTTTTTTTTTGAGCTGGAGTGAATTTAAGCATAGAAGAAACTTCGTAGTTAAGCGGATGAGTGACCAGGAAGTTCCGGTGCTTCACCTCTGTGAGGATCACCTAGATCCAATGAGTGCTAAATGGTTCATTCATTCTCATGAGAGATGGGTTCGTGTGAACCACTACTCATGAAACATGGGTCAATGAGTTTGACTCAAAAAATTACAAGTTGAATCCTAATAATAATATCACAATCTAAAAAGCTTTACCAAGTAATCGAAATAGACAATTGATTACTACCAGTGTTAATCTAAATAATCAAATTTAATAAACTGATGGTTGTTATCCTTTTTCTCCCTTTTCCAGAAGAGCTTAAATCACACAATATTGGAATTGAAATAGAATTCTGGTGTGAAGGGCATAACAAATTACCTGCTACAGGAATCTTGACTGCGAATTCGGTGAAGCAAAAGACTGAGAGCACGACAGAGAATCCCGAGAGAGCATAGGAAAGAACAATGGCAGGGCCTGCGTCCTTGTGAGCTTCCTGTCTAGTGAGCACGAAAATCCCTGTTCCGATGACCCCACCGAATCCAAACCAGGTTAAATCCCACCAGTTGAGAGTCCTCCTCATATCATTCTCGCTCCTCTTTCTAATCTCTCCCACCTCTTTACTCTCGTCTGCCCTCGAAAGCACACGGTCTTTGAAGCGTCCGGGCGTTTGCCAAACAGCTTTTCCATAATTTGTCCAGCTCTTGAAAGACTCCCCCGGCAGAAAATATTTCTGGTGTGCCCGCTTAACGCCATACCCTGCATCTGATCCTTCAATCAGACCACCATCTAAAAAGAGAAATAATTTCACTCTTCACTTCCCCCTTGGGCATCTCTACGGGGAAGGAGATTTGACCTGCAAAAACCGAGATTCCCTCCGCCAAAAGTAGGGGACAAACCTTCCAACTATTTAATAAAAAATGAAAATAAAATTTCCTACATTGGGTTTGATTTTTTCTGTACGAGTTATTATCAATAACTTAATTTTTTTCAAAACTGATTAATAAAGAAAAAAAATATAAAGAGGTTGCACAGCAGCCAAAACAAAACTCCAAAGAGAGCAGAAAAACAAGAGACTGGCCCAGAAGGGAAACAAAATTATAACACTGTCAGCCAAAAAGAAGTGGCCGACCAATCCCAAGCACCAAAGACAGATAAGACTCTAACTTCAGACTCTAACTTCACCCTATGAAAACCATGGCAGATAAGGCTTAATTCAATGCATTTTTAAACACCTCTCACATGGGTACTTGTCACTATTGACTATCTATTTTAGTATTAGTGACAAATAAAATGGCAATTTTCTAATAAGTGTTTAGATTATATAAAACAAAAATAAAACTATTTTATAATTAAAACAATACTATTTTGGAAGATGGTACAAGATATCACTAGTGGGAAGAAGTTGAACTGATGCTATGTTTGTATGTGCTCCCACAAACAAGGAGGTCGTGGTGACTACAACAAATTATGAACTGATTGACAGTATTAAGGGTATAATTGTTGATTAATAATGTTTGGAATGGTCACATATAACAGGATACTGATTATGCATTTTGAGACATCAGGTTTTGTGATGTGTACTATGTTGATATGATAATATATGATTAGAATATATTAGCTTGATTCCTAGTAATCTTTGACATTTGTTGGATAATTAGATAGTACAAATGCTAATATGCATATTTATATGTGTTATAGCATGTAAATTCAATCATTACACCCCCAAAATTATCCCATTCTAGCATTAACCACCATCATATTTGCTCTTTCTGCCTTAAACCTTACTATGAGCACTCTGTACTCTACAAGATAATTTCTCCTCTCTGCAAAGTGCACGCTAATAGGCTTCATTTACATATCAGATTTGCAACAAACTAATTTCATCTTGTATAGAAGCCCACAAAACATTTGAATACCTCGAGACCACCTCCATATCATCTTCCACGTGACCAGCACAAATACATCATCAATAGAAATCCTTCCTGTAAGAATATACCGATGTCTCTTGTGGGTATAAATTCTAAAGTTTCTAAATATGTGTCCAAAGAAAAGTTGTCTAAGTATGAACTTACCCTTAGATTCATCACCAAAAAATCCCCAAGTAGTAAAATTATGCTTCCCTCTCTACCCTAAGGCATCATGCCCTTTCAACTTTGTGGCAGCATACCTGATGTGTGCTTAGTCTATGGAATCAAAGTCAAAGTACTTTTCTAAGTCGTGAATCCAGTCCAACCTATGTTCCTTGGCATTTCAAGGATGTTGACAGTAAGGCAACAAGACATATTTGAAACTCAATAGTTCAAGAGACATTTTCTAGGGAGAGAAAGGAACTACTACACACAATATATTAAATATAGGAATTTCAGAAAATACAAAGGGACTTAATGCATTTTGTCACAACATACTTCATGCACACTTTGAGTTGTCTATGAATTCAAGCTCAAAGTAGTTTGGTCACTGTAAAGGTGGGTATAATAAGGCAGGAGGACATGTGTTGGAGACGATAATTCAAGGGTCACTTTTTGGGGAACACAAAGGGGATAACAATATAAAAGATAATATATATTTATATTGGGATTTTTAAAAATACAAAAAAAACTTAATATTTATAAATTAAAATTGAAGTATAGATTAATATTTAATCAAATTAAATGTATATATAGAAATATACATATATACGTAATATATAAACATGTGTGTATATACATACACACGTGTGTGTTTGTGTGTAACTAGTGCCAGTGAGCACCAAAGTCATGTCAAAGGATTGTAAGCATGTGATCAACATCATTTAATAGGCATACATCTCTCTTGGCTAAGGTTTGGGAAGCTTGGCCCATCCAATCATATGTTTTGACATGAAACCATGAATTATGAGTAGATGTTGTAACATATTTTTGTCAGACTTTCCAAATAAATGATAATTTTCTCCAACTATTTACTAGGTTGTAACATTATAAAGTCCATGGAATGTAGAAGAAGAGAGAAGATTCAAATGAAATGGAGAATCAAAGAGGCAAAGGCTAACCATCAAGATTGAGCCATAAAAAAGACAATAGGACAGAGCATCCCTATGGACAAACATATGGGCAGTTTTTAATGATTTTTGCGGTTCTCATTAAAATTGTTGGGATTTTTATTTATTCGATGAAATGAACTGAGTGACTTAGGGTCCAAAAAAAAGAGAGATACAGCCAATCACAATGTCAACCTCATAAAATGATGGCTTACTGAAGTATGAAAAATGCATGAATCTAAGGTATTTTTTTTCAAAACAGGCAAAATTGGAAGTATACCATTTGGGATGCCTAGACCTCTGTGGAGAAATTAAAGGACATCTTAGACATCCCTAGCCATCCCTAGGATAACCAAACTTCTCACAGATGTTTCCTGATGTATCATGTATTTTCAAGAATATTTTGAGATTAGAAAAAATTGGGACGGTCAGGGAACATTCCCTATCATCCAAATGCCTTGGAAACACCACTAGGGGCAGGGATGTCAATTTCAAGTGAAGGGAAGCATCCCTATGGAACATAGTCCAAAAAATCTTATAGATGATTTGCAGGCCGCTATGGGAATCAAACCTTGGTCTTTCTTACTTAAAAATATTCTTTGGGCACCTCCTATATGTAAATGAACCTAGAAGATAACTAGAATCTTTCTATTGTACTAACTATCAAACAAATCAAATTCTAAAGCAATTCAAAATAATAAAATTGAAACTAAGTGAATCTGATATACAACAGAAAGTATGGGAGCTGAGAGCTGAAAAGTATAAACAAACTAGGTTAGAGAAAAGAATTGCAAAAAAGGAAGGAACACACCTAGAATTTGACTGATCTAATGTCAAAAATGGACTTGATTGGGAAACTAATAAACTATGACTTTCAGCTCGACTTAAGAACTCTGATCTTTTTGAGACACCTGTTCCAAGTGGGTGCAACCACTTACACAAGTTGGACACACTATTTTAGATTAGCATAGCTAACCTTCAAAGGAGCTAGTTCCTGAGAGTTCCAAAACTCTCTAGAGTTGTTCATCTTCAATCTCTAATGCCTAACTCGCTCACAAAATGTGCATGTCTATCTCTGTGTATGAGAAAGCTTGAGTTGAGTGAAGGGACAAAGGAAGAAAAGGTGTGTTGTAAAGGAGACTGCCTCATTCAGTCCCCTATTTGGTCCATTTCCAACTCCACAAAGCACAAGTAAGATTTAGATTTTTTGCATATATAAGTGTAAAGTGTTGGTGTTTTGTGTATACTAAAGTAAGATAACTTCGGAGGGGAAATTACAACTGATGTGTAAGTGATGAAGATCAAACACATCACGATGATCACAAAAGGTCCAAATGTATGCAAACAAGTGACTTTAATGAGAGGATTTGTAGATTTAGAGAAGAACAACTAAGAGAAGGGTTTTTTATTTGAGAAATGATTTCAATGGAGGAAAGTGAGATAGGATCCATGGTTTCCAAGTGGGGAAAAGAGAGGGTAAAACTATGAGAAGATGAATATGGAAGCAATTCAGATGAGATTGTTTGTTGAGATATGGTGGCGGCATCCCTAAAATTGCATATTTCAAGTGTATTATTGCTTCCATACTTCAATGGAGTTCTTCAATTTTCCTGTGTTGGACAAGAGAAATGGTAATAAGTTTACTCAATGTAAATAAAGAGGAGTGGAGGGTAAAAGGGATTTGAAATAAGCCTATAGTAAGTTTTCAAGAAAATTGTTGTTGAAAATGCAACAAGGCTAAGGGCACAAAAGGCCAAGAAAAAATAATTTTTAAAATTTTAATTTGGGGACTAGCACCCATTTGACATAGGTGTACATACACTAGCACTAGGTCAATGCAAGTGTCCTTGACGAATCAAGAGTTCAACTTTTAGGGATTGACAAATGACATATTTCTAAGTCTAGAATGCTTGCATTGTCCTCCTTTGACCAAAGATAGGTGAGAATCAAGTGAAATAGTCCTAAAAACACACCAAGGGAGTGAACATTAAAAATGAGTACATAACATATTGAATATTGCAAAGAAGACAATTTTTTACCTTATAGTAACCTAACTTCATCAATGCTACAAAAATATATGTTTGCCTGAGATCTCTTATATTGAACTCAATACACCATAATCACAAGGTTGATGAGCTCCTCCCTTTGTGCAGCCTCAACCACTTATTGCTTAGCTTCAATGTCCCTTAATGTGTCATTCAAATCATTATTGTGCAGTGCTATTGCATTACTATCATTTCTCCTACCACTATTGTGGTCCACTTTCACCAGACCATCTGCAAGTGGCACACAAATTTCACCCATTTGTAGAACACAACTCACATCTCTCAATACTCAAAACCCTTTCTCTAATAGCAATAATTCAATGTCAATAATGGGTCAAATGAACAACTCATTAACAGACATACAAAGTACATAGAAATAAGATTACACAAAAGGCTTCAAAGGAATTGTTACCATGATTATCACAAAATGATGTTATTCCCTCGTGGAACATAAAAAAATAGATGTACCAAGAATTCGTTCAACATGAATTCAATAGATTGATGACTATCTAGAAAATGTGTTTTGTAATCTTTAACAAGGTTGGCTCTTAACTAAGCTCACTTCAGAAGAGTGAATTATTTTGTGGGTGATAATTCCTGTAGTGGTTTTTACCCAAATTGGGTTTCCACGTTAAATATCAATGTTAATGTGTGATTGAATGTTTTGCATGTTATTTTCTAATTTTCATATGCATGTTGTTGTGGTCGGTTGAATGCTTAAATCTGATTATTAAGATTAGTTGTTGAAAAGGTTTTAAGGTTGGAAATTATTAAGGGACCTAAGATAACTGATTCACCCCCCCTCTCTGTTACGCAACAACTGGTATTAGAGAATTTGGTGCTTAGAGGTAAAATTTTAAAGACTTAAGGTAAAAGATCTAAAGATGTATATGAGAGAGGTATCGAAGTTGAACAAGGAGAACTTCCCTACATGGAAAAGTAGGATGAAGTTACACCTATCTAGAATTTAAGATTCTGCACTGCACTATTTGGAAGATGACTACACTCCACCGCCTCCTAGACCTATGGCAGTTGATCAGATGAGAGAAAAGAAGGAATACAACTCGGTAATGATTGAGATTGATTCTTCCCTTACTAATATTGAGTTTAATGACATAAATGACTACACTACAATGAAAGAAATGTGGGATAAACTTTCACTTGTTTATGGAGGTGATCTGCATGTACAGAAGGCAAAGGTTAATAGTCTTAGAGGAAAATTTGATGAGATGAGAATGCAAGAAGGTGAAAACATTACATAATACAGTTTCATAATCAAGGAAGTGGTTAGTGTTATCAAAGGTGCCGGTGGAACCATAATTGAAGAAGATGTGGTAAGAAAAATTCTTAGAACTCTCATACCTAAATATGCTATTCAAGTATCTTCTATTCAGGAATTGAGATCCATACCTAGTAATGTTGTTACTCTTGATCCTTTGATCAGTAAGCTGACTGTATTTGTGCTTAGTAACTTTGATAATAGTTTACCAAAGATAGAAGCTACTTTCAAATAATCTCTAACCATCGGGAGTTCAAGAAGAGAAACAGACATTCACTATAGTTAAGGTGGAAGTGACTATGACAGTATACTATTCGAGGAAAAAGAACAAGAAGAACTGGAAGCACTACTAACAAAGAGGTTACTGAGAGGAAAAGGAAAGTATAAAGGTAAATTGCCTCTAAAATATTTTAACTGCAATAAGATAGGTCATATTGCATCTACATGTCCTGATAATGACAAGAATGATAAGAAGGACAAGAAGGAGAACAGATACCAAAGGTTTAGAGACTAAAAGGATAAAGGAAAGAAATCATACTACCTAGTTAAGGAAGGGCTAACCGACAATAAATTTGATGACACAAATGAATGTGAGGAAGTAGTTTATGTTGCTATGAAGGATTATTCAAAAGAAGAAAGGTATGAAGATGAAAAAGCCCTTATTTCTCAAATTAGTAAAATTGACACATGGATTATTGATAGTGGTTGTTCACATCATATGACTGGTGATATTGATAAGTTTGAAAACTTAGAAGAATATGATGGAGGATTTGTTAGATTTAGAAATGATGCTCCATAATTTGTGAAAGGAAGGGGATCCATTGTGCTAAATGAAAATATTAAGTGTCCTAATGCTTATTGGGTTCAAGGACTAAAGTACAACTTGTTGAGTGTAGCACAATTGAATAACACAGGTCACCGACCAGAATTTTAGAACCAAAAGGTGATGCTGCTAGAGATTTAATAATTGGCATCGTTAAACAATACAGGGTATGTGCAGGATCATGGTATGCCAAAAAGTTGCAATGTGAAAAAGAAGTCTTGATTGATAGACTCTTTGAAAAACAACTATAAATTTCAAACAATATAATATCTTTGAAATTTGAAATATACATCACATTCTATGCTTCACCTAATACAATAATAATAAACAATTATTTCAATTTGATGAAGTTTAGACTAAGTTAAGGTGGTCATACATGAGAGTTTTTATATTCAGGAAAATCTGTAGCAGAAAAATCATAATTAATTATTTACTTGGAAAAAAAATACAAAAAATATACATCACATCCCGACATGAGTCTACTTCTTTTATCTATAATCTTATAAAAAAAAATTATCATTTGATTTTGTTTAATGTGGTTAGACATACACCTACTTGTTATCTTCCTAGCCCTAATTGATAGAATTATTGAAAAATAGCTATAACTTTCAAACTGTATAACATTTTTTAAATCCAAAACATGTGTCACATTCTATGATTTTCCTACTACAAGAAAAATAAAAAAAGTTTTCTATTTGATAAATTTTAGACTAAGTTAACCTGGTCAGACATGAGAGTTTTTGTATTTTGGAAAAGTTATAGAAGAAAAATTCTAATTAATTATTTACTCAAAAATAAATTACAAAAAAATATGAGTCACATCCAGACATGAGTCTACTACTTATTTCTAGAATCTTGTAAAAAAAAATTATCATTTGATTATGTTTCAGCTGGTCAGACATACACCTACTTCTTATTTTTTCTTGAAATTTTTGTACTACTACATTTAAATTTGAAATTTTCAACATATAGAATAATTGTTTTTTCAAAAAAGGCTTACTATCTTAGAAACTAAATTCAATTTTCTACAAATTATCTTCTTACATATTTTTGATATAATATTTATAACTTGTTTAAATTTTTATGTCAACTTGCCTAAACCTGATTTTTTGAATTTTCATTGTTAGTTAAGGGCCTAGTTTGGCATACCATGATCCTGTACATATCCTACAAAGGTAACTTATTTTATTTGAATTCTAATGCAAATGTGTGTCTAATTGCAACAAGTGAAGATGCTTGTTTATGGCATAAAATATTCTATCATGTGAATTTTGATAACATGATCAAGGTTAGTAAGGAGAAAAGAGCCAGAGGTTTACCGAGATTGAGCAAGCCAAATAAAGTTGTGTAAGGAATGTCAGATCGGTAAGATGACAAAATCAAGTTTTTAAAGTCTTACTCATCTAATGATATATTAGAGTTAGTTCATATTGATCTCTATGGCCCTATGAGAGTACAAATTTATTATGGTGATCGATATTTCATTTTGTTTGTTGATGACTACTCAAGGATGATGTTTGTAATGTTTTGACTAAAACAAAAGTCTAATGCATTCCAAATGTTTAAATGGTACAAGGCAAGAGTTGAGAAGGAAACGGGTAAGAAATTGAAGTATTTAAGATTAGATAGAGGAGATGAATTTATCTCTTATGAATTTAATATCTTCTGTAATGAAAATAGAATCAAAAGAAAAGTCTTTGCACCGAAAACTCCAGAATAGAATGGCATAGCTAAAAGAAGGAATAGATCAATAGTTGATTGTAAAAGAACATTGTTGATTGAGAAGGAGGTTGCAAAAATATTCTAGAGAAAAGCCATTAGCACTATTGTTTATTTACACCCTCAACTGAGTACAACTGAAGAAAGGTACAAATAAAACTCCATATGAACTCCGGTATGGGCATACACCTAATGTTAACTACTTTAAAACCTTTGGAAGTAGGTGTTACATTCTGAAAGATGCTAGGAATGGAAAGTTTGATTCTAAAGGAGATGAAGGTATATTCCTACACTACAACATTTGGGGTCAAATTTTGATGCCACTACAATTTGTGTTCAAGTTTTTTGTGTTTTTTTTTGCAAGTGCCCCCAAGGTTGTCATAATAGCGACAATGACATTGTAATTGTGACACCCATTTGGTTATAAACAAAAAATAAAATAAAATAAAGTGTCATTTGTAATTTGTGAATTCGAAGAGCTGCCGCGAAGCGGCACTGCACTTTTGCGTGGCGCGAAGAGGGCATTCGAGTTTGGCATGCATGAAGAGGCTAGCACCGTGTGGAAAGAGGGCACTAGCACTTGAGGTAGGCATTCAAGCTTTGTCTTCTCATTAACTCAATTTCATTTTGATGGCATTTGTCTTCTCATTAACTCAATTTTAATTTTTATGATGTTTTAAACTTGAATATTTATAAGTTTAATTTTTTATTAAATTGGATAGTATTTTTCAAATACATGTCATGATTTTGTGGGTGTTCACGTAGTACTATGTGTTGCAAATACTAATCTTGGTGGCTAGTGGTGTACAAACTTATCTTAGGGAATAATATTTTTGAAATTTGATTGACTTATTTTCCTTTTATGTATGTCTTCAAATTGACTCAATCTCTATTATGCATATGTATTCTTACTAACATGATATATCACTTGGTCATTAACCATTGGTTTTTGTACTTCTCTTATCTAATCTTGTTGTTGTGCTTTGACTTGGTGGTTTCTACATGATGTTATGAAAGAGCGATATGTGAGTTTCTTTTCTACTCTGGTATGAATGATATTTCTTTGATATTTGAGTATTTCATTGATCAAAATTTTTATGAATTTTCAATTGTGCAATCCGACATTCTTTTGCACATATTCTATTGGCGGTGTCCTAAGTTTGTGTTGATAAGAGTTGTTGGTAGTTATTTACATCACTCCCTTATCATTTCAATTGTGTTTCTCCTCTCATAGCCTTGTGTTATTTATTTTGGTTTTGTTACTATGATTACTTGGCTGACATTATATTTTATTTGGTCATATATATTTACTAGTATAAATGATCTCCTTTTTGGTTTTAAAACACTCAAGAAATATCATTTCTATTGTTCTCAAATTTATCTTTCTTCTCTACAAGTTGGTGTTCTTCATTCATAAATCATGGAGTATCGGATTACTTTTCCATAACTACCTTGAGAGATTTAGAGGGATTTTGATTTTACTATTGATTATTTTTCACTAGTGTATAACTTCTCTTGGGCTCATATTGAGGTTGCGATGTGAACCTTAGTTGGTGGGGATTGGCTTTCTTCTCATCATTTGGCTATGTTTACTAAGATTGCATCTCAATTCCTCGCAGTTCGCTATGGACCTTATGCTAGATATTGATTTTGTTCTTCAATGGCTAAAAATTTGATAAATTATAAGACTTATGATGAAGATCTACTAATTAGACTATTTCACTCTCATAAATTAAAAAAGTGTTTCTTTCCTATTGTTTGTTTTATAGAGTTTTCTACCTTCATGACTAACACTTGTCTTCAAGATTTAATTTCTACTATTAAAACTAGTGTATGGGTTAGAAATTTGACGGACAATTTTGAGTTGCTTGGAAGGTTTGTGCATGTTATTGATTCTAGTGTGAATTCTATTGCTCTTGACTATTTCTTGGAAATTAACACTATTTTAATTCATTGCAATGGGTGAATTGGCAATGACATTGCTCCTATTCCCTCATTAAAAGTTTCAGATTCATTTCAAGATGGTACTTCTTCTCCAAGGGCTATTGATGATAATTATTTATTTACATCTCGGGACACTCTTAGTATCATCTCATTACATTAGCCAGGATAAGTTGTTCATGGTTCATCTATTTCTTGGGGTACTTATAATATTGAATCTTCCTCTTCGGGGCACTGTAATCATTAGTGATTTATGTTTGAATATTTTAGTTATAATCCTTGTGTCAAATGTATTTTTTATATTTTCATTGTTGGTCCACCAATGGGGGTTGGCAAGTGGTTATTTTCTTTTTACATTTGGATTTTCTTTCTAGATGGAAATTATTTGTTACTCTATTTTTGCATGTTAGGGTAACAAGCTATCTGAACTATGAATCCTTTATTTTATTATTAATAAAATCTTTGAAGTATCCTTGGAAACTTTTATTCAAAAAAAATTATTTTGAATCCTATCTCTTTTAAAATTTCAAGCTTTAGTTTGCAATGTCTAAACATCATATCTATTTTTATAACTAATTTTAGAGCATGTAAACACTATTATCTTCCATCCCTAAAAATTTGGGCTAGTGTAGTTATGACAACATTGGTTGGGGCGCCCTTGACATTTTGAGGTAGTCTTGATCCATTGGGGAAACATTGACTCATTCTTTTTTCTCAAAATTTAAGGATCATAACATGGTGGATTTACCCTTTCCAAAACTATCTATGGTGGAAAAAAATTTATTTTGGAAGGTTGGAAAAAAGGTAATTTTAATTTGATATGCCAATATAAGGCTTCCTTCTTAATTTTTTTCTACATATCATTCTATCATCTACACAATATATCACTTGAGGAGAGGATTTGATTCGAGGAATAACAAACTACATGAAGGCATCTTCAATTTGTTTTTTTAATGTTATGATTTTGAATGATATGACACAAACAAAAAAACAAAGTTAGAAATATACAAGGAGGATTGCAATTCAAGAGAAATACAAAAAATATTCTCGAACTTTACTTGGTGGAAATGAGAGATCTTGGCTAAGCTTTTTTCCACATTTCTCTTAGCACATACAAACCCAAGAAAAATTAAAGAAAATTAATAAGTGGGCTATATGGAAAACCATTTTTTTCTTTCTTCTTCTAAGACTTTAGCAATTCTAGGTTTTACCCTAATATCTCGTATACAAATGAGAAGCATGTCATGGTTGATATTCAAATTTATGAGATGAGAATCTTGCAAGAACTTGTAGTGGGTTTTAATATTAATAGTTTGTATCTTTTATGGGGACTCTTGTTACTTTGTTTTTAAGAAGGAACTTTTTGTGACTTGGATAAACTTTTAATTTGATAAAGAGAGCTTTGAAGAATTAATTTTCTTTGGATAATATCTAGTTTGGAATATGTTAGGAAAGTAAAATATAATTGAAAATTTATTCTAAAAAATTGGTATTTTACTAAATTAGGAGAGAAAAAATATTTGTAATTAATTAAAGAGTACAATTAATTAAGTTATCTCTAAACAAAAATCTAATGTTATCTAAATAATAAAATTAGAAAGGGATTAATAAAGGTTATATTTTTAATGAATTTAAGAATATAAAATTTATTTTATTTAATCTAATAAGAGTAACAAATGCCTAGATAGAGACTTGGGGATTTGTACCTTATTATGGCATGGGTGTGAGGTCCTATGCACAAACATTTGATTTAACACTCCCAACCTACTAGGAAACATGCTAGTGGTAATGCAATATGATGTTACTAGTCGTACAAAGTTCATGGCATAATATTTTAATTTATTTCACAATTTAATTGCAATATGATAAGTGTCACTCGCAATTTTAAATGAAACTTTTTTTCTTGAGTTTTCCTTACATGTCATGTTTTTTCATAGTGTAAAAGTGGGCCTGATAGAGCCAACTAAAGGATAATAACTATACAAAATAGGCAAGAGATAAACTAACATTAAAAATAGAAAGCATTACATAAAAGGTATGGAGTCAAGATAGTAAGAATCTACTTACTTTAGTAGTTCTGCAAAGATGGTTTGAGGCTTGGCCTCCCATCGACTTGAATGTTTCACCCTTGACCTCAAACCCTCATTGTCACTTGCACAAATCAGCTCGTTACAAATCTACATATCTAAATATCTCAATCTTAATTAAATTCCAAACTAGTTGCACATTTTTTAAAGCCTTCCCTATTACATTTTTTTTTGCATTATATGAAATTATATAACCCAAATTTAGACAAATACCTTGATTTTTTTTTTCATAAGTATATTCCACATTGTTCTACTCATATTACTTAAACGTATCATTAGATCCAATTTTCCACATTGAGGACCATCATGTCCCATACCTTCCCTAACACACTATGCAGTCACATAAATTAATCATGTCCACAAAGTTACACTAGAAATATTGTGAGCCTTTCAAACTTTATCAATTAAATTGCATGCCATGTATGGATATCATCATTATGTTTGAGATAGTGCAAGCCTTCCCTACTTTAAAAATTCATTTTGATTCATATACTACAAATGTTATTACAACTAATGACCTATTACTCAAGCTTGAGAATATTGCACCATGTTCTTGCATTGGGAACATATGTATTTTTTAATATATTTCATTCTTACATTTGTTATTTGTTTCCATCCACAACCATATTACCATTTCATAACCTATTTTAATAAAAATCCCATTTCATAATATTATATATAACCAAGATTCAAATACCACTTATCATTCAATAAATTAGTACTAGTTTTTATGTGATGTAGTTTATTATAGTTATAATTGTATATGGTTTACATGTTTTTTTTCATAGGTTAAACTTATATTTCATGTAATATTTTCCATCACCTATAATTCCTTATATCTTTCAAACATGAATAATTGTAATGGTAAAGTCTCGTAGAAATGTAAAACTACCTTGATCATTATTTTGCATGTCTGATTTTGCTGAAACAACGTTGGGGCCTCAAAAGAGGACGCCGAGAATAACATTCAATGATAAACTTCGCAGATAGCACGCGGCTCTCTTAGTTTGAAAATTATTATGTTTCTAAACATCATAGCACGCGGCTCTCTTTCAAAAAATGCTGCGTCCTCTCTTTCCACCGTGTTCATTTTCATTTTAAACGTGTAAGGTTAAACGTCACAGCACAAGGCCCTCTTTGAAAATTACTACGTCCTCTCTTTTGACTGCTTGTATTTTCACTTCTCAAGAGCTTGGAATGCATTCATACCAAGCATAACGGTGGGGATATTTCTAAGCCTCCTTCTTATGAAAGAAGATGTGCATATTGAGGGCATCTTTGTTGCCAAAATCATGTGGTGAGTTTGGGAAGCCATTAAGCATCACCGGTTTTTTTAATTGGATCCGGTTTTAGGAAAGGGCTTTGCTTCAACAAACACAGCTTTTGGTGGTATCTCTTTATTCAATTCTAAGGGATCTCTCTACCTAAATTACTCTTTCAGATTTATTCTCTTGGGCTACTATGAGCATATGTTCTTGGCAGGATCTACATATTCATTACTATCTCTTAGCCATATAGAGACATTCGATGCTGTTATGTGAACTCTTTAATGAATATGATTCATAAGATCAGTGTCCTTTCAGCCAAACCAGGGTGAAAAGATTGACAATGGATCCCAATTATTTTTTTTGCAATTAAAATTTGCATATGGGTAATTGTTGACTTTCTATGCACCTTCCCAAGGTGCCTAAGTTTTAAATTTGTAGTGGCATTTATAGTCATTTTTTTCAATCTGGCAACATTGATTTCACAATATCTAGTTAACTAGTGTTAACTGTAAGCTCGCCCATTTGCATGGTGTATTCTTTACCAAGGCTTACCTATGGAGGCTTGTCTCCATTATATGGGTCTTTATGACTCTCATCACTCCATTTAGTGAACCATTCAAATACTGATATTAGTTCTATCATTGTGCCCATAGCTTTTGGAGATAGATTTAAGATATTTTTCCCCTTGCACCTAGAGCCTTTCTCCTAGAATATGTCTCTTTTGGGGAATTTCCCTTGCATGTCTTTCCAGTATAGACAAATTTGACATTATTTTAGGGTGGAGATTATATTTTCCTTGTGTAAGGATATGGATTCTACAACTTTTACTCATTACACTATTAATGCAAATAGTTTTATTTTTGCTAAAACTTCTCTTTATTCTAATGTTATGTTTGAGATTCATGTTTTGGCCAACAAAGTGGCACTAGATATGGCTCACCTCCAAGAGTTACTTGATCATTATGGAAATATCCTATGTACTTTTTCTAGAGTTACCTTGACACTTTTGCCTACCATGATTGATCTCTACTTCATGGTCGATGTGAAGGTTAAAGTTTATCTAGTCAGTTCTCTCAATCTTTCAAATCCCAACCTCCTTACATTGTCATTCTAGTGGTAGCAACCACTCGTCTAGGAAACACTCAGCCTCACCATCTAACAAAGAAGAAGAAAAAGTAGATGGAAGAGGATATTTCTTATCATAATTTCATATCAACACTTTTAATATATCTTTGCTTCCTTTCAAAGTAAAAATTAGAATTGGAAGTAAGAGGAAGCATAAAATATAGTAAAAGTAGATGGAAGATGATATTATTATCAATTATCCCAATTATTTATAGGGGTAGTATTTGAATTAACACCGTTTAGTGATATTTGATAAATTTTATATAGGGATTTTATTTCTTCATAGGCAAAGAATAAATATTTAACTATTAAATGTACTCATTTATCGATTTATTATCATATTAAAGTGTTTACATTAACACAATACCATCTTAATTGTACCTCAACATTACAATATTACTATTAAATTATAAAGGATCACTTCTATGAAAATAAATTTAGCTTTTATTTTGAGTATTCATTTTGTTACTTATTACATGTATCATAAATCTTTTGATTGAGGAATTTTGATGGGTAGAGTTCTGATTGTAACCTCACTAAATATGAAGTGTCAAGCCTTACAAAAATCTGGAGGAGGTCTTGTATTAAGGTATTATAATCAAATAGGATAAATTTGTATTTCTAGAGGCTAACAAGTGTGGCTCTTACTTTTAACTACATTTTTAGATTGAATTTAGAAAAAATGTCATTTTAGCAAATGGGACAAGAAAACATTATATCTTCCATGATCTTCTATGCTAGTACACTCTCTCTTTCTACCCATCCATGAGTGCAGTAATATTGAGAAAAGCATAAATGGATAAATAATTTAAATCATTTTGATAGGCTAATATGTATCATCATTCCTAACTATATTATGCATGAGAATGTTCAGGATTTTTCTAGTCTGCAAGTGGGATTTCCTATCATAGTACGATCCCCCTCTATTCATGTGCCCCATTCGCAGGATGGTGTGGATGCCTTTGGAAATGCTTGGTGCCTTCTTATTTATCTTTCATGTCATTTAGATTTGATTTCTTTTGTTCCACCACATGTGTTACTTGTCTTTCTGCATTGTGATTAACCTGTGTGCTCTGGGTTTATTTTGCCCTTGCATGTGTGTGCCTTTATTTTTATGATATGTGACATTTAGGACTCAGCACACTTGCAGTCTTGATCAAATTTTCTCTTAATATCTTTCTCTAGTTATAATTATGGAAATGATGGAAAGGATAGTTGTAATAAATTAAGTGAAGATGGATTTTTTGGTGATAAATCTAACGATCGGACCAAACTGTCTTACAAAGAAGTTGTAGTTGAACAATATTCTCATGTGCTTCTGGACTTGGCTTATTTTCATGAATAATTTTGCATAATGTAATTGAGTAGCAAAGGAGGAGAGCTCAGACACAATGGAGATAGATGAGGTGATGCTAATTGACGTAGACCAAGGCAGGGAGGATCCAATTAAGGACAATCCAACATTGCAGCTTCAGAACAACATAGCGGAATAACACAACACAATAATTGTTTCAAATCAAATTTCTATTAACATGCCCGACTATAAGGCCTTCCGGGTTAGGGCCAATTACAATCAAAAATAATTCCACAAGATCAATAAGATCCAATACAACTCCAGCTAATTTAGTCCTGAAAACTATCAGCAACTGATGGAAACCCTAAGGTAGATCTAAACTTGAGCTTGTAAGCCTCCAAGAAATCTCCTTGTCTCCAAGTGTGCAAACCAATAGCTCTACCAATGCAAACTATCAGATAACAATCTGATCTGCAAGATCTCATAAGATCTTTTCCACAACTTCACTTATCTAGTTCTCCTAGATCTGCTTTCATGATCCTCTAAGTCATGTCCTAAAACATCTACCCAAACACCCCTTAAATACTAATCATCAGCCACAAGCCGGCTAGATGAAACCATTAACTCTCCCTAACAAATATTAAATGCCATACAATTCAGCTTCTAAATAGCCTTACAAATATTTAATTCTGCATGTCGGCCTCTAACAACAACTACCAACAATAAATGCACCAAGTCAGTCCAACAAATCACATAGAACTCCAGTCGATAAACCAGAACTACCAAGCACTAGAGAAACAACCAAGCAACAGTGAAACAACTGACCACGCTAAGAAACACTGAGTAACACAAGCATCATCGAGCACTAGTTCCATCAAGTTCCTTCAGCGACTAAGATTCCTACAATAACCAAGACCATCAGTTAAGGCTGCAACCGAGTAACACTGGCCAAATCACAAACCACCATGTAGATTCATTGAGGATCAAGAACGCCCTTGCATCAGACACCCCAGGTTCAAAAAGATGTTCATATACAAGAAGAACATCTTCCAGGATTCAACACATAAATCCTGAACTGGTTCTTCACATACAAGTCCCTCATCTTCTCACTCTACATACTCTTCCACTTCAGCTTCCTCTGTCTTTTCAAGTTTTTTCTTGATAACACATAGGTCTATTCTCCAAACTGATCATTCATTTTCTCAGGTTCCACCAACTCAACTTGGCTACCAATATTCAGGCTTCTCCTATCGAGCATTGTATCTAGCAAATACATTAGGGAAAACTTCTTGGCATCCTTCTCAATAGTAAACACATTCTTTACACAATCATACATAGCTCTACAATCATATTGTGAAGGTCTACCGAGCAATATATCACAACTATTCATCTTCACAATATCACATAACACAAGATCCTTATACTATCCAATCTGAACATCAATAAAGCATTGTTCTCTCACTTGCAGAGCATGATCAGCTTGCAACTAGCCTATCTTGTAAGGAAAAGGATGCTTCATTCTATTCAAACCAAGTTTCTGAACCATGCCCTCAGAAAAAAGGTTTTTTTGATTGTTGGGAAAAACAAGTTTTGAATAGGGACCTAAAACCCCTTACAAGCTAAGATAAAAGTTTAAACATTGAAGCACACCAAAAAGATTCAGGACTGGAAACTAGTATGCTAAAGCCAAAACTAAACAACAAAAAAACCTGGAAAAAAACCAAAGACCAAAGATCAGCAGAAAAATAGGCAACCAGCACCAGAGACCAGAGCCCTAGACAAACTCCTTGTAAGCCTCATCGGCTTCCTGCTTCGCTTCAGATATCTTCTTTATCGCTGCATTGAACTCTGAGAGTTCTTGGATCCTTTCATGAATTTTTTTCCTTCTTGCTGATCTGGTGCATTTTCTGGGGCCATCATCTTCTAGGTTCTCCATGGTATCCTCTGGTTTTTCACTAGGGGATCCAGTATCTAGCTCAGCCTTAATGGTCAGAAAACAATCCATGGTCGAACCCATGAATTTGTTGTAGTCTTGCATGTGTTTTTTCATAGTATTCTCCATGGTCTCCATTCTAGCCTGTAACTCCTACACATTTTTTTCCTCTTCATTAGTACCCCTGTCCACCATAGATTTAGGGCCAGCCTCTAACAGAGTCTGCAGAGATTCCACCTTGGCAACAATAGAATGGTACTTAAGGTTTAAGTTCTTAATCTGTTGGAAAACCCATTTAATTAACCAAAAGGAGTACATGGAAGAAGCTTTGGCCATTTGGAGAACCCCAAAGGGGGGATCGATCTTATCATCCATGTCTTCCCTCAATAATTGAACATTCCTTTCCTGCAAGTCCACCATTTTGATGAAAGGGATAGTCCAAGAACTACCAGGGGCATTATCAGTCTCCTTCTCTCGTAAAGTTGACTCCTTGGTAGGGGGAGTATTCACCATCTCCATCGCATCCTTCTGAGAGTGCTGACCAACATCCATAACCACTTCAAGTTCTGGAAATATAGGCACATCATGGTCTTCAAAGCTGTCATACTCAACCAAAATTGGCACTTTCTGACCTCCCACATCCTCCTTCTTTTCCTCCTTCTTCTTTTCCTCAGAAACAAGGTTATCAGTACTACCACCGTCAATAATTACATCACAAATTTTACCTCCAGACTTGCATCGAGTCCTAAACAAGTTACTCCTCTAACAAGGTTCCTCCTTTGTACCGAGCAATGTTTGCCAAAGCAACAAGTTCTCATATTTAGGTTCATTCTAAATGTTCTCATTCACCACAGCAGTTCATCGGTCACCAAGATTCTTTTGTGTACACTCAAAAGAGTGATGTCCTTCCTCTCCACAGTTATAGAAAGTACCCTTAAAGATAACTCTACCTGTCTTCTTCTTCAGTTCTACAGGTTTTTGTTCATCTTCTGCATCAGTCAGTTTATCCTTCACTAAGTGATCAATCTTCTCCTTCCCTTGGGAGTTACCATGCCTTCAGAGCATACTGATAAGCATCTTTAATAGAATCAATATTCAGCATACCAAGCTCATCCTGCATATTGAATCTCAGACCATTCACATACCGAGATACCTTTTCCTTACCAAGTTCTTTGTGTCCAAACTGAATAATAAGTTTGTAGAACTCCTCGGTATAATCTTCAACAGACAAATCCTTTTGCTTCAGATTCTACAACTTCTTGAACAAGTCAAGCTCATAGTCAGCAGGTATGAACTTAGCTTTCAACTTTGTCACCATCAACCTCCACCGATTGATCTTCATTTCACCATCATCTTCTCTATTTCTTTGTAATTCTTTCCACCAAAGAGCAGCATGTCCTTTCAACTTAGTCTGTGCCAATCTCACCCGAAGAGGATCTTCAATTTCTTCTAGCTCAAAGAAATCTTCAAGTTCACTAATCCAATCAATCAAGTTCTCAGGTTTCAAGGTACCAGAGAAAGTAGAAACTTCCATTCGGTAACTATTACTTAACTGAGCTCTAGATCTATGCAACCAACCAGTTCTATCTCCACCATATCTGTCTCTCTAATCATCACCACTAGATCCAACAGCTTCAAATTCTTCAGCAACTTCTTCATAACCATCCTTTGTACCAACATTCTAAAGTACACTAGTAACAACTCTCATGATCTTAGTGACCATGTCATTATTCATCAGTTCTATATCAGACCTAAAGTCTGATTTCACCTTCTCTGTAATCCTAGATTCCACAGTATCATAGAGATCAGCAATTACTCTAGGGTCCAATCTTCTTGGAGGCATTCTTAAAGATTAAGAGAAACCCTCTACAACAAACCCTACACCGACCACCTTGTGACAATCTCCAAGTTGTATGCAAGTCAAATCTCAATCTACCACCTTGTAAACAACTAGGGCACAATTTCAAAAGTTTAGTGCCATGGATCTACAACTCAGATCATACAATCTCTTTGCCATCAAGATCAATTTCAAAGGATCAACCCTCGCAAGATCAATCTTCACTCCACAAGATCAACTCAGCTCTAATACCACTTGACACAGACCAAGGTAGGGAGGATCAAATTAAGGACAATCCAACCTTGTAGCTTCAGAACAACATAGTGGAATAACATAACACAATAATTATTTCAAATCAAATTTCCATTAACATGCCTGACTGTAAGGCCTTTCGGGTTAGGGCCAATTACAATCAGAAATAATTCTGCAAGATCAATAAGGTCCAATACAACTCCAGCTAGTTCAGTCCTAAAAACTATCAGCAACTGATGAAAACCCTAAGGCAGATCTAAACTTGAGCTCGTAAGCCTTCAAGAAATCTCCTTGTCTCCAAGTGTGCAAACCACTAGCTCTGCCAATACAAACTATCAGATGACAATCTGATCTACAAGATCTCGCAGGATCTTTTCCACAACTTCACTTATCTATTTCTCCCAGATCTGCTTTCATGATCCTCTAAGTCATGTCCTAAAACATCTACCGAAACACCCCTTAAATACTAATCATCAGCAATAAGTCGGCTGGATGAAACCATTAACTCCCCCTAACAAATATTAAATGCCATACAACTCAGCTTCTAAATATCCTTACAAAAATTTAATTTAGCATGTCAACTTGTAACAATAGCTACCAACAATAAATGCACCAAATCAGCCCAACAAATCACATAGAACTCCAATCGGTAAACCAGAACTACCGAGTGCCAAAGAAACAACCAAGCAACAGTGAAACAACCAACCACGCTAAGCAACACCGAGCAACATAGGCATCACCAAGCACCAGTTCCACCAAGTTCCTTCAGCGACCAAGCTTCCTACAATAACCGAGACCATCGGTTAAGGCTGCAACCGAGTAACACTGGCCAAATCGCAAACCACCATGCAGATTCACCAAGGACCAAGAATGCCCCTACATTAGAAATAGGGTGGAATAATCATACCTAGCATTAGGAGATGAAGGTAAGGAGCTGATTTGGAGAATTTGTAGCTTGTTCAAGGGTAATGCTTTAGGTCCTATCTAAGTCTTGGTCGACTAGATTTGGATCACATTGTAGTTTGAGTATGATTTGTTCTTATAGGTCTTATTCGACCTTGTTGTATTGTAATATATATTATTGGAAAATTATTTTTTGATTATGGTGTGTCTGTATAATTGAGAAATGGTAAATCATTTATCAAATTATTCCATTTTTAATTTGCACTGGGATGCACTTACTTTAATTGATATTTATCAACTTGTCCCATTTATAAGTTGCACTGGGATGCACTTACTTCAATTGATCAACTTGTTCCATTATTTTATTTTTTCCCTCATGGTGAGGATGGTGCTCTTGAAATCTTTCCTAAAATTTATTGGATGTCTCATATATAAAAATACACAAATAAAATTTGCATCAATCACATCAATATAGACAGCCTATTAATGAGTCATCCCACTACAAGTGAATGGGTCTTGAATCCAGCACCTGCATGACCCATGATCTAAGCAATGAAGAATGCAAAACATTATCACTTTAGTAATTTATAAAGAGATATGAGAGAGAATAAACCATAATCCAAGTAGAACATATGACTCAAACACCACATCATCATTTGATTTGAATTTCCAATCATGTCTACACAAGTACCATAATTAATGATCCATCAATGATTAAATAATCTAAACCAACATAAATAAACCAAATATTGACATATGTTAAATAATAATTTGAAGTAAGGATTATGAGAGTGAAAAACATATTTCCTTCACATAAGGAGGAATAAACTAATTTCCTTAATAAAATAAATAAAAGAAATGATTTGTCCTCCCACTTGGACTAGAGGAAAAAATACAATTAGGATATCTTGGCTTATCCAATTTTAAAAATAACACACCAAGGAAAGACTATTAATTATAACACCCCCCTTTGATCTTTACTTGGGGTGTTTACTGTTACCCAAAATTTCCCTATTATTCAATTTTGGCCACAGTCCCCGCTGCAGCTTGTTTTAGCTTGCGAAGTTGATCCACAAAGTTCTATGATTTGCAACCTTAACCCCATGTTCTTCAATGTAATGTCAAGCCCCAGCTCTGATTGCACACCCTTATTTGCAAAGCCCAAAAAGATATTCAATTTTAAAGGTTGCATGAAATACTGGTGTCGCAGAGTTCTAGAAAATTATTCAAAGTGTCGAAAACCCTCTGTGTTTTCTGCATTTTGGTCTGAAAGCTCAGTGTGTTTGACCTTCGCTCTGAAAGCTCAGTGTTTTTTTTGACTCCTGCGCTTCACAATTCTTCCTCTAGTGGCATTCATTTCATAAATGTGCAACTCTGACAAGTGGGGCCCAGTTGGTTTTCAGCAAGCTATTATGCAGGTTGTCGCATGATCGCATAAGTCCTTTTCCCCTTATGCGACCATGTGACTAACCATTGACGGTCCTATTGAAGAATGCTACCGATTTGTCGCATGGTCGCATAGCCCTTTTTTAGGCTATGCGAACATGCGACAAATCGTTAGCCATGTTGATAGGGGCCTGCAGTTTGGTGATGTGCCCGTGTTTCATTGGTCAGCTGGTGACAAGGTTTTACAGTGGGCCCGGGGTGTAATGTGCGGCAAAGATCTACGGTGGTCGCATGTTTGCATGGGATCTTTTGACCCCATGCGATCATGCAACAATCGTTTGATGCAACAGTCTGTGGGTCCGGGTTGCAGTTTGGTGGCGGTGGAAAAGAGATCTACGATGGTCGTAAGATCTCATGGGATCTTTCGATCCCATGTGATCATGCGACCACCATCTGATTTGAATCTCAGCTTTCAGGTGGGCTCCAGATTGGCAAGTGCACGGTTGTGCGATTAGAGTTTTTGCATGGTCGCTTGATAGAACCAGGGTTAAGGAAAAGTTTCAGCGACTTGGTGACTAAGGGAGAAGGTGAACCTAAGGTGAAGGCCGAGTTAGGATTTGCAATCAAAGCGATGTCGAGTAACTGAAGGAAGGAAAATTCAAGGTGGGTCCAGCCCGTGTGAGTTTCTTGTTGGTCCATGTGGTTGACAAGTGTATTCTTGCAGGCCCAAATGTCTTATGTGGTAGTGGAGGCAGTTCTAAAAGGCTTGTCACATGATTGCATGAGGCTTTTTGAGCTCATGCGATCATGCGACCAATGTTCAAATTCAACTAGTGTTGAATCCAGTTTGTGGACTGCGAAGCAAATGGTAGATTCTAAGAGCTTGTCGCAAGATCGCATGAGGCTTTTTGAACTCATGCAATCATGCGACCGGCATTGTTTCGAAAATGGTGTGACTCCTTTCATGGGCTTTTCTTCTATAGAGATATTTGCAGGCAGTGACGTAGCTCAAAGAATTTATGTTGTAGGACATGTGTAGTTATGGAAAATGATGAAGAAGTTTGGGTAGCCATTACGGGTCGACTCTTTGTCCCAACAGGGTACCAGTTTGCATTCATGGTGAGACTTTTATGCAGGAAGGATGATGAGTCCAGGTTGTTGTGTCTACAGGTTGATTGTAGTATAGAGATGGGCACGCAACTAGATATCTGATCGGCCATGATGTTGCAAGAAGATATTCATGATCAGATTTTGACTGCTAGGGTATGATTATTCTATTGCAAAAACTATAACCCTAGTTAGGCTTTTGACTCCTACCTGCATGCACTTGAGTGATGTATATAATGTTTTTTTGGAGCCTTAGTGCAAAGAGTGGATATTTTGTAAAAAAGAAAGTTTCTTTCTTAGAAAGCTATCTGAGACACTTTCCTATCCTCTAGTTTTCTACTCTTTGTAATCTCCCATTGATAATTCAGATAATGCAAAGTATTTTGTGGCATTCTTTTTGTCCTTATGCTTTTCTTGTGTGGATTATCTCTTATTGGATTTAAGTATATGCATGATTTCTGTGATATCTTAGGTTTTTTTATACCTCTTACTTTTTGCAATTTTGTGTGTTTCCTATGTTTGATCTGATTTAGATGTTTTGTGGGTATGCTATAACCCCTAGCAGTCTTGTCTCAATCCTACACCGAGCTGCAGAAGTGAATGTCTGTTTGCAGGTCATAAGTGGTGTCTTCTGTTCAGGCCCTCTTACACTAATACATTTGGGGTCACATTGCGACGGCCATTTGCGATGGCAGGCAAATGTCATGTGGTTTTGCTCTTTTTTTTTCAAATATAGCCCGACACCGTCGCAATTTGCGACGACAATACATTTGTAACTGTCGCAATTGCGACGTTGTCAGGATATAAGCGCAAAATTTAAAAGGAACGTTGTCATGTGTGTTTTGAACAGCGCCGTAACCCTCCGCGAAATCACATCACGATATAACGGCAAACAAAATAAGAACGTTGTCATTTGTGTTTTCAACAGCGCCGTAACCCTCCGCGAAATCACATCGGGATATAAGGGCAAAAAAAACAAGAACGTTGTCATTTGTGTTTTCAACAGCGCCGAGAGAGATTCCCTCCGCGAAATCACAGCTACAATTTCTGAGTACGTTGGGTTTATTTTTCTTTTGTCATTATTATGTAATCTGGTATTCAGCTGTTAGAGAGCTAAAATACCCAGAAATGAGGACATATCTATGTTGAATTTATTGTTAGCGGCTTTGGTTATTTAGAAGTTTAATTTTATTTGTTCATCTTTCAAGCACAAACGTTTTGTGGACCGTAACGTCTTCATTGTTTCGGGTATGCAGTGAAACAGCCCTAACTTGCAATTGCGATGTTGTTGGGATATAAGGGCAAAAAAAAAAAGGAACGTTGTCATTTGTGTTTTCAACAGCACCGTAACCCTCCGCGAAATCACATCGGGATATAAGGGCAAAAAAAACAAGAACGTTGTCATTTGTGTTTTCAACAGCGCCGAGAGAGATTCCCTCCGCGAAATCACAGCTACAATTTCTGAGTACGTTGGGTTTATTTTTCTTTTGTCATTATTATGTAATCTGGTATTCAGCTGTTAGAGAGCTAAAATACCCAGAAATGAGGACATATCTGTGTTGAATTTATTGTTAGCGGCTTTGGTTATTTAGAAGTTTAATTTTATTTGTTCATCTTTCAAGCACAAACGTTTTGTGGACTGTAATGTCTTCATTGTTTCGGGTATGCAATGAAACAGCCCTAACTTGCGACTACCTTCACGGTACTTGTGTACATTATCATGTTGTCTTTACAGTGACTGTCCTCATTCAAGTGGCAATTACACAAGGGACAGTCACTGTGAGATGTCCTCATTTGTGACAAGGACAGTCACACTTAGGACATCTCATAGTGATATTCCCTTGTGTAATTTCCACTTGAATGTATTGCTATTGAACCACATTAATGCTTTTCTTCTTCAACAAATGAGGACAGTCACTGTAAAGACAACATGATAATGTACACAATTACCAAAAAATGATCTTGTTAATTGATGTAACACTTTGTCTTGCTCACTCCCTATCCTTCACTAGGGTCTCTTTAGGCCAATGTTTTGACTTGATAGGGTACTTAACTATCCCTACACTCTTTAGGTATCTCTACCCAAGATCCCACTCCTTCAACTAGTGCACACCAACAAGAAATACAACGAACTCTGCTCAATACCAATCTAGCTACTAGGACACTCCTAGTCTTGTCTTCACAAATTGAAACACATTCAACTAGAACTTTACTCCATGGAGAGGCTGGCCACTAGGACCTCTATTGGTTTCAATATTACTCCTTCACCTATACTTTTCATCAGTACTTCAATCCGGTTCATCAAACCATGCATGCCAATTGCACCCAAAAATAGGCTGCTAGCAATTAGGCCTTTGTCAAGCCTTTTTGTTTATATTAAGCCACCTAAAGGGCTTAGGATTCAGATGCCCTTTATTGAGAACTCCAAGATATCTAAGGTCTTCTCCTCCTGGATTTTTTGTACACCAACTGCTACAGCCATGCCTGAAAACAAGTATTTTGACACAACTTGGACAGTCTGACTAAGAGTTTGTTTTCTTAGCAGCCAAAGAAACTCACCCAATATTCTAATTTGACTTGGGGCTTCTTTAGATGTGTTTCTACCTCTCCATGAGATTTTAGTTGAAGCAACCAATGCATTCAACTTGTTGTAATCTTCTTGTAATGATTTGTCATCCCTAACTGTGCTCAACTGACTCACCTAGGACATCATTGCAAACATAGAAAATGAGCTTCCCAGGGCCCCTCCTTCCAAACATATAGTACATGGAGTCTCCTCACCCATTCCAAGAGCCCGTACAAAATTGACAATGGAATGATGAGCTAAGACTCCATTTGTTCAACCTGCCTGGTTCAAACCAATGATAGGGTACTTAACAAAAGAATTAACAAACTAGTTGGAATGCTTCAAAACTCAAAAAAAACACAACACAGAATAAAAAAACAACTTGTACTAACTTTTCCAATAGACACTGTGAGCTATCTAATCCATTAATCAACTGAAAACAAAGAAACAAAAAAACTCAAGAATTCACTAAAACCGTGTTACTCTACAAATCTTCTTAATTCCAAATGTTTTTCCCCCCAACCTTTTGCACAGATCGATAGAGGCCTCTTATAGTTGATCTGATGCCTAATTCAATGGTTTCATATAGTTACATAACCATCTTACTCGAAAATGCTCCCTTGCACAAATGTTGTCAATGTTGTGAATGACAACATTGACAACTTGTTACAACCTTTGGGATTTTGGTTCAAAACTTATTGTTCAAACACCATAAGACCCTAACCATGACTTAGTTAGGCTATTTAGACCTCACATAGGCCACTTCTACACTTCTTTTCCCAATTTGACCCCTAAATGCTTCATTCCCACTTTTGCCACAATATTGGTAACTTGGGTACAAATTGGCACTTGCCTTCACAAAGGTCACACATGAGGACATCTCATAGTGATCGATTGTCCCTTGTGTAATTGCCACTTGAATGTATTGCTATTGAACCACATTAATGCTTTTCTTCTTCAACAAATGAGGACAGTCACTCTAAAGACAACATGATAATGTACACTCACTGTAAGGACAGTCACAAATGAGGAAATCTCACAGTGACTGTCCCTTGTGTAATTGCCGCTTGAATGTATTGCTATTGAACCACATTAATGCTTTTCTTCTTCAACAAATGAGGACAGTCACTCTAAAGACAACATGATAATGTACACTCACTGTAAGGATAGTCACAAATGAGGACATCTCACAGTGACTGTCCCTTGTGTAATTGCTGCTTGAATTACACAAGGGACAGTCATTGTGAGATGTCCTCATTTGTGACAAGGACAGTCACACATGAGGACATCTCACAGTGATTGTCCCTTGTGTAATTGCCACTTGAATGTATTGCTATTGAACCACATTAATGCTTTTCTTCTTCAACAAATGAGGACAGTCACTCTAAAGACAACAATGTACACTCACTGTAAGGACAGTCACAAATGAGGACATCTCACAGTGACTGTCCCTTGTGTAATTTCCGCTTGAATTACATAAGGGACAGTCATTGTGCGATGTCCTCATTTGTGACAAGGATAGTCACACATGAAAACATCTCACAGTGATTGTCCCTTGTGTAATTGTCACTTGAATGTATTTCTATTGAACCACATTAATGCTTTTCTTCTTCAACAAATGAGGACAGTCACTCTAAAGACAACATGATAATGTACACTCACTGTAAGGATAGTCACAAATGAGGACATGTCACAGTGACTGTCCCTTGTGTAATTGCCGCTTGAATTACACAAGGGACAGTCATTGTGAGATGTCCTCATTTGTGACAAGGACAGTCACACATGAGGACATCTCACCGTGATTGTCTGTAATGTCCCCTTTTTGGCTAACTTGGAAAACAGGAACAATTACTCCACTTCTCAGACTTACTCTATCATATACTTACAATTAAACTAAGTAATGGAGGTTACTTAAGATATCAACCGCTATTTCAGATTCAATCACAATATGTGTGCAAGATGATATTGATACCAATATGTTTAATAGCACTGTCGGATATAATGATATGAAATATGCTATGAATATGATGTTTCCTATCACTTATAGTGATAGTATAATGATGGTATGTCTGATATAAACAATATCGATATACAATCAATAAGTATTGCTTACAGCAATGTATTTGCTGTGTCTGATATGATGATGTAATTATGCAAATGTGTAATATCGCTATGAGTGATATGTTGCTATTTCAGATTCTGAATTATATGCTTGCAACTTCAAATATTGATGTTGTTTCTGACTATCCTTTCTATCTGTGCAATCATGGTGTTGTCTCTGATCTGCAATGATAAACTTGAAACCAAACTGCCAAAGGCAGATGCTCTATTGAGTATATCCAAATATGGATAAGTAAATAAAGTTCTAATGATGCCTTGAGTGACTGATGAGAATGCATTCTTATATTGTCTTTAACAAATGAAGAGATGCTATGAATGAGACGTGTCTTGTTTCTTCCTCCATGTCCCTTTGTTAAGCACACCTTTCCATAATCCGACAGTTCACATAATATTATTTCATTATTTTCTGATCATAGATAACTCCCAGATTGACTCAATATCAAATCTTTTTATGAAGGTAATCTTCCCTAATTGGTAGTGCAACCAGTAGTTAACATCCATTGTGTTTGTATTAGTTTGGTCTAACTATCATTAGTATTTAGTCAATTGATATTAACTCTTGCCTTATCCCATATTGTTATGATGATATCCAATCTTTCTACTCTGATATAAGTCGATATCATTTTCTGATAATTGTCCATTTATTGGTTGATTGCTGGTAATGGAGTTTGATCTTCAAATTGACTTCCATTCCTGTTAATACTTAAGGATACATTGTACTTATTATCCATGACTGATGCCTCATTCATCAATAGCTTGTGATATAATCACTGATGCTTTTGTGTTTCTACAAGATGTGGTTTATCTCAGACAATCGATAATCTTTCAATCCTTTAGTCGGTATCCTCCTATGTGGTGTCTATTGATATAGATAGTAGAATTCAATCTAGTTTATGTTATTGTCATGATAACATAGGAAGTGATGGTGCATATTTGCTAGCGGCTCTTCATGTTTGATATTGCTTTATCAGATATGTCATTGTCTAAACTTGTGCAATTAATGATTATTTATAATATATGAATGGTTATCCTTCTTGCTTATCAATACATCTTCTGAAACCCATAGCGACCTATCCCTTATTCATATCATGTTGATCTTGACTTCATAGTATTTGGTTCATTAATCATCCTCTCATGGTATCGATGTGTAATGACTAGTGATTGTTGTATCACTTCTTCGTTCCTCATCGTGATAGATAATGCAGATGTTTAATGTAGATGTATATCGATTACAGATATTTGATATTGCTTTAAACGTTATTATTATTATTATTATTATTAATGTTATTGTTATTATTAAATATTATAATTAATGATGTTAGTAATATTAATAATATTATAATAAATATTATTATAGTGATAACATATTGTTTTATATTGAGAGGTTTATTAATATTATATATATATTAAAATTATTATATCAATAATTGATTTAATATTATTACTTAATATATTATTATAATATAATATATATAATTTATTAATAATTATTTATTATTAATTTATATTATAATTATAATCATAATTATATTATTTATTAATATTTTAATATTATTTAATTAACATATTACTTATTATGCTAACTATATATTATTATTATCTTTTGATAATAATTATATATTATTGTTATATACCGTTAATAATAGATTATTATATATCATCTAATCATTTTATTATTATACTAAGTTCAATATGTCACGGCTCATGACATTGTCCCTTGTGTAATTGCCACTTGAATGTATTGCTATTGAACCACATTAATGCGAATCTTCTTCAACAAATGAGGACAGTCACTCTAAAGACAACATGATAATGTACACTCATTGTAAGGACAGTCACAAATGAGGACATCTCACAGTGACTGTCCCTTGTGTAATTGCCACTTGAATTACACAAGGGACAGTCATTGTGAGATGTCCTCATTTGTGACAAGGACAGTCACACATGAGGACATCTCATAGTGATTGTCCCTTGTGTAATTGCCACTTGAATGTATTGCTATTCAACCACATTAATGCTTTTCTTCTTCAACAAATGAGGACAGTCACTCTAAAGACACCATGATAATGTACACTCACTGTAAGGACAGTCACAAATGAGGACATCTCATAGTGACTGTCCCTTGTGTAATTGCCACTTGAATGTATTGCTATTCAGCCACATTAATGCTTTTCTTCTTCAAAAAATGAGGATAGTCACTCTAAGGACAACATGATAATGTACACTCACTGTAAGTGTACATTATCATGTTGTATTACAAATGGACCTTATGTTGGTCGGGATATAAGTGCAAAAAAAAAAAGGAACGTTGTCATTTGTGTTTTCAACAGCGCCGAGAGAGATTCCCTCCGCGAAATCAAGCGGGTTATCATTTGTGTTTTGAACAAAGCGGGTTGTCATTTGTGTTTTGAACAGCACCGAGAGAGATTCCCTCCGCGAAATCAAGCGGGTTGTCATTTGTGTTTTCAACAGCGCCGAGAGAGATTCCCTCTGCAAAATCACAGCTACAATTTCTGAGTACGTTGGGTTTATTTTTCTTTTGTCATTATTATTTAATCTGGTATTCAGCTGTTAGAGAGCTAAAATACCCAGAAATGAGGACATATCTGTGTTGAATTTATTGTTAGCGGCTTTGGTTATTTAGAATGCTTCCCCACAATACTTAATTACACAAGGGACAGTCACTGTGAGATGTCCTCATTTGTGACAAGGATAGTCACACATGAGGACATCTCACAGTGACTGTCCCTTGTGTAATTGCCACTTGAATGTATTTCTATTCAACCACATTTATGGGCCCGTTTGGACCACGACACACAGTAGCATCTACAGAGAAGAATATCCCAGGTGTAACAAGTTGTAAGAATATACCAACAGTTCTAAGAAGTTCCCTAGCACGTAGTAGCATCTACAGAGAAGAATATACAACATGAGGGCAGCCACTATAAAGACAACATGATAATGTACACTCATTGTATGTGTACATTATCATGTTGTCTTTACAGTGACTGACCTCATTCAAGTGGCAATTACACAAGGGACAGTCACTGTGAGATGTCCTCATTTGTGACAAGGACAGTCACACATGAGGATATCTCACAGTGACTGTCCCTTGTGTAAGCCACTTGAATGTATTGCTATTCAACCACATTTATGGGCCATGAGGATTTCTCTCTTTTTCTCTTTTTTCTGTGATTTAGATTCAGACATCAAGAACATTGTTTGCCTAATATTGTGATTAATGTTTATTTATTAATATCTCATACTGACAAACAATTGATAATTGTAGGGAAAACGTCATTGGGGGTCTTTGAGGATCCACCAGAAGCCAAGGAGAAAATGTATTCAAATGCTAAAGATGGTGTAACAGTCCTTACAGCTGTTGAACCTTGCTGTGTAGATCATCTCCGATTCTCCAAGTTCAACAGTACTGTGGTATTCCTTTGGATACTTCTAATGGTAAATTTCAGACATCAAGTTCTTTTCGTATGAAACTACTAAATTTGTAATCTGTAGTTTTAAACTTTTAGTTTATAAATGTTCATCAGCTTTAGTTCGTATGCTGCCATTTCAAGTATGATTAATGAAGTTACCTTTATCACAGGATGAAAGTGAGCAGTCAGCATACTGGTACGGAGCTGGCAGCATTGATACGGTGACTAGGGCATCGTTTAATGGTGGTATTGTGTTTTCCCGTATTTAGGGCATCGGCCTTTTGAAGCATTGCCTTCATCTTTCTTAAGTCTGAGTTTTAAGTTTGTTTATCTCTCTCGGCGCTGTTGAAAATACAAATGACAACGTTCTTGTTTGTTTTGCCCTTATATCCCGATGTGATTTCGCGGAGGGTTACGGCGCTGTTGAAAACACAAATGAAAACACAAATCCCTTGTGTAATTGCCACTTGAAGGAGGACAGTCACTGTAAAGACAACATGATAATGTACACTTACAGCCCGTGTACATTATCATTGTGTCTTTAGAGTGACTATCCTCATTTGTTGAAGAAGAAAAGCATTAATGTGGCTGAATAGCAATACATTCAAGTGGCAATCACACAAGGGACAGTCACTGTGAGATGTCCTCATTTGTGACTATCCTTACAGTGAGTGTACATTATCATGTTGTCTTTAGAGTGACTGTCCTCATTTGTTGAAGAAGAAAAGCATTAATGTGGTTCAATAGCAATACATTCAAGTGGCAATTACACAAGGGACAATCGATCACTGTGAGATGTCCTCATGTGTGACTATCCTTGTCACAAATGACTATCCTTGTAAAGACAACATGATAATGTACACATACAATGAGTGTACATTATCATGTTGTCTTTACAGTGGCTGCCCTCATGTTGTATATTCTTCTCTGTAGATGCTACTATGTGCTAGGGAACTTCTTAGAACTGTTGGTATATTCTTACAACTTGTTACACCTGGGATATTCTTCTCTGTAGATGCTATTGTGTGCCATGGTCCAAACAGGCCCATAAATGTGGTTGAATAGCAATACATTCAAGTGGCAATTACACAAGGGACAGTCACTGTGAGATGTCCTCATGTGTGACTATCCTTGTCACAAATGAGGACATCTCACAGTGACTGTCCCTTGTGTAATTGCCACTTGAAGGAAAAAAGCATTAATGTGGTTCAATAGCAATGTATTCAAGCGGCAATTACACAAGGGATAATCACTCTGAGATTTCCTCATTTGTGACTATCCTTACAGTGAGTGTACATTATCATGTTGTCTTTACAGTGACTGTCCTCATTTGTTGAAGGAAAAAAGCATTAATGTGGTTCAATAGTGATGCAGAGTAGTCAGGGCTTTTAGAATATACAAATATACATCCTTAACTCTCATTCCACCAAGGAAGAAGGAATTCCAATGGTTGAAACGTGAGTTAAGGTCTTTACATCAGTCAAACCCTGAAAATGAGGGTTTGTAAACAATGCACAGAAAATTTGAAATAACTTAGATATAAAACAAAGAGAATCAATCAAACCAACTTCCAAAGCATCAGATGTCACTATTACAACTTCCAGGCAAATTTTATCATCCAACCACCATCCGTACAGCCGTACAGAGTTCGTTTTTCACCAGAAATGCACTAAAACAGGGTTATTTTTATTTTTTATGAAAGCAAAATGATTACAATACTGGTTCTCTGTCTGTCTTCGACCATTTGAAGCCTAAAATAGGCTCTCCAAACGTTGGTTCAACCATCTAGGTGGTTAGAACAGTTTATCCAACAAATGTCAACTTTGTTAAGCAACTTTTAAAGTTGCATTACAACTTTGCAAACAACTTTGCCGAGAAGGTTAAAAATGTGTTGTGAAACTTTAGGAACCTTATTAAAGTTATTTTGGACCTTCAAACTTCTTAACAACATCTAAAAGACACCTAATAAACACTTACTATGCTCATTTCATCCAAGGACTCAAAAGATGCCCAAGGTTTATAAGTCACCAAGGGGTCTTGTGTCCAACAAGTGGATGTTTATAAGGAGATAAGATCAATCCTTAATATTTATTACAAACCAAGAAAACATCTAAAACTCCTATTCTAATTTATTGTCATTCAAAAAGACTCTGATTTGTCATTCAAAAAGACTCTGATTTGTCAATCAAAAGGACCTTTCACCAGTCAATCCTTCAAAGCTCCAAGGTGAAAATCTTATGTTCCAATTGATAGGATTTGACTCCTTGGCTTCATGGCAACTTCCTTCAATCATGGTGTCTTTGGCTTGCATTAGGGATGCCCCTGCATCAAATAGCAATGCATTCAAGTGGCAATTACACAAGGGACAGTACATGCCCATTAAAGTTGGTGTTTTGTTATCCAGCATGACAATGGAGACAACATACTCTGTGTCAATTTTACTGATCAAATTTCCCTCCGCCAGGCAAAGCAACAATCTGGGTATGATAAGGTGAAATTTTGTAGTCCTTTTGGGTATGATAACAGTTCCAGTTTCCAATAAGATGGTTCATTTTTATAATCTAGCTTCAATTTCTCTTGTGAAAATCTTTTTTTCATTTTATGGGTGGTAAAATATAATTATTATGCTAGAGGTGTGTACTTATGGATGATAATGAAACAAAATGATAAGATTTAAGACTCTTGTTTTTTTTTTAAATAGCAATTTAAGTTTCCTTCTATTATAAATTACTGTTTTTCTATTTTTTAATGTATCTTTCCAAATCTTTTATATCAATTTTATTTATGAAATATAAATATATTAATAATGTTTTAGTGTTTTTAGGATTAGTTTATATCAATTCTATGTATCATCATTCGTCATTCAATTGTCAGTATTATTAATTTAGACTGTGCAATTGTAGAACTACTCGAATATGGGTTGGATGGATACTCAAGCAGGGGAACCCTCCTCAAATATCTCAAGCAGTGAACTTGGAAAAATGTGTCCTGAAGGAACCCTTTCCATCAGAGAGATAAAAGTACAAACAAGTAAAAGAAGCAGGCTCTGCAAATATGTTTTTGAGAAGAAAAATGATAGATTATTCGAGTATGGTTCATGAGGTATATCTAAAAAGACATTTTTTTTCTTATTATAATAAAAGAGGAAGTTGTGAATGTCAAAGTTGAGTGAAACAAAAATTATTTTCATCAAATTTTATTAGGCTTGCTTTTGGGAATAGTTTCTTACAATATTGCTATTAAGATTTTTATTGTGTAGTTTTTAGATTAGGTTTATAAAATTATATTTCATGAGTAGTGATTCATATTAATCAATTAACGATACTTTTGGAAGGTATTTTCAATGTGTCAAATTTTGATATTTTTACAAGAATTAGATTGTGTAATTTTTTTAATTAAAGTCATTGACTCATATTTCATAAATAATAGTTCTCATGAATCCATCTCTTATAAGATTGAATAGTCTATTTAGGAAGTATTTCTGATAGTATGTCAAATTATGATATTACTATTACCATTAGATTGCATGGCTTTGAAGTCAACCTCGTTGACCCATATTCTTCTCTGTAGATGCTACTATGTGCTAGGGAACTTCTTAGAACTGTTGGTATATTCTTACAACTTGTTACACCTGGGATATTCTTCTCTGTAGATGCTACTATGTGCCGCGGTACAAACGGGCCCATAAATGTGGTTGAATAGCAATACATTCAAGTGGCAATTACACAAGGGACAGTCACTGTGAGATGTCCTCATGTGTGACTGTCCTTGTCACAAATGAGGACATCTCACAGTGACTGTCCCTTGTGTAATTTCCACTTGAATGAGGACAGTCACTGTAAAGACAACATGATAATGTACACTTACAGCCCGTGTACATTATCATGTTGTCTTTAGAGTGACTATCCTCATTTGTTGAAGAAGAAAAGCATTAATGTGGCTGAATAGCAATACATTCAAGTGGCAATCACACAAGGGACAGTCACTGTGAGATGTCCTCATTTGTGACTGTCCTTACAGTGAGTGTACATTATCATGTTGTCTTTAGAGTGACTGTCCTCATTTGTTGAAGAAGAAAAGCATTAATGTGGTTCAATAGCAATACATTCAAGTGGCAATTACACAAGGGACAATCGATCACTGTGAGATGTCCTCATGTGTGACTATCCTTGTCACAAATGAGGACATCTCACAATGACTGTCCCTTCTGTAATTCAAGTGGCAATTACACAAGGGACAGTCACTGTGAGATGTCCTCATTTGTGACTGTCCTTACAATGAGTGTACATTATCATGTTGTCTTTAGAGTGACTATCCTCATTTGTTGAAGAAGAAAAGCATTAATGTGGTTCAATAGCAATACATTCAAGTGGCAATTACACAAGGGACAATCGATCACTGTGAGATGTCCTCATGTGTGACTATCCTTGTCACAAATGAGGACATCTCACAATGACTGTCCCTTCTGTAATTGCCACTTGAATGAGGACAGTCACTGTAAAGACAACATGATAATGTACACATACAATGAGTGTACATTATCATGTTGTCTTTACAGTGGCTGCCCTCATGTTGTATATTCTTCTCTGTAGATGCTACTATGTGCTAGGGAACTTCTTAGAACTGTTGGTATATTCTTACAACTTGTTACGCCTGGGATATTCTTCTCTGTAGATGCTACTGTGTGTCGTGGTCCAAACGGGCCCATAAATGTGGTTGAATAGCAATACATTCAAGTGGCAATTACACAAGGGATAGTCACTGTGAGATGTCCTCATGTGTGACTGTCCTTGTCACAAATGAGGACATCTCACAGTGACTGTCCCTTGTGTAATTAAGTATTGTGGGGAAGCATTCTAAATAACCAAAGCCGCTAACAATAAATTCAACACAGATATGTCCTCATTTCTGGGTATTTTAGCTCTCTAACAGCTGAATACCAGATTAAATAATAATGACAAAATAAAAATAAACCCAACGTACTCAGAAATTGTAGCTGTGATTTTGCGGAGGGAATCTCTCTCGGCGCTGTTGAAAACACAAATGACAACCCGCTTGATTTCGCGGAGGGAATCTCTCTCGGTGCTGTTCAAAACACAAATGACAACCCGCTTTGTTCAAAACACAAATGATAACCCGCTTGATTTCGCGGAGGGAATCTCTCTCGGCGCTGTTGAAAACACAAATGACAACGTTCCTTTTTTTTTTTGCACTTATATCCCGACCAACATAAGGTCCATTTGTAATACAACATGATAATGTACACTTACAGTGAGTGTACATTATCATGTTGTCCTTAGAGTGACTATCCTCATTTGTTGAAGAAGAAAAGCATTAATGTGGCTGAATAGCAATACATTCAAGTGGAAATTACACAAGGGACAGTCACTATGAGATGTCCTCATTTGTGACTGTCCTTACAGTGAGTGTACATTATCATGGTGTCTTTAGAGTGACTGTCCTCATTTGTTGAAGAAGAAAAGCATTAATGTGGTTGAATAGCAATACATTCAAGTGGCAATTACACAAGGGACAATCACTGTGAGATGTCCTCATGTGTGACTGTCCTTGTCACAAATGAGGACATCTCACAATGACTGTCCCTTGTGTAATTCAAGTGGCAATTACACAAGGGACAGTCACTGTGAGATGTCCTCATTTGTAAATGTCCTTACAGTGAGTGTACATTATCATGTTGTCTTTAGAGTGACTGTCCTCATTTGTTGAAGAAGAAAAGCATTAATGTGGTTCAATAGCAATACATTCAAGTGGCAATTACACAAGGGACAATCGATCACTGTGAGATGTCCTCATGTGTGACTATCCTTGTCACAAATGAGGACATCTCACAATGACTGTCCCTTCTGTAATTGCCACTTGAATGAGGACAGTCACTGTAAAGACAACATGATAATGTACACATACAATGAGTGTACATTATCATGTTGTCTTTACAGTGGCTGCCCTCATGTTGTATATTCTTCTCTGTAGATGCTACTATGTGCTAGGGAACTTCTTAGAACTGTTGGTATATTCTTACAACTTGTTACACCTGGGATATTCTTCTCTGCAGATGCTACTGTGTGCTGGGGTCCAAACGGGCCCATAAATGTGGTTGAATAGCAATACATTCAAGTGGCAATTACACAAGGGACAGTCACTGTGAGATGTCCTCATGTGTGACTGTCCTTGTCACAAATGAGGACATCTCACAGTGACTGTCCCTTGTGTAATTGCCACTTGAATGAGGACAGTCACTGTAAAGACAAAATGATAATGTACACAAGTACCGTGAAGGTAGTTGCAAGTTACGGCTGTTTCATTGCATACCCGAAACAATGAAGATGTTACGGTCCACAAAACGTTTGTGCTTGAAAGATGAACAAATAAAATTAAACTTCTAAATAACCAGAGCCGCTAACAATAAATTCAACACAGATATGTCCTCATTTCTAGGTATTTTAGCTCTGCAACACCTGAATACCAGATTACATAATAATGACAAAAGAAAAAGAAACCCAACGTACTCAGAAATTGTAGCTGTGATTTCGCGAAGGGAATCTCTCTCGGCACTGTTGAAAATACAAATGACAACGTTTCTCTACATTATCATGTTGCCTTTACAGTGACTGTCCCTTGTGTAATTGCCACTTGAAGGAGGACAGTCACTGTAAAGACAACATGATAATGTACACTTACAGCCCGTGTACATTATCATGTTGTCTTTAGAGTGACTATCCTCATTTGTTGAAGAAGAAAAGCATTAATGTGGCTGAATAGCAATACATTCAAGTGGCAATCACACAAGGGACAGTCACTGTGAGATGTCCTCATTTGTGACTGTCCTTACAGTGAGTGTACATTATCATGTTGTCTTTAGAGTGACTGTCCTCATTTGTTGAAGAAGAAAAGCATTAATGTGGTTCAATAGCAATACATTCAAGTGGCAATTACACAAGGGACAATCGATCACTGTGAGATGTCCTCATGTGTGACTATCCTTGTCACAAATGAGGACATCTCACAATGACTGTCCCTTCTGTAATTCAAGTGGCAATTACACAAGGGACAGTCACTGTGAGATGTCCTCATTTGTGACTGTCCTTACAATGAGTGTACATTATCATGTTGTCTTTAGAGTGACTGTCCTCATTTGTTGAAGAAGAAAAGCATTAATGTGGTTCAATAGCAATACATTCAAGTGGCAATTACACAAGGGACAATCGATCACTGTGAGATGTCCTCATGTGTGACTATCCTTGTCACAAATGAGGACATCTCACAATGACTGTCCCTTCTGTAATTGCCACTTGAATGAGGACAGTCACTGTAAAGACAACATGATAATGTACACATACAATGAGTGTACATTATCATGTTGTCTTTACAGTGGCTTCCCTCATGTTGTATATTCTTCTCTGTAGATGCTACTATGTGCTAGGGAACTTCTTAGAACTGTTGGTATATTCTTACAACTTGTTACACCTGGGATATTCTTCTCTATAGATGCTACTGTGTTCTGGGGTCCAAACGGGCCCATAAATGTGGTTGAATAGCAATACATTCAAGTGGCAATTACACAAGGGACAGTCACTGTGAGATGTCCTCGTGTGACTGTCCTTGTCACAAATGAGGACATCTCACAGTGACTGTCCCTTGTGTAATTGCCACTTGAATGAGGACAGTCACTGTAAAGACAACATGATAATGTACACAAGTACCGTGAAGGTAGTTGTAAGTTACGGCTGTTTCATTGCATACCCGAAACAATGAAGATGTTACGGTCCACAAAACGTTTGTGCTTGAAAGATGAACAAATAAAATTAAACTTCTAAATAACCAGAGCCGCTAACAATAAATTCAACACAGATATGTCCTCATTTCTGGGTATTTTAGCTCTGTAACAGCTGAATACCAGATTACATAATAATGGCAAAAGAAAAATAAACCCAACGTACTCAAAAATTGTAGCTGTGATTTCGCGGAGGGAATCTCTCTCGGCACTGTTGAAAATACAAATGACAACGTTTCTCTACATTATCATGTTGCCTTTACAATGACTGTCCCTTGTGTAATTGCCACTTGAAGGAGGACAGTCACTGTAAAGACAACATGATAATGTACACTTACAGCCCGTGTACATTATCATGTTGTCTTTAGAGTGACTATCCTCATTTATTGAAGAAGAAAAGCATTAATGTGGCTGAATAGCAATACATTCAAGTGGCAATTACACAAGGGACAGTCACTGTGAGATGTCGTCATTTGTGACTATCCTTACAGTGAGTGTACATTATCATGTTGTCTTTAAAGTGACTGTCCTCATTTGTTGAAGGAAAAAAGCATTAATGTGGTTCATTAGCAATGTATTCCCAGCATCTGTACCTGCATCTCTCTTATATACTACAAGTTACTTGCCATCAGAAATTGTAGTTCCCTCACGTGACATTGATGGTGAAGTGTTCTTTTCAAAACCATCATCTGTGGTTACCAATGCTCCTGTTTTAGGCAATAAGTTTGTTGCATTCCATGAGCCATTGGTCAAGTTTCTTCTACGAGCTTCTGATGCCTCAAAATCTAAGCAGCGCCTACGCATGCCTCGTTGTGGTTGATTATCATTCTGTACATGAATTATAATGAGTAATCAGTTTTGGGCCTTGGAATCTTGTATGTAACATGCACAGGCATTTCATGGCTAAATGAATCTATTTAAAAGCATCAACTTTTCTTACATGATGCTGGATACATAAGTAGAACAAGCGTATATCAAATTGGAAGCAATCAGAACTCCACAATGACATATTATTTAGAGTACTCTTCAGTTTAAGTAATAATGCATATATTGACACTGTAAAGACAACATGATAATGTACACTCACTGTAAAGACAACATGATAATGTACACTCACTATAAGGACAGTCACAAATGAGGACATCTCACAGTGACTGTCCCTAGTGTAATTGCCACTTGAATGTATTGCTATTCAGCCACATTAATGCTTTTCTTCTTCAACAAATGAGGATAGTCACTGTAAAGACAACATGATAATGTACACTCACAGTTGAGTGTACATTATCATGTTGTCTTTACAGTGACTATCCTCATTTGTTGAAGAAGAAAAGCATTAATGTGGCTGAATAGCAATACATTCAAGTGGCAATTACACTAGGGACAGTCACTGTGAGATGTCCTCATTTGTGACTGTCCTTACAGTGAGTGTACATTATCATGTTGTCTTTACAGTGGCTGTCCTCATTTGTTGAAAGAAAAAAGCATTAATGTGGTTCATAAGCCATGTATTAAATTAATTTTTTTTTTTAATCCACCCACGGGCGTCGCAATTGCGACGGAAACCCGTCGCAATGCGATGCAGGCACCGGTCGCAATTGCTTGGGAGGTCCGTCGCGATTGCGACGGCCCTCCGAAGCCATGCGACGGGGGGGCGACGGCCATGCCGCTTCTTAAATCTTAGCCACATTGCGACGGATAGGTGTCGCAATTGCGACGGATACCCATAGACGTCGCAATTTGCGACTAAAAAATAGCGACGTCTATGGGTGTTGCTATTGCGACACATAGCTATCGCAATTGCGACACATAGCCGTCGCAAAATGACCCAAAATGTATTAGTGTTATGAAATACTTATGCAAGCCTATTCAGTAAGTTGTGATCTCCTAGACCTATTTCCTTCACTAGTTTCATCTCTCTATACTGAGATCCAAACCCTAGTTTTGATGCATCACCTAGTAGGTAGATTTTCTTTCAGTCATTTCCCTTTCATGCACTCCTTCTATCCCTTTCCCTTAAAAGTTTAATTTCCTGTTAAGAAGCAAATTAGGGTGATAATCCAAGAGGAACTAGCCTAGAACCTAGAGGTTTCATCTCAGTTAGCATAGGTCCCACAACCTCAAGATGATTCCCAAGTTATACTAAGTTATCAAGACCAAGAGAGCTTGAGAAAAGGTGCAAACTTAGTGTATAACATTTCTGGCATGCCTGGTGGGACTGAAGTTCAGATTCATGTTCAAGGTATGCTATTTCTGATATGCTGATAGCATGCTATAGACCTAGAAGAGGTCATTTTTCTACATATCTGGCAACTCTGGAAAGTCTACTAGTTTCAAAGGTCAAGTGCTGGTATGTTTTCAATCTTCATATTCAAGTTCCAGCTGATTACATGAGTAGACATGTCAAGTTACTATGGACAGTTAGGTTACTCACCATCCTACTATGAGAATAATGCTCAATGGGATAGTTCTCAGCCTTATCAAAGCCATTTAAAGCCTCCTTTTACCCCAAGCTTTTATACTTCTCAAGGGTATTAATATATCCAGTATGCCCCAAATGAGTTTTCCCTTGTGCAAAGTTATGAGAGGGCCCTCCAACAAGATGGATCATGGGCACAAGAGGCACAACAGCAAATGCAAAGCCAGCTTCCCCATCCTGTTTACCACCCACCCTCCCCTTCTCAACCTATTTAGCAACAGATGCAGACTCTGAGCTCAGACTTTATGAAGGAGCAAGAAAAGGAAAAGAGTGTGTTGCTTGATTTGATTAAGCAAGTGTATGAGCTCAAGGAGTAGAGAGAGCTAGATGCTCAAAGTTATTATGAAGAGTCAGCTCCTTGTTGAGAGATAGAGGCTTAAAATTATGAGCAAGGGTTCATTCCTTACCAAGTGGTAGAGGCTCTTGTTGATGAGCAACAAGTAAGAAATTTCCAAGAAGAGATCAGACACCGAGTTGATATTGAGACAGCAAGGTTGAGATCACTAATTGCTCAACAAGAGGCTCCTAGGCCTAAAATCCCGAGCTGGAGAACCCTTTTGCCTCAAGAGCCTACACATGAAGAGCCAAAAAAGCATTCATTTCCAAGCTTCAAGATTGGTTTTCCTTCTATGTCTCCCTCTAGGCCCCCTCAATTTCACATCCCAAGTTTTAAGGCAAAAAATTCTTTTCAAGAGCTTGTGCTTGAGATTCAGCCCACCACTTTGCAAGAACAGCTTGTTCAAGAAAAAAATTTATCCCAAGAGGCCCCTCTGGTCTCTCAAGATGATGAAGTGATTCAGATTCCCCAATGGACTCTCCCTCCTAGCTGTCAAATGCCAAGTTTTCTCAAGGATACTAGTCTAGTGTCTGAGCAAGGACCTATGGTAAATGAGCTTTCATTTCAAGAGGAGGAGAAGAAATCTAAGGTATCAGTGCAGAGTGATGACTATGGTGAGGTGGGATAGCAAGATGAGGAGGTGGAGGTTGATGCTCAGCCTGAGCTCTTAGTTGGTTTGTGTGATGAGCTTCCCCTCTTTATTGATGGTGAATAAAAGACTATGCCATCCCCTATGGCTAAAGTTCAATTAGAACAAAAAATCCCTCATCAATAGGAGGTTGATGCTATGATGGATGCCATGTCCTTGTTGGATGAGCTGCCTTGTTTTATGGAGCAAGATGATGAAGCCATGGGAGAGTCTTTCCAAGAAAAGAACACAGACAAAAGCCTTGAAGAAGAGCATGATTTTTCCAAAATCATAGAGGTTTTTTGTAACAAACTGAATGATGAATCCCTATTCCTTGGAATGGAGGTTCAAGGTCATATGCCTATTGAAGAAGGCCTGGTCTTGGATTTCCCTTTTCGCAAGGAGCTACTGCATGAGCAAGATTTGGAATCAATTCCAAATCTTCAAGATTTTGACAGCCTTGATAGGCTCTTGGCTTGTTTAAAAGAGGAGGATGATGGTCTTCTGACTATGGACGATGAGTTGACCTAGCTATCCATGATGCAAGGCAACCATGAAGAAGAAACCAAAAAGGAAAGTCCTACTTCAGACTTTTAAGAGGCTACCCCATCAGATACTTTTCCCAAAAGGAGTTCACTGAGACACCTCCATATGATCCATTTGAGGTGAGTGAACTTGATCTTGTTTTTGCAGAGGCAGCATATCCTCATTTGCCAAATTTTCGCATGCCTCATATCCTTGTAGCTATCTTCATGTGTTTAGTGCAAAATATCTTGATGAGGAAGGGTAGCTACTTTTCACAACTAGTGAATGGTTTTGTTTAACCAAGTTTCTACACTGGTTAGTTTAGGTTAGGTTAGTTTCCCTATTTTCTAGAGTAGTTTCATGCTTTCCAAGAAGTGCCCCTGCACAGTTTGTCTTGCTGGTTTGATTTTGTCGCTATCAAAGTTTTGTGTTCCTCAGATTGACTCCATGCCCAATGGATATGTCAAAATCACTGGTCCATGTCTAGCAGGCTGACATCCCGCAAAAGTCACCAAAATGTTACCCAAATTTCCCTGTTATTCAATTTTGGCCATAGTCCCCGCTGCAGCTTGTTTTAGCTTGCGAAGTTGATCCACAAAGTTCTATGATTTGCAACCTTAACCCCATGTTCTTCAATGTAATGTCAAGCCCCAGCTCTGATCACACACCCTAATTCGCAAAGCCCAAAAAGATATTCAATTTTAAAGGTTGCAGGAAATACTGGTGTTGCAGAGTTCCAGAAAATTGTTCAAAGTGTCGCAAACCCTCTGTGTTTTCTGCCTTTTGGTCTGAAAGCTCAATGTGTTTTTGACCTTCGCTCTAAAATCTCAGTGTGTTTTTGACTCTTGCACTTTGCACTTCTTCCACTGGCCGCATTCATTTCATAAGTGCGCAACTCTGACAAGTGGGGCCCAGTTGGTTTTCGGCAAGCTATTATGTGGGTTGTTGCATGATCGCATAAGTCCTTTTCCCCTTATGTGACCATGCGACTAACCATTGATGGTCCCGTTGAAGAATGCTAGCGATTTATCACATGGTCGCATAGCCCTTTTTTAGGCTATGCGAACATGCGACAAACCATTAGCCGCACTGATAGGGGCCTACAGTTTGGTGACGTCCTCATGTTTCATTGGTCGGCTGGTGACAAGGTTTTATAGTGGGCCCAGGGTGCAATGTGTGGCAAAGATCTACGGTGGTCACATGTTTGCATGGGATCTTCCAACCCCATGCGATCATGCGACAACCATCTGATGTAGCGGTATGTGGGTCCGGGTTACAGTTTGGTGGTGGTGGAAAAGAGATCTACGGTGGTCGTAAGATCTCATGGGATCTTCCGATCCTATGCGATCATGTGACCACTGTCTGATTTGAATCTCAGCTTTCAGGTGGGCTCCAGACTTGGCAAGTGCACAATTGCACGGTTAGAGTTTTTGCCTGGTCGCTTGAAAGAGCCAGGGTTAAGCAAAAGTTTCAGTGACTTGGCGACTAAGGGAGAAGGTGAACCTGAGGTGAAGGCTGAGTTAGGATTTGTAGTCAAAGTGATGTTGAGTAACTGAAGGAAGGAAAATTCAAGGTGGGTCCAGCCCGTGTGAGTTTCTTGTTGGTCCATGTGGTTGACAAGTGTATTCTTGCAGGCCCAGATGTCTTATGTGGTAGTGGAGGCAGTTCTAAAAGGCTTGTCGCATGATCGCATGAGGCTTTTTGAGCTCATGTGATCATGTGACCAACGTTCAAATTCAACCAGTGTTGAATCCAATTTGTAGACTACGAAGCGAATGGCAGATTCGAAGGGCTTGTCGCATGATCGCATGAGGCTTTTTGAGCTCATGCGATCATGCGACCGGCATTGTTTTGAAAATAGTGTGACTCCTTTCGCGAGCTTTTCTTCTACAGAGATGTTTGCAGGTGGTAAGGTAGCTCAAAGAATTTATGTTGTAGGACATGTGTAGTTATGGAAAATGATGAAGAAGTTTGGGCAGCCATCATGGCTTGTCTCTTTGTCCCAACAGGGTACCAGTTTGCATTCATGGCAATACTTTTATGTAGGAAGGATGATGAGTCCAAGTTATTGTGTCTGCAGGTTGATTGTAGTATAGAGATGGGCATGCAACCAGATATCTGATCGGCCATGATGTTGCAAGAAGATATTCATGATCAGATTTTGACTGCTAGGGTATGATTATTCTATTGCAAAAACTATAACCCTAGTTAGGCTTTTGACTCTTGTCTACGTGCAGTTGAGTGATGTATATAATGTTTTTTTGGAGCCTTAGTGCAGAGAGTGGACATTTTGTAAAAAAGAAAGTTTCTTTCTTAGAAAGCTATATGAGACACTTTCCTATCCTCTGGTTTTCTACTCTTTGTAATCTCCCATTGATAATTCAGATAATGCAAAGTATTTTGTGACATTCTTATTGTCCTTATGCTTTTCTTGTGTGGATTATCTCTTATTAGATTTAAGTATATGCATGATTTCTGTGATATCTTAGGTTTTCTGATACCTCTTGCTTTCTGCAATTTTGTGTGTTTCCTATGTTTGATCTGATTTAGATGTTTTGTGGGTATGCTATAACCCCTAGCAGTCTTGTCTCAATCCTACACCGAGCTGCAGAAGTGAATGTCTATTTGCAGGTCATAAGTGGTGTCTTCTGTTCAGACCCTCTTATGAAATACTTATGCAAGCCTATTCAGTAAGTTGTGATCTCCTAGACCTATTTTCTTCACTGGTTTCATCCCTCTATACTAAGATCCAAACCCTAGTTTCGGTGCATCACCTAGTAGGTAGATTTTCTTTTAGTCATTTCCCTTTCATGCACTCCTTCTATCCCTTTCCCTCAAAAGTTTAATTTCATGTTAAGAAGCAAATCAGGGTGATAATCCAAGAGGAACTAGCCTAGAACCTAGAGGTTTCATCTCAGTTAGCATAGGTCCCACAACCTTGAGATGATTCCCAAGTTATACTGAGTTATCAAGACCAAGAGAGCTTGAGAAAAGGCACAAACTTAGTGTATAACATTTACATCAAGAGATTAAACCCAAATACAATGAGATAGAAATGTGTCTTTACAAAATATCCAACTTGATCTTCAATACAAGGAATAAATTTGATTGTCTTGATCCAAGTCTTCAAGTATTCTTCTTTAACCATGGTTATAATTGGTACTTCAGATTGAATAGAGCCAGGAGAAGTGAAGTGTGCCTTTTAAAGGGTCCATGATATATCACCCGAGTCAAAGAATAAAAAAACCACAAAGGTATTTCCCATAGTTGGGATCTACCCCTTGATACACATCAATACACCTTTGAAAAAAAACTCATAATAATTCAACTTTAGGGAATCATTGAAAACTATAGAATGAGATTAATCACGAGAAATCATAAAAAAAGTGTAATGAATCTTAACATGATATCAAGATAAATCAAATGATTAAGGTACCATAAACATAAGCCATCCTCTTATCTCAAAATAGAAATACTAGGGTGAATCCACAATAGTGGGTTATAATTTTTTGAAGGAATGAATCCATCCCAAAAATCACGAAAGCTTCGATTTACTCACATACTTTCGATAGAAAGTACTTTCTATCGAAACTAGAACTTTCAATAGAAAATAATTTCTATCGAAAGTACTTTTAATTTATATGAAAAGTCCATGTTTAAGGGAAATTTGTAAAGTTTTATGTAAAGTACTTTCTATCAAAACTATGTACTTTTGATTGAAAGTACTTTCTATCGAAAGTCCCTGAGTAAGGGAAATTTGTAGAGTTTGATAAAATTCTAAATATTTCATAGCTTTGGGGCTCAAGAACGGGGGGGTTAAATGGAACAATAAGGAGACATCCTTTTGCATAGCAGAAGTACTCGAAACGAGCTTTTTACTGATTATAGATTTGGCAATTTTTGAGTTTATTATGTATATATTTTTTTACATTAATCGAATATATGTTTTTTAACAAATATAAACCCATGAGTTTGACGTTCAATGAAAAATAGTAGAAAATAGGAAAAAAAATGAAAAATAACAATGCCCTTTGTCTTCAATTCTGCTTTCTATCAAAAATAAAATTGAATTTCAATAAATACACAAAAAGGTATAAGCTATGTAGTCAAGGTATGCCAAAATTATAATTTAGCAACTTCAAACGTTAATAAAATATGCAATAATCATGATAATGTCATGAAACCAATTGCATGCCCTTCGTATGGATGTTACAAAACTAAATTTGAAATAATTGGATTGATATCTATTTTACAAAAAAAGTCATGCTCTATGAAAACTATTACTATTTGAAAATTACATTTTCAGCATCATACCAGTTTTCGTGGGAGAAAGAAAAAAGTATTCAAATATATATATATAGAATATAGACAAAAAATTCTAAAAGACTCTAATTTACTTCATCCTTTGATTTTGAATGGTTCAATGGAAATATTCATCTAAATCTAAAAAAAAATTCAAAATGTAGAGTTTAGTGTTCGTTCAGGCAAAAAAGTGTAACCCACTATTGTGGGTTGACCCTATGAGGATTCTCACACTTGGCACACACTTAATATGAATGTGGCATTCATTGAGAATGGGAGTTGCATTCTAAATCCATCACTCATCTCTATTTAAGAGATTCTTCTCCACACACTTTATAGGAGAACTTTTTCTTACTTTTACTTACTTTCTCATCTTAGCTCTTTCATTATTGTAATGAGCTTCTTGCTCATATTCTCTCTCTTTTTCTAGGATTTTTTTCCTCATTCATGTTATAATCACAAGGGGTTTTCTTTGCTTTCCCCTTTCAAAAAGCTTGTATCTTTTTGTTGATCTTGGAGCATCTAGGTGGTTTTGATAAATCTTGAAGCTGTCTCTCTTTCATTGTGTTAAATATGGTAAAACTCTTCCTTTCCCTCACTCACTTGGATTCTTTCCTTTAGCTCTTTTCCATTTTTGTATATTTTTAATAGATTTTCCTATCAAGTAATGAGATCTGCATTTATCTATTAATCTTTATGCTTCTCTATCTTCCATAATCAAAATTGTGGTGATTTACAACATCTACTTCATAAAGTTTTATCATTTCATGATTTTCTTTTGGGTCTTTGTGTTTAGACAAAGCTATTGCATCAAAATTCTTGATCATATTTAAAGAGATAATTTCATCTACATGAACTATGATATGGTTTATTGTCTACATCACAACATGATTTTCCTTTATTTTATTTCATTTCAAGGTTGATTCCTAAATAGGGATTTGACTGAGGAAGCCCATTTTTTTCAACCTTCTTCCATATTTTTCTATGTGCAAGAATAGGTTGTGGAGATGTGATTGCAGATATAAGAAGTACATGTGCAATTGTAGAAACTAGAAAAAATTTAGCAAATTTTGTAAGGAACAAGTCCAATAGTTGACTTGTTCCTCAAATGTTGAATTGTTCCCTAAAATTTGACTTGTCCTTGTTGTTTTCCAATTAAAAATTTCTAGAATAGAAATTTACAAGTCTATGCCTTCCAGATCTGCAATTAGAGAAGCATCTTATATTTTGACGATAGTCAGATTTAGATTCAAAGTCCTACTTTAGCTACCTTGCTTATTGGTGCACTTATTATCCCTTTTGTTCCATTGTACTTACTTAATCATATCATATTAAATATCTATTAAGGAATATACAAACATCATTAAGTATAGATCTTGCATTAGTACTAGTCTACATTTTTACTATGCTAATCTATGGGGTCTTCACTAAAGGGGAAATATAATACCATGTGCATTCATATTGCGAGGTTTAAAATGGACAAAAAATGGGGCAATATATTGCCTAAATAGGGGGGAGGGATGTTTTGGGGGTAGGGTGGTGGGGGTTTATATAGGAAAAGGGGTATGGGAGGTACTGGAAAGTGTGACAGAAAAGAAAATGGGCCAATATTTTTTGAAAATAGGGTGATTCTTTAGTATGAAATGAACACACTTGCCATGATTCAAGTTCACTAAGTGGAGCCCCTATAGCCAATCAAATTCACTTTGTAAGGTTTTTATATTCCAATGTATGTTGGATGTAGGCTATAGTAGCTTTCATCTTGCTTCTCCAATTTTTCTATTGTATAATCTCAATCATGTATTTTTTAGTAAGTGCACTAGGATCAATGTATAAGTGTCATAAATATACACCAAGTGGAATTTTTAACACTAGAGTAACCAAATTTAGGAAAGGACAAAATTTGATTCAACCTTAAGAGCCTTTACACCTTTCTTCTATTACTAAGAAAAAAATTTGTTAGAATTCTATCTTCAAAAAAAGTATATATCAGAGGTTGAACAAACTAGAAAATTCCACAAAAAAAACAACAAAAAGGACCTTATTTGAGTATCTAAGATAGGTATCACCAAGGGACTTGATGGAAAAACATCTATATATTTATAATAAAAAAGAGATTGGCTCTTTTTTCTTACAATGAATAATAGTTTGAAAATAATCATCTATGCCAAGAGAAATCAATGGAGCAACCCTTGAAGAGCCATGAAAGGTATCAGATGAATTACCTAGTTGGGCCACCATGTTTGGAGAGGGAAGCATATAATCCTAGGATAAAGAGTTAGATACCATGGAAATAATAAGGTTATCCCTTGAAATACCTATAGAAGGAAATATAGGAGCTTCATGAGAAAGAACAGGAGCCCAAACCACTAAACCAACCAACCTAGTGGGAAAAGGTGGTGAAACATTTGTCAAAGACATTGACCCAAAATCTAAAGAAAAAAAGAAAAAATTAAGATGGAAAATGTTAGAATTCTTCCAGTAGGTGGGGGATGAATGAGATTATACAATAGAAAAATAGGAACAAGAATAAGCTAAATAGAACATAGAAAAATAATATTTTCACTAGAGAGGGATTTTATTCATTGTCCAAAATCTAGATCAACATGGCATCTCTCCTGACTTCATGGAAAACTCAAGAGGAACCATATTTGAATGGTCTTTTTCCACCAATATTCAATTGTAGAAAGTGTGAGGGAAATGGCTAGTATACAGGTCGACCATGAGAAGTCAACCCAATCTATTATCAATAACTTCATAGGAAGATTTACACTAGAAATGGTAGGGGAGGTAAGGCAGTCATACCCAGATAGTGGAAAAATAGTAGAATCAAGTGAGAGATGAAAGAGGGTGACCAAGGGTGAAGGGACTAAAAATGAAATCCTTAGTTCTAGACACCCATGGTCAAAAAAACATCATACTTGTGAGTGACACGAGTTATTGACCCTAAAAATAAATCCCTTCCCTTCCAAATAGGAGAAATATCAAACACCTCCTAATCAAGAACCACCATTGGAACAGAGGAGAGACAAGGGTGGCAATTATTAGTAGTAGTATAAGAATCCTTTGAGCATTTTCATAGTAAATCATCAAGTTTTTTTTAGTAGAGAGTGCATTAAGGCCTTAGTGGTGGTAGAATTACTAGAGGCTATAGCTAAAGTTTTTACAAACGGTGAAATGGAGCTAAAATTGGAAATCTAATATATCATAATCTAGGTTGGAGAGTCATTAACCCCTATGGGACTATAATATGACATATATCTATATAAATTTTAATGGTCCTTATATTTTCCTTAAAAATAACAGAAAAAACAAACTTGTAATTTAGAATACAAGTATACTATCAAATATTTGACATAATTTTGAGTATTTTACTTGAAGTACAAAGTGACCTAATTCATGTGGCCACTTGCATCAAAATTTGCATTTTATTTAGTTGTGTCATCAGAGAAGATAAGAGTAGATCATAAATATATATCGAAACAAGTGTTTTTTATTAAGTAAAATAGGTTTTACAGGGATCCTGAAACCCACAACAAGTTAAAGTCTTGATAAAGTCAAAGATGCCAATCAATGTTTAGCAAAACATAGCAGAAAAATAGACCACCTCGGGGCTGAGCGTAAAAATAGAAAAGAAAAAGCCAAGCCAAAAGGAAAAAACTAGAACAAATAAAGCCAAGCTCCTGAGCATGGTTGCAGCATTGTTTTCCAAGGCCTCCATTAGCTGAACAATGTCTTTGACATTTTGCACCTGGGAGCCTACATCTTTCCCCCTATTCTTCCTATTTTTTTCCCTGGTTCTTTTTCCTGGACCTTCCGTCTACTCAGTATCTTCTTTCTTGATCCCCTGCTCCTTCTTGGGATCCATTTTTTCCTCCATCTTTTTCATCAACAGCTTTAAATTTTTATTGGAGTTTTTGATGATGCTAAGGTTTTTCTCAGCCACGCCCTTAAGGGTTTTTTCCAAACTTATCATTTTGGTCTCCATGTCTAGGACCCTGGTTTCTAGGTTAGGCATGTTCTCTGTTGTCTTTTACTTATTGCCCTAAATTTTAGCCTTGATATCCTCAATTTTGTGGTGTAGCCATTTAAAAGACCTAAACTGGTCGAGCATGCTATTTTTGGTGTTATTGAGAAAGTCCATTTCCATCTCCCTAGCCTTGTCACTGAGAACAACTAAAGTTGGGTCTATCAGTTCTTCCTTATGGACTTTGTCATCTTTGTCCTCCAGGATCTGAGGGTATACTGCTTCCCATATAATTCCCATACGGATAGTGTTAATGTTAAAATTCCTCCAAAAAAATTTACCCCTACTAGTGTCTTGGCTATTATACTCCCCTCCAGAGATCTCTTTTGTCTCATCAATCCTAACAGGTGAAATATTGGTGCCTTGCTCATCCTTCTCTTCTGTCTCTGGGGCCTGAACATCAGTTTTAGTGCCTGGGGAATTGGCATGGGGGGATTTGTCCTCACTGATTGTAATATCAACTGACAAGTGGCCAGAAGGGTCCTACATTGTAGGGTAATTCTCCTTGTCCTATTCCTACATATTCATAGAATCCACTCTAGGGTTACCCTCTTCTTCCTCTAAAACCATTTCTCCCTCCTTTTCATAATACTCTTCTTTTGAGTTAACTTCCTTCTTGTCCTTCTTTTTGGGGGGAGATTCCCTCTTAATGGTTTTTAGAAGCCGTTTCTTGGAGGGAGACCCTTTGCTCTATTTCTTGAATTTCACTTCCTCACTATCATCTGAGGGGATGCCAACAGAGGAGCCAGAGGGAACATAACCCGAGCCACAATTCACACTTATGGCCTTGTTTTCCCCAATTTCCTTACCCATGATTTGGGTTTTAAAGTGTTCATATAACAAAGGATTAATCCATCATGCAGGGCAGGATTAGCTATTTTCTTGTTTCTAAAACTAGTAATATTCTTATTCATAGAAGAAAAGAGATAATACGAAATAGAAATCTTGATATCATGCCTAAAATGGTTAAGCAAGATGAAATGATAAGTTCAGATTCTGTCAAACCTGGTGTTGAGGGTAATGTAGTAGGTAAGATCCCTTAGGACATACTGCCAAAGCATCTTTAAACTCCCAGGAAGGTATTAGAACCCGCTTTGACAATGGCTTTCATCTCAGTCTCATCCCTCACAACTTTTTAACAGCTGTTTCGGAAAGTTTCTGGTCTCTATAGAATTTTTTCTCAGCCATAGGAATACCAGTGATGATCGAAATGACTTCCTCCGTAACATTAAACTTCTTACCCTCAATCTCCACCGACCCATCTTGCCAGGTTTTAACAAAGATGTTCGTGATTTCCTTCTATTAGTAACCCTATGTACTCCATTTTTAAAACTTTTAAAATGTGATTTTCCTCATATCAATCCTTGTTTGAAATATTTATCTCAATTATGTTTGGGTCTTGAACCTCTTTGAACTCAGTTCAAACTTGTTCAAAATAGTTCAATGGTTCAAGAAGGTTCACATCAACTCAATATGGTTTGATATGTCAAGCAGAACCAGTGTGTAGAGTTCGATGGATTCAGAGGTGCAATTTTAACAAGAAATCCAAAGGACAAATCTTTCAAGGGATGTTTCAAAGATTCAAATTTTTTAGAAGATATCAAACCAGTCCAAAAGATGTGATAATGAGATTGAAAATAATCAAATTGATGGGAATCGAGCTCTTGCTGTGTAATTTGCAATCACCATGACCTGATCCATCACAATTGATAAATGTGAAGTTTCACATACAATTGGAAGTGTGTGTAAGGGTGGATGCACAAAAGGAATATTCTAATTGTGTTATCTGATTGATCAAATTTGTGTGGAAAGAAAGATTCAGAAGAAGCTATGGCAATATTAATACTGATTAAGACTTCTATGACCACGGATTTTCAGGAAACAGAAAATCAGTCTCAATGCGGGGGTCATAACTCCCAATTGCACCGTTGGATCATGCTCATTTTTGGATATGTTGTCAAAAGCCTGATTATCTATATTCTCACCAGAGTGATCAGCAGAATTCTTTCTGGTTTGTGATATATAGATGACTTTGTGAAGTACTCTATAAACTGTCAACAACAGACATAAGATGCTGAGAACACTTCATCACCAACATATGCCACATGTCAAAGGATAAATATGTATTTAATTTGATATGAGAAACATATTCATTGTTAATCTTATGGCTATAATGTATATAAAACATTAAGCCTGAGAAAAGAGAAAGGATTTTTTTTTTAAAAAGACTTTAAAGATTCAGTTATTTTAACTGAAAAGAGCTACGTGAGGAAGAAAAGAAAATGCTAATAACATTTTCAATATTCGGTGAGGGGAGGCTGAAGATTATAAGAGGGAAGATTTTCCATTTCAAGGGGGTTCTTCTTTTTTTGGAGGAGTCTTTGTGCTAGGATAGGAGAAGAGAAACTATTTTTTATTTTGATTTTGTAGCAGAGATTTGCAAGAGGAGAGCATATTTTCTTTTCATGCAATTATAGTGTACAAAAGTTTGAGTCCTTGAACTCATTTTTGATACTGAAATAACAGAGGAAGTGTTTATGAGTCTTTGAATTCATTATCATTTCTCTCATATTTTACTGAGCTTTGTCTCATTGAAATCATTTTTAGCATCACGTTTTGTCATTTTAGCTATATATGTGCTCATTTTGGAACTTTGTTTTCAGAATGAGTCATCTTTGGGAAAGAATTTGTGTTCTTGGTCTGATTAGTTACCATCTGTGGGTGTTGGAAATATGAACTTTGTTTTGTCTTTCTTGCATTCACCTTGTTTAATTTTCAGTTCTTTCACATCCATTCCATGATGATGGGTAGATGTTTGTGTGCCTTACATGCTTTCAAATTAAAAGCATCTTTGTCAGTAGTTTAGTGAATTCATTGGAAATCTCATACGGGGAGCTGTACCTAGGACAATTCAAAGGGAAGATAATCATTATATATCTTACCCAGCTGTTAGTAGCATTTGTACTTCTATCTGGGCATCGTGAGTTTTTGTGTGTTGATCTTTTTGAAGTGCAAATTTGTTTGCTAACAGATTTTTGGTGACTCGACTGGGGAAAGGAATCACAGTCTCAGTGTTTTCTTTTCTCAAAAATTTGAAGGTACCTCCCCAAGGATGGAAGTTGGCGGCTCTATTGAATATGAATACCATGAGGTATTTCAAAAATATCCAGAAGTTTAGAAAGGTTGGGTTTCAGCAAGAAATGAAGACATCAGAGATATCTTTATATTTATACCACCATTTAAAGAAAATCCAATCAGAGAAGTTACGGAAGACTTGGCAAGGGAAGTAGGATTTCTAAAATCCTTCTATGGTGCTATCCTTATCAAGAGAAAATATGTCGTGTAAAAACCATCAGCAAGCAAGAAGGAGAAAATCAATGCTGAAGAGCTCATGAATTCAAATGACAAGGTTTTGTCACAATCTTTCTTTAGCTCGGAAGTAGAATCTCTCAACTCCATAGGTATGGAATGTCATCTAGATTCAAGTAGTTCTAATAATAAAGATTTTCAAACTAGTATGCAGTAGTGTGCGACTTCTAGTTTCCTTGAAAGGACAAACAAGGATGATTCTTTGCGTTTTGAGATTTGTAATTAGCCAACTAAAGATTCTGTCAATGGTGATAGTGAAATAATATCATGTTCCCCTGTTAGAATGTGTGATGATAATAAGATGTCATATGTTCATGATAAAGATTTATCTAGTTCTGAAAATCTATTTTACAAAAAGAATGTTAAGATGGAACGGGAAGATGACTATGCCTATGAGATGCCACAGCAACAAGAAAGATCAACTATCAAAGAAGAGAACCCCACTATAAAAATTCTAGAATATAGAAATGGGGTTGAGCACCATGATGATTTTATAAATGAAGAAATAGATGGGATGCTGGGTATACATAATGATGATGTGCTTCTTTCACAAAGTAAAGTAAGTATTCTTGTGAGAGCAGATTTTATGCTTAATAAAACATCTTGCTTTGCTGAAATATGTCATGATACTAGAGATTTTGTAAAAACTAGTGATCTTGGTATCATTTATTTTAAAGATTATGTAGTTTCCCTTGAGGAGGTTTCTAGACATCATTTCTTTCAGCCTAAAATTGAAAATCATTTTAGAAATGATATGCAAAAAGCCCAAGAAAAAGAAGAAATTTATGATGAAGAATGGCTTTATGGGTGTGGATGGTTATTCAAGAAATTTTTGCATGCTACTAATATGATTTATAACATTAATGGAGTCACCACATGGCAGTTTTTAAGAGCTGCACCAAAGAGTCACTGTCACTTGCTCCGTAAAGGCTCCTATTTCTCTCAGTCAATGGATGGCTTTGTGTAAGTTTTTCTTACTTCTGGTTGTTGTGGTAGGAGTTTTCCCTACCTATTTATATATTGTAAATTGTCTTTCCTTTGCAAGTTTTTTTTGTGCGTAGTTTAGTCTGCTTTGTTTTGGCTTGTTGTTTGTCCTCATTTTTGGCTTGTTGGTTTAGCCCTGCTCCCCTCCACCCACATTGCAAGCAACTCCCTTTTCTCTATCTTTTTTGTGACTCTATTACCCAATGGTTTTAGGCACTCATCTTTTGAACCAGAGAATGATGGAATCCTCTATTTTTTGTATAAAAAATAGTCCCCCTGTAGAGCCAATGTTAGTACCCCTATGTACTCCATTTTTAAAACTTTTAAAATGCAATTTTCCTCATATCAATCCTTGTTTGAAATGTTTACCTCAGTTATGTTTGGGTCTTGAACCTCTTTGAACTCAGTTCAAACTTGTTCAAAATAGTTCAATGGTTCAAGAAGGTTCACATCAACTCAATATGGTTTGATATGTCAAGCAGAACCAGTTTGCAGAGTTAGATGGATTCAGAGGTGTAATTTTAACAGGAAATCCAAAGGACAAATCTTTCAAGGGATGTTTCAAAGATTCAAAGTTTTTAGAAGATATCAAACCAGTCCAAAAGATGTGATAATGAGATTGAAAATAATCAAATGGATGGGAATCGAGCTCTTGCTATGTAATTTGCAATCACCATGACCTGATCCATCACAATTGATAAATGTCAAGTTTCACATACAATTGGAAGTGTGTGTAAGGGTGGATGCACAAAAGGAATATTCTAATTATGTTATCTAATTGATCAAATTTGTGTGGAAAGAAAGATTCAGAAGAAGCTATGGCAATATTAATATTGATTAAGACTTCTATGACCACGGATTTGCAGGAAACATAAAATCAGTCTCAATGCGGGGGTCATAACTCCCAATTGCACTGTTAGATCATGCTCGTTTTTGGATATGCTGTCAAAAGCCTAATTATCTATATTCTCACCAGAGCGATCGGCAAAATTCTTCCTAGTTCACGAGATATAGATGACTTTGTGAAGTACTCTATAAACTGTCAACAACAGACATAAGATGCTGAGAACGCTTCATCACCAACATATGCCACCTGTCAAAGGATAAATATGTATTTAATTTGATATGATAAACATATTCATTTTTATTCTTATGGCTATAATGTATATAAAACATTAAGCCCGAGAAAAGAGAAAGGATCTTTTTTAAAAAAGACTTTAAAGATTCAATTATTTTAACTGAAAAGAGCTACGTGAGGAAGAAAAGAAAATACTAATAATATTTTCAATATTCAGTGAGGGAAGGTTGAAGATTATAAGAGGGAAGATTTTCCATTTCAAGGGGATTCCATTGGTTCTTTCAAATGTCTACCTCATTCTGGGGCTCAGAGAAGACAAGAGAAAGATGTCCCTTTTGGGTTCTTCTTTTTCTGGAGGAGTCTTTGTGCTAGGATAGGAGAGGAGAAACTATTTTTTATTTTGATTTTGTAGCATAGATTTGCAAGAGGAGAGCAGATTTTCTTTTCATGCAATTATAATGTACAAAAGTTTGAGTCTTTGAACTCATTTTTGATACTGAAATAACAGAGGAAGTGTTTATGAGTCTTTGAATTCATTATCATTTCTCTCATATTTTACTGAGCTTTGTCTCATTGAAATCATTTTTAGCATCATGTTTTGTCATTTTAGTTGTATATGTGCTCATTTTGGAACTTTGTTTTCAGAATGAGTCATCTTTGGGAAAGAATATGTGCTCTTGGTCTGATTAGTTACCATATGTGGGTTTTGGAAATATGAACTTTATTTTGTCTTTCTTGCATTCACCTTGTTTAATTTTCAGTTCTTTCACATCCATTCCATGATGATGGGTAGATGTTTGTGTGCCTTACATGCTTTCAGGTTAAAAGCATCTTTGTCAGTAGTTTAGTGAATTCGTTGGAAATCTCATACGGGGAGCTGTACCTGGGACAATTCAGAGGGAAGATAATCATTGTATATCTTACCCAGCTATTAGTAGCATTTGTACTTCTATCTGGGCATCGTGAGTTTTTGTGTGTTGATCTTTTTGAAGTGAAAATCTATTTGCTAACACCTTCCTATACCCATGGAGTCATTCTATAAAAGTTGTAACCTCCCCTTTCTGTAAGGCATTCCAGATCTTAGTTCGCCTCTTCCATTTTTCACTATCTCCTTTCGGCTCCCTTATAAGCCTTTCCCCTACCATAGCTATCATGCTAGGTCTAGTGAGCCACTGGTTATATGGAGTAATTCCACTAGCCTTCTTTCTAATAACAACTACTATCTTACTGAAGATAGCTTTTTTGTAATGAGTACTAGTTATGGGAAAGGTCACCCCTAAAGTGTTTGGAGGCGACATGTTAATAAATCTCTTGCAATACCGCCATCTCACATAATGAGTGAAATAACACCTCCTAGCAGGCTTGAAGCAAAAATGATACTTGTTGATTAAGGCCATTGTACTTTCAAAATCCAACCCATTCAAAAAATCCAGCTCACGTTTATGGAAAGCTTCATCATTATTACTTAAGTTATAAGTATCCTTGCTAGCGTGCTGAAGGGAAATCCAATCAGCATTCTGAAAGGTGTCTAAAGTGAGCACGTGAGTGGAGAGATCAACATCCACGAGAGGGGTCCAAGTGGTACTGAAAATGATGACATGATCAGGACTTTTGCCATGTCTGAGAGACTATTGAGTATCAGTCATGGCGATCATAGTAAGGACAATGGATTTGGAACAAAAAAAACTTTTGCTGCCAATCTTTGAGCTAAAGAGCTCTTTGAGGACCTTTAAGGTGTCTAACATTTTTTGGAAGGAGTGCAAGCCACCTGGATGGTTCTTTGGGTTCCATCCACAATGTTCCTACAGGTTTCCTCTTGCCTTATTTGGCTAGCTCACTTTCTTCCTGGGGATTTCAGTTTAGCCCCTACGTCAGCTCTATTTTTGCTCCTTGTTGCTAAAGGAAAGACCGGGGAAGGGTCTCTACTTTTTGTTCTCTTTTTGCTTTGGACCATTTCCCACCCCTCTTTTTCCTCTTTGTATTTGGCAAAGAGTTCCTCCATCTTGGAGAGTTGTTTCGATGAAATAGATCCCAAAAGAATATCCATTTGTTGGACATTGTCTAAATCTTGTTTCTCTGGGCTAATGCTTGCAATCGGGAGAACATCTGGTTTTCTCCTAGACGGGCTTCAGAAGCATTCTTCAAGAGGGGATTCAAAGGAGTCCGGGACAAAAGATGCAAAGGTGGAGCTAGGGCACGAGTCACCCCCTTCTCCCTGACCAGTGGCCCTGTTGTTGTCTATGGAGTCATGAAGAATGTTAACTTCTAGATCTATTCCTTCAAACTAGGGAGACCCATTTTGGGGAAGATCCCGGGCTTCAGGGGTAACCCTAACTTCTTGTGATTCTGGTTTCTCCTGCTTATCCTCTGGATCACCCTTTTTTTTCCAGACTCTATGATTCAAGTCCTTTGAATTAGAGAGAGGCATGTCTGGCTTCCTTTGGGGACGTTCAGAATCTCCTAACTTGATCTTTTTAGCAACCAGAGCTTTCCTTTCTTTTTCCATGATAATACACACAGAACATGACCTGGCTTTATGTCCCGCTTTCTTACTATGGAAGCACGCAAAAGGGATACTTTCATAATCAATCTTTTGTAGGTGTTTGCCTAGTTTTGATTGGAGAACAATGATCTCTGGCATATCTTGACCCTCTTCCACCCCTATGCAGATCCTTGCATAGGTAAGGTGACTTTTAGCCACAGTCACAGGATCAATCGAAAGCAAAGTCCCAAAGGAGCTGGCAATTCCATCAAATACATCTTCAACCCAGAATTCCAAAGGGAATTCTGGAAGCCTAACCCGCACCGGGGCCTAGACAAAGAAGGAACTATTGAGGTCGAGTTTCGAAGTCCATTTTTGCACCACAAGGGTAGCCTTGCCAATAGACCAGGTGCCCGCATAGAGGATTCTGTCAAGGTCTTCTTTGCGAGAAAACTCAAAAGAGAGAAAGCCCTTTGACATAGCCGTGACCTGGACTTGCCCTTTAAGCTCCCATTTATTTTTTGCAAAGATTCTCACTATGTCTATGTTGGGTTTGGACCCCACAAACTTGCCCATGAGAGTATGATCCATTTGTGGTCCACCAGTTCATCTGGGATTTCTATGATGAAGTTTCCTTCTCTTTGTTAGAAAGATCCTTAATAGAGGGGAAGGAAGACTTGCCTAAAGGATGAATATTGAAGAGTGTTGACCACCAGCGTAGGGAAGCTTTACCGCTCTGGTTTTCTTCTCCCACTCCAGCCTCTGTGCCTGGGCCTTTTGGGTATATCAAAATGAGTGTTGATAAGTGTAGTGATGATTAATCTCTATGCTTAATTTTTAAATTTCTAAAATAACTAAGACATTTTTGGGGCCGCATATTTAGATTTTATACAATTTCAATATGCCTTTTAATTTTTCTACCATGGAATTTTAATATAGTGAATGAGGTAGCTTTTAAAATATTTAATTCATTAAGAAAATTATTTTATTCCCATCCAATATAAAAGTGAAGAGGACCACAAAAAATTATGTGACATTTTCCTTGTAAAGGATTATTATAATCCAGTTAAAAAAATATATTTCTTGATCAAGTCTATTGTAAATTTAATTCCAAAGAAAATATAGGTGGAAATCAATAATAGAAAATTATCTTTACATTTATAGAGGTCGGATCAAGTTTCATAATCCTTGGAGCATCTAAGTAAAATATGGGAGCCCAATATCTACATTAGACCATCCATTAGAGGAATTTAAATTTGGGGGTGATATTGATATTCAAACTATTGTGGATGTGATTAGGTGATTCCCAAATATAGAAAGAGTGAGAAAAAACCTCAACTATATAGTACTTAAAGGATCTAGTATTTCTAATGTATTTCCAACAAAATTTATCCAAGTGGGAAGAATACTAATTTAGGAGAAAAGACAATTCCCTTGGCTACTTACGAAAGGAAAATCTCATTAAATTGATCTATCAACTAGTTTCCATTTAAATCAATGTGATGAGAAATAAATCAAATTCCTATTTTATTTAGAGAGACACCCCTATGCATGTGAGTGTAGAAATTAATATTATGAATAATGTGATGATCAGGTAACAACTTATATTAGTGCCATATCTAAAGTTCAAAGAATGGTGTTTCATTATCTCAATTCATGTCATAGTAACTATTACATTTTTAAAACACCATAGTACTTAATGATGTTAGCTACTATGAAAAAAATATGCTTACCCTTCCATCCTTATAGCCAAGAATATGTTTAAAGAGAATTAAGGTGAATATAAAAGATTCTAAACCACCTATTCTTTGTAGTTGTATATAATCATAGATTTTATGCATAGTCTATAAAAAATTCCTTAGTGACTTTATTTAAGTGTTAAAGATTAAATATTTTATAAGCTTGTCGTCTCTTTCAATAAAAGGAACATGATTTTTTAATCAAGATTATCAATGATAGTATAAGATACGTGTATATATTGAATTATAAAATGATGATCCTTAATATGATTGATGTAACTAAAAATACCTCCTTACAAAGATGAACCATCAATATAATTAAACCTTATATTTAATAAACTTGTTAATATTACATTAAAACCATGTATAAACTTCATACAGAATGAGCTACTCTAATATTAATCTAGAACTTTTTTTTTTAAAGATTATATAATATTATTTGAACCATGTGTAATGAATTATGGCCTCCAATTTAATAGTAACTCAACATATATGAAGTACAATTATTAAAAGAAACAAAGGAAAGTAGGATGTGTGAAATAAAATCACATGATGAATGAAAAATATTAAATAATTATAGTTCTATGAAGCACGAAGTGAAAATGAATCTAAGTACTATCAAATTTTATAATAGGATGTATAGTAAAAAATCAAATATAAGTCCAAATATTAGAGAGTGCAAGATAATTTAGATCACCAAAATGTAAAGCTAAATAAAACACTTAAGGTATCTAGTTATATATATGTTATTAAAGAATTAAAGGAAGAGAATATTTGACATATAAATAAGATTGTAATAGAAAAAAATTAAACACTAATTTATTTGTGGGGCACTTTAGTTTACATCCATTCTCTTTGAGTTGGACTAGCACAAACACTTGAGCCAATACAAGAAAAATTGAACTAGTAGAAAGCTAACTATTAGAATTCACTCGATTGAATCAACATAAGAAAAATTGAACTAGTAGAAAGCTAATCATTAGAATTCACTCACATCAATTTTATAACATCTAAATTATAGATATTATTAATGATAGAAATATTTGTTAAATTACATGAGTCATTTTGTTTTTAGTTAAAGATCCAGTTGTATTGATTATATAGGTTTGAAGCTAGAATTAATGAAAGCAATTAAGTTGCAATGGACCTAAGATGATATATTTTGTTTTTATATTGTTGCTACAATGCTCTCATTAATCCTCTTCAATGCTGCTACAATGCTCTCATAAATGCTCTTAAATAAATTTATTTTTGTCTTTTCCCTCTATTGAATGTAGAAATGAATGTCTTTAAATATAATGAAATAGCACACCAATCAACAAACATGAGTATAAAAAAGACTAGTAAAAAGATAAATATAATACTGATTATTTTTAACATTTTTTATATTCAATTTTTATATCTATGACTATATAAATAAATTAAATGAAATTCTCACCTTACAATTTGATATAATAATAAATAATAAATTCAAAAATTATTATTAATTTGAAACATTCAATATACAACAATAATATAAAAAATAGATAAAATCCAAAACCTAAGAAAAAGGTCATGGATATACAATTTTCTCTGTGCGTCGCCTATTTAAAATATACTAAGTTTACCAAAGTTTTTCAGTGATAGGGAACCACCGTCTCAGCACTTAGCCGAAAGTAGTATGGCCGCATGCAAATCACTTTCCCAGAACATAGTGAAGAGAAAACCTGGAGCGAAAAAACCAGTATGAAAAATTAAATATGAAGTCTAATCTCCATTTGTCATGGTCAATTAAAGAAAGCTATAACATGCTTGAAATACACGGCACTTGCTGCGGCGGAAGGGCCCCAGTAGGAAAAAACAATCAAATATTCTATGTCAATATGCTTAAGGGTATTCAACAAATAGTTATTATTATAAAATATATCTTCCGATTTTCCAAGAAAATGAAACTGACCCCCTGTGAGGGCGGTTTGAAACAAATAACGGCCACTATTCAAGATTTACATGAAATCTAGAGCAGCTGTGGACCATATTACCTTCTAATCTAGAGAAGTTGTCATACTGCTGTAATGACGGATTCACATTCTAACTCTTATGTGCTCCTCAGACTAAATACATTTGTATTGCATATTCAATTACAAAATGAATTCCCTTGCTCATTACAAAAACTAATTATCTTCTTCAATTCAATTGAATCGCTCACAGAAATGGGGCAATATTCATTCATCTCCTCTTTCTTGTTGGATATGAAGTCTAATGGTCACATGATCATTTGTTTTTTCCTATTTTTTCATATTCCAAGAACTTTTTATAAATGATTGTGTGCAATTATATATTGTATTGTGGATTACATTAGTAAATTGATTCCCTACTTGAAAGTGGATGTAGACAATTACGAAACCACTATAAATATCATATTTAGTGTGTTTCATCTTCTTTGATATACTTTATTTCGTTTCTTTGCTTCTTTTAAATTTACACTCCTTCCCCTCTTACTCTCTCACATGAATGCCTCTATAATATTTTGTTGTCCTCAAAATAGGTTTTCCATGTTTATAAATCATCGTGGAAGGGATACAAAGCAATCAATAGCAAGCCTCATTTATCATAATCTGCATGAAAATTGATACAAAGTTTTCTTGGACAAGATGTCAATCGAAGTAGGAGACAACATAGCACAATCAATAGTGTACGCCATACGTTCAATTTTCATTCATATTGTAACTTTTTCTCCAAACAATGCAAATTCTGAATGGTGTTTGGATGAGCTAAATTTGATGATCAAAATGGGGGCAGAACTATCCCTATGTTTTGGGTAGTTAGACTATCTGAGGTTCGCATGGAGGACAAGAATGGAGTACATGCTCAAGCTTTGCAAGCTCATAAACAGGCTGGAAAATTCAACGTCTGAGTGCTAAACGAATGGAAAAGGCCCTCCACATCGTTTTAGTATTAGAAGGCATTATTTGTCAAGGGTAACATAGTTAGCTTACTTCTTTATATTGACTGTAGTCTTCTGAAATCAACTTTACAAAATTAGGTTCAGACAGATTTGAAGCATGGTTAATAGTTAGGGTTAGTTTGTCTCCCTAGGGACATATTTGAAACAAGGGTTAATAGTTTTATTAGGGTTCAGTTGATTCTACAAATTAGGGTTAGGGTTTAAGAACAAAGATTTCCATTAGGGTTAAGATTTTAGAGCAAATTTTGGAGTTAGGATTAAGATTGAAGTAAGGATTATGTTTGTTAATATTGTTACTCATAAAATTCACTGAGCTTACATGCTTGATTTTTATAATCAATTTGTCGTGAGTTAATTTTTTTTGGAGGGGGTTATTTTATTCTAGAAGTTTTCAACAACATTAAAAAGATTATTTCTTCTTTCGTGTCTGTTAATAGAAATTTGTGTATCTAAATATGCTAAGATAACAAAATTCAACCACAACACTCCACATGGTGAATAAAGACCAGTCTACAACACTTCACTGAATGCAGCTTGTGGCGATGATAAATCCTAGATATTTTTGAATGAAGGTATGGTAATACATGGACACTTTTTTAATCGAGGGTGTAAGTAGAAATTAAAATATTACTATTAGTTTTTGTACGCATTTATCAAGGAGAGTTAATAATTGTAGTCATAGAGGTCTTTTTATGAATTTGCGAATTTGAGTATGTGAACTGAGTAGTAAAGTAGTTGGATGTTCATTTATAATGGAGACGGGGTTATATTGACAATTACAAAGCTATTCTAATACATTTTGTGTAATTTAGTAATGAGAACTGAGTAGCTGAATATTTTGTACGTTATTGATGGAGTTTATATGAGTTTGGTGTACTTGATTTTAAATGATACATTCGAATATAAGTCATTATGAAAGAATTAAAAGTCTAAGCTATTGTTTGGCCTAGCGGTGAATCAACAGTTGGTTGGCCTAGCAGGGAAGCCCGGCGAGAAGATGTCTTTAAAAGGGATGAGGCTAGGATCATGCCCTGGGCGACTTTGGCGGAATGGATACCCCTCAGACCTTGGCTCTAAGCTGAAGAGAAGTGATTTATAAATGATTCTCGATAAAAATTTTTAAAAAAATATTGTTTATTATTAATATGAAGATTATTTTCCATATTCTATCTCATTGAGAGTTATGTTTACTATTTTCAAAGGAGTTAGATCATTTTAGATGTAAAAGGTTTTGTAGTTTACCATTCTTTTATGGTGTATAGTTTTAAAAAATCACTTATGATGTGGAATTTCCATTTCTTATAAATAGGATACACGAGATCGTAGTTGTATAGGTTTATCTTTCGGGCACACAAGATCACATAAGATTTCCATAATATTTTGATCATATTGACCCTCAACCATATAATTTTTCCCTAAAAATTATTCTACAATAGATAATACATACATACATACATATTTGAAATTTACTTTGTATATGGAGGTGAGTAAGAAAACCATGGTGTTGTGATGAATGCACAAATTGGACTAGATTTCAAGTAGGATGCTCTATTCTAGGAGTGCTCTCTAGATAGGGTGTGGGGCCCCATTTCCTTGGATATGTGTGCTAACAGACATGTCTTCTTCCTAGAAATAGCTAGGTCCCCTGACAATGCAAAACCCTCATCAACAACTTTTGGAGGTGAGTCTTTCAATGTGTTGGGACAAGGTATCAAGGTTAGTGGGTCATCTCCTCCTAAGTCTACTTCAAATAACAAAGGTTCTTTTGGGATCAGGAAGAATCTTTTTATTAAGGACCCCTTTGTCTCCTCTAGGGGAGTCTCAATTGTTAAATCCAATTTGGGTACTTATATCAAGATTTTGGACCATTCTCTAGATTATATAAATATTAAAATTAATGTAAATAATTGATTTTACAGAGTAGAATAAGTAAAATTAAAAATCACTATTAAAATCTTTTTTCTTTAAGTAATAAATAGTTAAAAAATAATATTTTCATATATTCTATTTTAAAAAGGTACTAATTCAATATGAATATATAATAAAAAATATATAGAAACCAACATCACGTAACAATTATTAATAGTAACAAGTTTCTAAATTTATATTAAAATATTTTAAAATTTACAAACATCCATATCCTACTATTTTAAAGCATTCTAAATAAATTTATTTAGAAACCATCATCACGTAACAATTATTAATAGTAACAAGTTTCTAAATTTATATTAAAATATTTTAAAATTTACAAACATCCATATCCTACTATTTTAAAACATTCTAAACAAATTTATACGTTATCATTAATATTATAAAATAACATATATTTATATTATAAATTAAAATACTATAATCCTTATAATACCCTTTTAAGATTTATTAATAATTTAAAGTGTCATATTCACAGTTTTATAAAAAATATAACTTGTCAATCTATACAGTCAAATAAATTTTCAAGTTTCATATATGGTCCAAAAGTGAAAAAATGACTGTTACCACTATCAAATTCTAGACCTACTTTAAATTGATACCTTTCTTTAAATATATGCATTTAAGATATCTATACATTAAAAATATATGAAACTTGGAGAATCAAAAGATGATATATATATATATACATATATATATATATATATATATATATATATATATATATATATATATATATATATATATATATACATATATATATATGTATATATATATGTATATATATATATATATATGTATATATATATATGTATATATATATATGTATATGTATATATATATATATATGTATATATATATATATATATATATGTATATATATATATATATATATATATATATGTATATATATATATATATATGTATATATATATATATATATGTATATGTATATATATATATATATATGTATATATATATATATATATATGTATATATATATATATGTATATGTATATATATATGTATATGTATATGTATATATATATATATATGTATATATATATATATATATGTATATATATATATATATATATATATATGTATATATATATATATATATATGTATATATATATATATATGTATATATATATATATCTGTATATATATATATATCTGTATATATATATATATATCTGTATATATATATATATATGTATATATATATATATATATATATATATATATATATATATATATATATATATATATATATATATATATATATATGTATATTAGAAAATTAGTTTTACTTGCGACTTTTAATGTATAGGTTAAAATTTTAGCTTTAATGATTCTAATATAGTTTATTTTTAATTTTTTTATTGGAATAATATATTATTATCAAATACAAATTTACAATACAATGATAAATGGTAGACAACTCACTACTAGCAGGACACAAAATAACAACACAACCTAATTATTAGACATTGTGATGCTAAATAGAACTACAATACAAAATTATAGAACAAGACCAATATACAAAACTATGATACAAGATTACAAAGAAACAAACCTAGCTTAAATTAATCCAGCCAGACCAAAGAAGGTTGATAGTAGCAATTACAATTAGAATTTGAACAAGGCATGAAGCCGCCTCAAGCACATGAACTCTTTACTGTGGTGTTGAAATACTTACCTTGATGTTATCCAAATAATTTATGTACTTGATATGGCCCTGACTGTCCCCTTGTAATTGAAAATAAAGAGAAACAATTTCATACAAGATGGCAGAGTAAAACCTTTGAATTTTAGTCACCTAGTGAATTGACTGGTCTAAAAACAAAGATAAACAACTGCTCTTCCAAAATATTTAAAAATTTAATTATATTTACACTTAATTTTAAAATAAATTTAAAAATGTTAATGTTCACTTTATCTTTCAATTAATGTTAATATTGTTTGTAATATATATAGACATGTAAAGAAGACAAAGGGAAAAGAAAGAGGAAGAGAGAAGGGATCATCTCTCTCTCTCTCTCTCTCCATATTTTTTAATTCCTCTGTCCATTGCTTTTTAAATCTCTACTTCTATCCATTTTCATTTTTTCTTATCTCACCCTCTCTCTCTATATATATCCTTATATCTCTATCTCTCTATCATTCCATCTCACCATCTCTCCTTCTCTATATCTTAATCTCTTCCTCTCTATCTCCCATGTCCTAATTTTTATCTCCTTCTCTACCTCTTTATACATATTTCTATCCTTCTTCCTCTCTTTCTCCCTCTTCTTATACTTCCATATCTATTTATATGTTGCTCTATCACCATCTCTCCATATGGCTTCTTTCATCTCTACATTTTGATATCACTTCATCTCTCTCTATCTTATATCTCTCCCTCTTTTTACTTTTCTATATAGCACTTCCTATCCCTACTCTCTTCCTATAACATGAGTCTATTGATAATGGAGCCAAATCATCTTCTTGATTCAAAGGTTTTGTACAATTATGGTTGAATTTCTATTGATTCAAATCTATCAGTTCTTTATTGATAACTTTATTAAAAAACAATCTTATGTATTGTGCAGATATATTTAAAAATAGACCCAAATTTTCTTGATTGATCTTTCACACATATTTCATATACCCATTACACACCAAGATCCAATTACTAGTTACATCCTATCTTTCACACTTTGAGGCCGGCAGATCTCTCTATTGACTTTGATAGAATTTGATAGAAAGCTTCTCTTCGTACTAGGAAAACGACGGAGAAATTATCCAGACAACATCATAATCACATTTTCTTAAAGCATGTTTCCCAAGAAGCACATAAACGTATTTTCACATTATTTTCTCTTATATTCTCATTTCAGAGCTCACCCACATCGTGAAACGCATCGAAGGAGGCATGGAGTCCGAACAAAACATAATACACCAACATCAACGCAGTACAAATCCCAAATCTGACGAACGACTCATAATCCAACGATCCCATGAGAAACACATTGATGAAAATCGACAAGGAAGGAATCCACGGAACCATCGGCACTCCCCACACTTTGGCCTCCCTACACTGCGGAACAAACACAACCAAACCCACAGTGGCCAGAAACCAAATAGGAACGGTAATACAATACCCAATCCATCCACTCGACAGAGCCCAATATACCGAAGTCCCAATGGAGCAGAAAATGATTACAACAATAAACATTGTCAAAAGAAAAGCATGTTTTCTCGAACTTTTCTCCTTGACATAATGTCGTCTGACAAGCAGAGCAGCAGAGATGAGCATGAATATGAACAAAGTACTGAGAGAAGGTTAGAGAGCACATCCAGGCTTGTAAAAAAGCTCACCACTGCGGTAGCAATTGCCAGGACTGCCGTTCCATTGATAGGCGTGCCGGTTTTTTCATTAACTAAGCCAAACCAAGGCGGAATCATGTGCGTTCCGGGCGATGTGAGTCATATACCTTGCCCGTCCAACTGCGCCCACCAATAAAACAGTAGTAATTCCTTTGAGAGCTCCCAGGGCTACAACATATTTTGCCCACTTCCACCCAATGCTTTGGGAATGCTAAGGAATAGGCTGCATTGACGTCTAAATCAATGTAACTCTGCATGAGAACAAGAGCGAGTGCCATGAGACAGTATATCACTGTTATCGCCGACATGGAGCCGAGCAATCCCAAGGGAATGTCTTTAGAGGGGCTTTGGTCTCTTCCGCCATGGTGGCGACAGTCTCGAATCCTCCGTATGCGAAGTAAACGATGGCGGCTGCTTTGAAGACGCCCTTTACGCCGTAGGGAAGGAAGGGAGTGAGATTGGAGGGGTTTGCGTTGATGAAGGCGGCGATGATGATGAAGAGGGATTATGAATGTGTTGATGAAGGAGGCGATCCAGTTGAGTTGGGAGGTTAGTCGTGTGCTCACAATGGCGGTGAGGGAGGCCAAGAGGACCACGGAGAAGGCAATTGGGTCGAGTAGGTTGAAGCCTGAGGCGAGGTTTGTGTGGATTCGAAAATCATCTGGGTAGTGGTTGAGGAGAGTGGCAAAATAAGAGGTCCAGGATCGAGCCACCGCCGCTCCGCCCACAATGCATCCCAAGATTATGTTTCCTGCTGCTATGAAGGCTGCCAAGTCCCCCAACTCCACTCGCAAGTATGCAAATGAACCGCCTGCCAGAATTAAAAAAAGTTTAGGATGAAAGATGGTTACATATAGTTAAAGGACATTTGGTATAATTGTATAGTTATGTTGTATGTTGATGGTGTTAACTTATATACGGAAATAGGAGAAAAAGAAAATTATCAAATAAGATTGTCTATATATTTCATCATTATTTGTTTTGGTCATAGAAGACTACTAGTGCCTACTTGTTTATGTCATGATAAATTTGGTCAAACAAGTTCTTGACCATATTTCCCCTACCTAATTCTAATAGCTTGATTTAAAATAGAATTATTAGATCAAGCAAAATCAATTTATTCAAGAAGGTGAACGAAATTAAGGATATGATAGAGATGTTGAGGGTTTCCATATCAAGATATAGACTTGTACCATAAATTGAAAAATCAAGGCATAGAGAGTTTATTACTTCCTATAAATAATGAAAATATTACTAAAGAAAAATTATAAAGAGTATTACTTCTATAAATATTAGAAAAATTAAGTACTAAAGAAAAACTGTAAATATATTGGAAATATTTTAGTACTAAAGAAAAACTGTAAATATCTTTATAACTAGCAAATATCAAATGGCAATCAAGTAATTATTTATTGACTAGAAGTAATGAAAGCAACATTATGTCAAAAGAACAGTGGAATTAATAAGACATACTATAAATGTGTGTATATATTTTAGTGTTCTAACAAAATTTAATTGAAAATTTAAAGAGTAGAAGACGATGTATTTTTATATCCAAATTGTGGAGTCCAAATTGTTGCAGGTATGGTTTTTGGTGGTCCGCTATTGCTTTCCCTATCGAACGTATTGTTTCTGTTCGATAGTAAGTTTTTTTAATCTATTATTGGGGTTGAACTTCAACTGTGTTGGCCCAAACTGCCAAACATAGACGTGACCCTCGACCCAATTCTATAAGTAAAGATTACCAAATCTTAGACTTCGAAAAGCAATCAAAATGAATCGCTTCGATAGCGATATGAAAATTGCATTTATTGAGCCAAAATAATGACCGACCTTACTAATTCCTCTTCTATACTCTATTTCTCTGTCGTATTTACAGATTTTTTCTTTGTTTTCATTGACTTATAGGGCAACCCACTGGGCCAAACTCGATGAAGATTCTATTTTCTAATTAAGTATTGGCGGATCCAATTGAGGGACCCATACGAGAGAGAATTACAAAATTAAATTTACGCAGATAATCAATAATTCTCACACTTGAAGTAGAATTTTGAGTGCAAAAGGACTTACCTGCTACAGGAATTTCATAAACCAACATCACGATTACAGTAATTTGACGTACTATTTAATTGGTACGATATGATTTAAACGCTTGAAATTAACTGATTAATTTATGAAGGCATGGTTAGTTCGTCTAGAGCTACCAGTCAAAAATTAAAGAGTTGAGACATACACACAAAATTCAACAGCAATAATAGAGGCAATAAACAGCAATAATAGAGGCAACAATCAAACAGGTCTGAAATGGCAGAAATATTGGCCAGTTTAAACATTTGTAAATACCTGCAACAGGAATTTCGACTGCGAATTCAGTGTAACAGAAGACAGAAAGCATGACGGAGAATCCAGAGAGAGCATAGGAGATAACAATGGCGGGGCCTGCGTCTTCGTGGGCTTCCTGTCCAGTCAGCACAAAAATCCCTGTTCCGATGACGGCGCCGAATCCAAACCAGGTTAAATCCCACCAGTTCAGAGTCCTCCTCATCTCATTCTCACTCCTTTTTCTGATCTCTTCTTTCTCTTTCGTCTCGTCCGCCCTCGAAAGCGCACGGTCTTTGAAGCGTTGGGGCGTTTGCCGAAGAGCTTTTCCATAATTTGCCCAGCTCTTGAACGATTCCCCGGGCAAAAAATATTTTTTTCCTGCCTTTTTGACGCCACCATCTGCAACTGTTGCTTCATTCAGACCACGGTCTAAAAGAGAAACAATCTCACTGCTCAACTCTCCCGCGGGCATCTTTATTTTCTATAACAGATCTTGTTAAAAATCTTGCCTTTCTTGTTTGAGAGGCAGACAATATTTGAAGATTTTACAAAAGAATAAATTCTGAAAAACAACTTTTATTGCAGCTTTATGTAAAAAAATATTACAAATGGCTGAATATATAAAATTCATAGCCATAGGAAAAACAGGAAAGAAAACTAGATACACATGTATCTAGACAGGTTTTATTTGCTAAGGAATAAAACAAAGAAAAACTAAATTCTAAATAGTTGGTCTATTATTATATATTTTTTAAAGTCATAAAAGACTTAAGCGATCTTCTTGTTTGCACCACAAAAAGCTTAGTTAGGGGAATTTCTCTACCCAATTCTCATAAGTTAGTTCAAATATTAGGTCAAATGAAGTTGGACTAGAAAGGTCAAGGAGAACCACTTTAGTCAAGAAGGTGCAAACGTGGAGATAATAAACTAATATAAAATCATGGTATAATGATGCAAACAAGACAATAAAAATGTCAAGGAGGCATTAAAGGTGATTTAAGTAATAAATTTGAAATAAGAACTAGGGGAGGGGATCTTGTGGTTGAGCATCCTAACTTCATACTTCTTAAAATTCTACATGGAAAGTAGCCTACTTGGTAACTCCCCTGCTTATACCTTAAGTTTCAAGGTCACATCATCAAATATGGATGGAAAAAAAAAAAAAAAAAAGTGAGACTTGTACTTGTGTACATGTCAATTTTTGTTGGTGTACTAATGTGACATCACACTATTAGTTATTTTTAAATTTAAGAAATACATTTCATTCAATAATAAATAGTCATTATGAACAAAAAAACCTTTAAAATTACAACTAATGATACAATATTATTAAAAATATTAAATATTTTATATTCAACAAATATTATCACAACTATTAAAACACCAATCTCTTCGAATAACCCCAAATTAAATATATTTGCGTGCTCAAGAAAAACAAATCCAATTAGATTGATATCGAAAATCAAACACAATCAAATCCAAAAATGCATATACAGTTAGATTGATATTGTCACACATTTTTATTGTCTTGTTTGCATCACAAAAAGCTTAGTTAGGGGAATTTCTCATAGGTTGATTCAAATATTAGGTCAAATGAAGTTGGACTAGAAAGGTCAAGGAGAACCACTTTAGTCAAGAAGGTGCAAACTTGGAGATAATAAACTATATAAAATCATGGTATAATGATGCAAACAAGACAATAAAAATGTCGAGGCATTAAAGGTGATTTAAGTAATAAATTTGAAATAAGAACTAGGGGAGGGGATCTTGTGGTTGAGCATCCTAACTTCATACTTCTTAAAATTCTACATGGAAAGTAGCCTATTTGGTAACTCCCCTGCTTATACCTTAAGTTTCAAGGTCACATCATCAAATATGATGCCACAATAGTATGTTTTTTGCTAAGGTGTCCAAAAAAATGGAAAAAAAGAAAAGAAAAAAAGCGAGACTTGTACTTGTGTACATGTCAATTTTTGTTGGTGTACTAATGTGACATCACAATATTAGTTATTTTTAAATTTAAGAAATACATTTCATTCAATAATAAATAGTCATTATGAACAAAAAAATCTTTAAAATTACAACTAATGATACAATATTATTAAAAATATTAAATATTTTATATTCAACAAATATTATCACAACTATTAAAACACCAATCTCTTCGAATAACCCCAAATTAAATATACTTGCGTGCTCAAGAAAAACAAATCCAATTAGATTGATACCGAAAATCAAACACAATCAAATCCAAAAACACATATACAATTAGATTGATATCGTCACACACATTTTCTTACAAGTTTTCAAACTATTGCAACACTAAATTTCTCATTTCTTCATAATGCTTTCTTCTACATTCTCTCAAGTATTCAACATATACAGTTAGATTGATATCGTTACACACATTTTCTTACAAGTTTTCAAACTATTCCCACAAGATGAGACGCATCGAACGAGGCATGGAGTCCAAGAAACACATAATACACCAACATTATCACAGTGCAAATCCCAAATCTGATGAACGACATATAATCCAAAGACCCCATCAGAAACAAATTGATAGCAATTGACAGTGAAGGAACCCACGGAACCAGAGGCACCCCCCACACTCTAGCCTCTCTACACTGCGGCATGAACACAGCCAAAAACCAAAAACCAGACTGGGACACTAATGCAATACCCAATCCATCCACCGCATACGGCCCAGTAGGCTACACTCACTGTGGACAAGCAAATAATTACAATAATGAACATTGTCAACAAAAAAGCATGTTTTCTCGAAGTTTTCTCCCTCACATAATGTCTTCTCACGAGCAGAGCAACAGACATGAGCATGAATATGAACAGAGTGATGATAGACAGAAGGTTAGAAAGCACATCCAGGCTCAAAAAAAAGGCCACCACTGCTGTAGCAATCGCCATGAATGTCGTTGCATTGATTGGCGTACCAATTTTCTTGTTCACTAAGCCAAACCAAGGTGGAATCATGTGTGTTCGGGCAATATGAGTCATATACCTTGCCTGTTCGACTGCGCCCACCAACATAACAGTAGTAATTCCTTTCAGAGCTCCCAGGGCTACCAGATATTTTGCCCATTTCCACCCCACGCTTTGAAATGCCAAAGAATAGGCAACATTGACATCTAAATCAATGTAACTCTGCATGAGAACGAGAACCAGAGCCATGAGATAGTATATCACTGTTATGGCCGAAATGGAGCCGAGCAAACCCAGGGGAATATCTCTCGACGAGTTTTTTGTCTCTTCGGCCATGGTGGCAATGGCGTCGAAGCCCGTGCAAGTGAAGTACACAACGGCTGCTACATTGAAAATGCCCTTTACATCATAGGGATAATGAAGAGGTTCTTGATTTGAAACTCCTGACTCTTCATTTCCATTTGAGACAAAAATGCATTGAATTATTTAATTAAGGGTCTGTTTGTTTGCAGAATTAGAATTTGAGTCAAAACCTGATTATCTCAAAATCAGGTTTTGAAATTCCAGTTTTGTGTATTTGAAAAATAGTTTGGACCGTTTGGTTCACCTGGAAGATGACTGAGTCAATCCATCTTCTATGTTTGGTTGCGATTTTTGAAATTGAAATTAGAATTGAGAAATTCCTACTTCTGTGTGTTAGGCCATTTTTCTGTCATAGCAAAAATCCTTTAAAATGGCCTCTTCCCTGCAAATGTTTTTGTAAATGTGTCCTGTCCTGTGTTCTTCATGTTGTCACCTTGCTCCAGTCCAAATTGCACGTGCTGAATTGCAAAACCCAGAAAGATATTCAAATTCTAAGGTCTGCAGGAAAATAATTTCAAAATCTGCCACAGTGTCGAAAACCCACAGTATTTTTGAAAATCCATGATGTTTTCGGTCTATGTGAAAACCTTCCTTATTTTCGACCTTATGCCTTCCCACTTTTGTGCACTTATCTTTGGCGTCAAAAACTTTGTGTGTTTTCGATCCTCTTTCGTCGAAAACCTTGTGTGTTTTCGACCCCGCACTAGTTCCCTGTTTGATGGTGTTTCCTAATTGCGCAAGTCCGACTGGATGGTGGGCTCGGGTCTTCAAAGGCTTTTCCTGATTGGTTGTCGCATGGCCGCATGTCAGACTTTTCTGACATGCGATCATGCGACCGCTTGCCACCTGTCCATGTGGGTCCCAATTCTTCCCATTGCCCGGCACGGTTAAAGTTCAGACAAGATCTGTGGTTATCGTATGTTCGCCTAATGAAGTTCCAGGGTGTTTAACCTCTACGCTTTTGCAACAACCTTCTGATCCTCCAAAAGGTGAGGCTTCTTTGGCGGTGGTCCCGAAGGCGGTGATGTTGCAGCCTATGATTGGCTATCGCATGATTGCATAGCCCAGTTTTTTACTATGCGATCATGCGACCGGTTGACACATGTCTCGGGGGGGCCAGTAGTAGGTGGTGACTTGGCATCTTCCAATTGGTCCAAGGTGGTAGGATGGCAGGTGGTCCCGGTTCATTTGAAATGATTCTTGATCCTACAGTTGGTGTGTGATCGCATGGAATATTTTCACCCCATGCAATCATGCACCCACCATCCGATTGGATGCCGATGGGTTTGTTGTAGAGGGCCCGCTGTCAGATAATGTTGAGGTGGCAGCATTCTTTTGGATGCGGCGGTTATGTGGTGGTCTAATGGCCTTGTCGCATGATCGCAAGAGCCAATTTTTTGGCTTGCGAACATGCGACAAACCCCTTGGTGCTAGATTTATGCAGCGGCGGTTGTGCTGGCGATTTTGGATTGCAGGTTGTCGCATGTTCGCATAGCCCATCCCCAGGCTATGCGATCATGCGACTGACCGTCTATTGTCGTGGTTGCGGGGTTGTGGTGGTAACATTGCCAGGGACTTTTTCTGCTGGGTTTGTGACCATTAGCTGTGGTTAGGAGACCGCGGTCGCATGATCACAAGGGTTAGTTTGGTGCCTTGCGATCATGCGACCAAGCATAAGGTGAGGCCCATTTTCTATGGCAGTTAAGTTGATGATCGCGTGATTGTACGACTAAGGGCAAGCAGTTAAAAACATAAGGCCCACGAATTGCATGGTGACCGTTGCAGTTTGAATTTGATTTTCCTGAAGATCTGCAGCGACCAAAGGTACCAAAATTCAATGCTTTCGTGGCCAGATTTAATTTGGTTGGTGGCGCCGGTGGTTGCAGAATGGTCCAGTGAGTTGGGATGTTTTGCCGTGTAGCCATGGGCAGATTTTGTTGTTCGAGGCTTTCTGTAGGAGCTTTTGAATTTTGAAATTTCGATTGGTTGGGTGGTTGAAATCTTAACCCTGGTTACCCGTAGCTTGTTGCATCCTACTGGTTTAGGATTCCAAGGTAACCAGTGGTATAAATAGTTAAAGTTTTGACTGTGTAGTGGTTCTAAATTTTTGTCAGTTCCAGGTTGTATCAACATTAGGGAAAAACCTCATGTATCTTTTGCATATTGTCTATGGTGTTTTCTGAATCAACTTGTAATGCAGGGATTTGAATCCACATACTTAATGCAGTTTCTAATTCTTGGATCTCTCCTTTAGTTGCTCTTAATGAATTCTGAGTTTTCTAGCTCATTGCATTTGGTTGCTTATGTATATGTTTCATCTCTCAGCCTTGGTTTAGAATCAGGTTAAAAGTCTCTGAGTGAAGCATAGGTTCATTTGGTCCAATCAGTAAGGATACTTGTAAGTAGTGTAAGAGATGTTTAACTGTGTTTATGGCTTGGATTCTCAGATGAATCTAGTAGTTGTCCTTGTGTTCCATGTTCATTTCAGGTGTGATGCCCAATGGATAAGGCATTGATCTTAAGCTAGTATCCCTGTGCTGATGCAAAGTGTTGCATGGTTGTCTGCATCCTGCAGAAAACCCAATTATATTTAATATCTCCAATCCTGCAATCCCTCATAGTTTTGAGGTCACAAGGCCATTTTACCCATAGTAATGGAGAGTCAATGAGTGTGTGGTTAAAACTTAGTACTTTCTTACTATCCTATTATCTGTTATTCAAACCTAGTTCTTGGTACATATGAAGCATATTTTATACTAAGTTAGGTGCACCCGCCTTGGTTTTGCAGAGCCAGAAGCAGAAGAGCGCATATTAAGACCCTATAGTTGGTCCAGTTGCCTTGCAGAGCTTTCACACTTGAATTTAACCAGTCCTAACATCAGTCTCAAGGCATATTGGCAGCCCTAAGTGGCATAAGAATTTTCAAACACCAACATTGTGTTTGGTTTGCAATTTCAAATTGGAATTGGAATTACATTATCCATTTTCTCTATTTGGTTCTACATTTTCAATTGGAATTAGATTTTGATAAGAAAATTTAAGTTTTTATAATTATTATATAATGTTTTAATTTAATATTTTATTTTTGTTGTCCACTTTTTATTTATAGTTTTTTGTTTATTAATTTATATTTTTATATAGAAAATCATAAACAAAATTTAATATTTTTTTTTCAATATTGTGAACAGTAAACTTAACTTTTTTTAATAATTTTATATAGTATCATCAACAATATTATAACAAGAAAGTCGATATCACATCAAAATATAAATAAGTCATCTAGTCCACATATATATCTATTTATGCATAATGATCCAACAAATAACCCAACAAATGACCGAACTAAATAGTATGATTGTTGCACAAAGTAAACATCTTAAAAACATGACATCGGCTTTATACGTAGCCTCCGCTTTTGCAAAAGCTTTTTCGAGTGCTTTGCAAGACTTGCACTCGTCATCCACAACAGGTATATGTGAAGAACATGCAGATGACATAAACAGTGACGAGGTCTCATTGGCCCACCGAAAGTACTGACATCCACCGCCATCCTAGAATACAAATCTAAGTTAGTCTCACTATAATGACTAATATTTATTCTTTGTAAACATTTAAATATTGTGCAATTAACAACCTTTTTCTTATTTTTGCAACTCCAAAAGTTACGATCTGGATTATCCGGCGTGTGTGACGTCCTCAACACACAACACGATCCATCACCACACTCACACATAGGGACATTAATCATAGCCATCAGCACTATATCAAGCAAATTTTTGTTCATTCATACTATTTTTGTTCATTCATATATAACAACATGACTATATTCTATGAGTACAAATTGAAAAAGTTTCATTTATGTTGATATTACAAATTTATAGAAAAAATATAATGACAACTATAGCATCAAATAGAAGTTTTGGAGAAGAACAATATCCATGAACTGAATGGTGGTGTGAAAACACACCGTCAAATAAGAAATTGCAAGGAAATCCACGCTCTACGCCTTTATGCCCCACATTTGATGAGCAACCATCTCATATCCCGCTCATTCTTCCCATTACTTTCTGTATTGTTAGATGGCCAATCCTATTGTTAGCACGTGCAAAAAATTTCATGGCTATAGCATGTTCCCCCTGGTTTTTGCAGTTGTTTTTAGGTCTCTGGCCTTAAACCCTTAGTTCAAATTTTTGAAAAACTAGTCGGTGTAGAAAAGCACTGGCCCTGTTCTAATTTGTCATTGCTTTTCAGGCCACTTAAAAGTCCTATAATGCATGTGCTTGATTGTTGCCCCCTTTGTCGCATGATCGCATGAACCTTCTTCATGTTACGCGATCCTATGACTAAAGGTTTTATTTTCCCCAGCGGCCTTTAATTTTCCTAGGTCCCAGCGCTTTTTTTTCCTAAGTCAATGTTTTAATATTTCTTAATGTTTCAGCTTAAATTTTCCTAGGCCCGGCTCTCTGACACCATTTCAATCTGACGGTTGTCGCTAAAGCACAAGGGTTTTGTCAGAGGCTTGCGATCTTACGATGGCCGTTGATTCTCTTTATGACACGGTGCTTCAAACAAGTGGGTCCAAAGTGACACGTATGCACAAATGGTGGATTTTCATTGGTCCATGTATTAACATAGTGGCATTTATCAGTGGGACCTGGTTTCTGAATGCGTGAGAGGGTCCTAACATTGTCAGAAAATCAACGACAGGCGCATGATCTTATGGGATGTGTTAGAGGTTTAAGATCATGCACCAGCCGTCGATTCTACCTTTTTCAGAGAGGATAAAGTGCAACGGGTCCACATGCCAAGTATGTTGATTTGTCGTTATTTGATTGGTCCACATTGTGTGACTGGACATGTTGTCAGTGGGGCCAAGTTTTTTGAGGTTCAGTGGGTTCTGACAGTAGCAGAGCATCGACGATCGGCGTGTAATCTGATGGGTTTTTTCTGACACTTGCGATCTTAAGACAGTCGTTGATCTCTCTCGATGTTAGAAGGTTGTCAGGGCAGGGTAAGATTCTTCATCCAACGGTTGTCTTATGATCTGAAAGAATCTTGAAGGTCTATGCGAAGATGAGACAACCGTCAATCTTCTTGATGCGGACCCAGTAAATTTCCTCAGTCTTTTGGCGGTCTTGATAAAATGGTTAGCGGCCCGATGAATTTCAATGCTTTTCGCTCGTTCACAAAATGAGAGGGCGGTATTCTAAATTGACTGGCAACTCAGCGAGTGTGTATTCGCGTAATCACTAAACTATTTGGCAGATAGATAAAGTTCTTTGCAAACTGACGAAAGCCTTCAGTCACTAGTTCGCCAGATGTAGCTGAGATGAGTTAGATTTCTTTTGTTCGCTAAGTCACAGGGTTGAGCTCGGGTTAAATTTTTCATCTCGTGAATAAGAAAGCTTTTGTCGTGTGGTCGCCAAATGTAACCAGGATTCCTATGAAAGTTAAATCATAAAGCCCGTGAAACATGAAGATCGAATGGTCACGATATGAAGTTGATTCAAATTTGAATATTGACCATTGATTTGCTGCTGGTGCTTGGATATGATCGTTGAAATTCAAATTCAAATTTGCAGAGGGTTTTCCACGATAGAAAGGACTAGAATTGATTGTTTTAGTGGCTGAAGTTGGTGGAAAATGACTTTTAGACTGTTGCAATGTGGTCCAGGGTGTTCCATGATCATTTGCAGGAGTCTGTACTTTGTTCTTTGTGCTCAAGGCGTGTTGTAGGTGGCCAAACAGGCTGACAATTTTGGCATTTTTGTGGTTCTCAGTACCTTCTCAATGATTTTGTCATGATTGAGGATCACTCCGAGATCTGTTTTCTCTTGGTTGCCTAGGTTTCTTTCCTTTTTAATAAATTTGTGACCGTTTCTAGTTGGTTGGGTGGTTGAAACCCTAACCTTAAGTCATCTGTAGCTTGTTGCATCTTGTTTTGAGATTTCAAGATGACTAGTGGTGGTATATATTGAAAAAAGTGATATTTTGTAAGGGTTGTTGTTGATGGTATTATACTGAGCAAGGAGAGCTTGGATTCAGGGTTCTATTTCTCTTTGCATTTTGTTATCTTGGTAATGTATTGATTCTAAAAATTAATGAGAATACACTTGAATTCTTGTCTCAGATCTTTGATTGTCTTCTTTTTCTGATTGTGGATTCATATATGTTAAGGTCACAAAGTGGATTAACATATGGTAAACAAAGAGTATTGTGAGATCAGCTTGGAGTTCCTAACAAAGTTAGGATTAAAGCCTTTAGGGTGATTTCAGTGAGTTCATTGTTAGATTGGAATTTGATGATCATATTTGGGAGTGAGGGGAGTAATAGGCAAAGCACTTACTCTAAGTTCATGTGTATTTGAATTAAGGTTTTAGGTTGATATATGTTATTAAGTGACTCTTTGCCCTGGGATAAGGCACTGATCTATTCTTTGGAAGCAGTCTATCATCATCAATCACACACACAAATTAAATGATAAAATCTTTCAATCAATTAGTAAGGGGTATAGTTATATATTATTTTGAGACTCCTTTGGAGAAGTGAGTCAAGGGTACACCCGCCTGAGCATTTAGGCTCAAAGTGTAGAGGATCTTATTGTTGATCCTTGTTAATTGGCCATCTTCCTTGTAGACTTTGGAGTGGTGATAGAGTCAAAGTTATATTAAAGTTATCCATCAAAGTATAAATCTACAAGTTGAAGATCAAAGGGAACAACAAACACCTGCATCTACAAAGTATACATGATAGAAAAACTAAAATTTGTTTATTTTTAAATGGAATACACCAAGGAGTACCATCAGAAATATTGACCGTTTACAAACATGAACAGTAAACAATCATCAAATAGGTCATTTTTTTTCATCATATGTGGATATTTTTGGCATCAATGTTTGAAATAGCTTCTGGATTCAATTGTGTAGATAGTTTTGGATCACACTCTGTGATCCATCATCAGGATGAAAGAGACCAAAATGATGGACTTTTCTTTCAATCATTTTTCTCTCTTCCATCCTAATGAAGGATCACAGAGTTCTTTCGTAAACGTTGATGCCAAAAATATCTACAAAATCGAATCCAAAAGCTATTTCAAACATATTTAATGTCATCATATGTGTAGTCTCACTTTATCATCATATGTGTACTCTCATAACTATCCATTTATGTTTATGTACCTATCACGTGGTTTTTAAAAATGAATGAAAAATGAAAAGAAATTGAAGATGAAATAGAGCATTGAACAAAGTAAAATTATTTAACTTAATTTCATAATGCAACAATTAGGTTTTGAAGGTTAGGGTATATACATACAGAATCATGAACAATACAGTCATCTACCAAAACACATTTATAAAATCATGTTTGAAGAACTAGAAATGGATAGTTATGAGACTACACCTTAACAATGCATTAAATGAAGCATTCATCATGTGGTACTCCTTCGTGTATTCCACTTAAAAGCAACAACACTAACAAATGCAAGCTAATATGTTTATAAAAGCACATTAATGAAAACAATGGTTAAGGGAGGGCATGCTTGTTTGTCCATTAATTCAACAAGATCTTGGAATACCAAAACATTAAACCAATATGCACCAATATGCCATTGATGGACCTCTAAAAGCACTCAAAATTCAAAGGACAAGAGAGAAACAAGGTTTCCTACCTTGAAGTGGAGAGAAAAACCAAAATGGAGAGGAAGACAAGCACACTCTATGAAAGCCAACATAATCACTAGCAACACAAAATAATCACAAATCACAAAAAAAATGCATGGTAAGAGGAAAGATGGGTTCAACTTGTGTTCCAACATAAATATCTTTGACTTCCATTTCTCATAACAGTGCTGACAAACTATAGTTTGTAATGGAGATATACCAATGTATACTTTTATACAGCCACTGGCATATAGACCAATTAGTGGATAAACTTAACAACATCTTGAACATGCAATGCATCTTTAGAACGTCAATCACAAAGTATCGTTTCTTTTTTATTCATCTGTAAGAAACAATACTTTGTGATTGATGTTCTAAAGATGCATTGCATGTTCAAGATGCATTTCATGTTCAAGATGTTAAGTTTATCCACTAATTGGATTGTATGCCAGTGGATGTTAACATCAATCACAAAGCATCATTTCTTTTTTATTCATCTATAAGAAACGATACTTTGTGATTGATGTTCTAAAGATGCATTGCATGTTCAAGATATTAAGTTTATCCACTGATTGGACTGTATGCCAGTGGTTGTTAACATCAATCACAAAGTATCATTTCTTTTTTATTCATCTGTAAGAAACAATACTTTGTGATTGATGTTCTAAAGATGCATTGCATGTTCAAGATGCATTTCATGTTCAAGATGTTAAGTTTATCCACTGATTGGACTGTATGCCAGTGGCTGTTAACATCAATCACAAAGTATCATTTCTTTTTTATTCATCTATAAATGATACTTTGTCATTGATGTTCTAAATACTATAACCAGTGTATACTATTATACAGCCACTGATTTGTTTAAAACTTTGTTAAGATCCTTTGTCCTGGAAGTAAGCCTTCAAATGACATTATACTAAAATTTTAGATAGCTGAAGTAAGGACAAGGGTGGGCAATTTCTCATCCATTTATCAGATAATTCATTTGCCACATGCCAAATCTATTTGTGAGAATAAGTTATGGATTCCTAGGACTACTAATTATTATGACAATGTCCTTGTCTTTGTGTCTAGATGCATTCCTCATGGCATTCCTTCATGGTAGAACATGTATCTTTGTTACTCTTTAATAGTGTTGCTCACTATTCATTACAGCCACTGCATTTTCATTACCTTTTCTATATTGTACTTGAGGTCTTAGTTTCATCTCGTACATCTACTATAAGACCTAGGGTTATGGATGCCTTCCTTGCATTGTAAATCGATGCTTCTCTATCTTGAGCACTCACCATTCTTCAATATCATTGCAGTGATTTGCATAGATGCATTTTTCTTGTTTTGTCAACTATGGATCTACCTCATGATCCATTCCATCATTAGATCTGCCCTAAATCTAGATCATTTCTTCCCACATAAAGATCACTATTATCAATCATGAAAACTACCATTATCAGACATGTCTTTTCCACAAAAATATCATTGTCTCCTTTGGTCACAGAGCTACCCATACATGATTACATTCTTGGAACATCTCTCTGACTATCCTATGTTCAACTTTATGACAACAGTGAACTCTTGATCATTTTGACAAGGCCCCAAATCACTGATTTCACAAGTATTGAAATTGTCCTCTATTCAATGATGACTGTTATTTGTACAGTCTTTTACAACTGTAATTAGTAATTTTGCATCTTTATGAAAGTCATGCAATCTCTCTACATGATAGTGTATGATCCTCTTAATAACAAAATTAAAATATATCTTCATTGCAGGCACCAAAGACTTTCTATAATAAATGAAAACAATCAGGTCACCACTGCAAATGATAGTGATTTTTAGGGATAGTAAAATAAAAAAATCCAAGAACATTGAAAGCTCTTCATAGTTATATTCGTATTTCCTTGTTCCTATCCTTTGACACTGCATTCCTTGCTCCTATCACTGCTTTTCCCAGTTCATTGGATGCTCTCATTAAAAACATATTCAAATAAACATAAATCAGAACTACACATTGAGAACAATTCTGAAACCAGTAGTTTGCTTGCAAGCGAACTATTTGACAAAATTACATTGAGTAGAAGCCACAAAAAATTTGATCAAATCAAGGGGGTTATCTTATAATGAACACCATGTTCTAATACAATGGATATTGAGGCAAGGAACATAACATAGGCTATCATCATCATTGAAGCGTAGTAATCCACTTCAAATGGGGATATTCAATAAGTGCAGATTACAGTGACAAAAGGTGTGAAGACAGTGATAAGAGATAGATTATTGCAAAGATTTTCTGAGAGAATTGATACCAAGAAATTCTTTGACAAAAGAATTGGAAAGTGGGTAGATTTTTCTATTAGTAATCCGCTTTAGACAGAGATAACAGAGATGATGCACAAAGTGTGAATCAATATCTGTTTTAAAGAAGCAGCAACCTTTCTTGATGTTCCCTTCCATCATTAATTCATATTACCAGATCTTTGTATATGCTGTGTTTATATAATCTGTAGAATCCAATATACAGAGCCGATTATAGAGCATGGCTAGTATACAGAGCCGATTATAGAGCCGATTATAGAATCCAATATACATAGTCGATTATAGAGCATGGCCAGTATTTGGTGTAGCAAGTTGTAGAATGTGATTCATATCCTATACTCAACAAGTTGAGCTTTCTATGGGAACCTTTACCTTGTCATCAAACATAATTCCTAAGAACTAAATATATTGACAGATATAATTGAATCGTCGATGATAATAGGAGTTGGAAACAATTAATATTCACATCATCCTATGCAGGGTATCAACGTATTACAATTGATATTTTTACATATGCAGGGTATCACATAGCAAATCATGTAAAAGGAGTAGCAAGAGGCATTTCAAACTCGCGTCCTTTTTTTGGGAAAGCTTAATATAGCATCTTAGGGAACTGAAGAAACATCAATCTAACATGAAAGACATAATGTCTGAGCATGCCCAATAAGAGTGACTAAATCTCAAAATATGTAATAAACAAGAGTTACCATAGTAGTGTCAAATCAGAAGAACATTGAGTATAGCATAATGTCAGTTTTATAGCCTTTTATAGGCTTCCAACACATTTAAAATTACACAATAGTACAGAATTAGAAGTCCTTTTAAATATAACTATAAATGACCATATGTGGCTATAATCCACTCCGCTCTCTCCTCCTCAGACATCAATAAGAACCATTTGGCTCTTTCACGTTGACCCGCGAAGGTTTCGTATACCCTCAGGAATACACCTCGACTCAATCCAGGGATGGATTTGAGAGCGTTATATGCATCCGTCAATGCATTGTCATGAGCAAATTCATCAATTTTGACAATGTGAACATTGTTCATGCCCTCTTTTATTTTCTTCATTGTTTCACACATGAAATCCAATGAAGCGACCATACTTGTCTTCTTCCTCTTTCCCACATTTCTGACTGATGATGCAGGAGTCCCTCTAGTACTTGATGTTGCAGTGGACTAATTGGAAAAATAAGGGTCTTCGTCCAAATCAACAGCACTATCAAGATGTATATCGAAACCAAGGTCCTCTTCATCATGCACATCTTCCAAAGGGTTCCCTTCTTCAGTCTCAAAGGTCATGGTAGCTTCATTACCTTCAGCAATGTCATTACCCACAATTGTATCCAATTCATTGAAGTACACAAAGGGTTGCCTCTTATACATTCTGGCATTTTTGAACTCTCTTCTCTGCATGTTGGCATAAATAAATGGATTAGGTTCTTTTTCTTTCATTATTAACTTTAAAAGAAGGAAATATTGTTTCCATCAAAATAATAGAGAGATCACCCTACCTTCAGAAGCTCATCCCACACATTGTCCTTAGTATCCATGCACTGAGTTGCCTCATTCCAAGCTAAACCACTTGTATTCTGAAGCTCCTTCATCACTCTATAGGCAAGCTTCCAAGTTTTCAACTTATTTTTGAAGTTTCCCTTGGATAGATTGAGGTTCAAAGCAGCATTGAACCGCCTCTCAATTGCGGACCATGCTTCTTTTTTGAAGCCTCCATAACATTTTTTGCCTAGTTGTACTTGCTGGAGGAGCAAGTCTAGAAACTTGCGTTCCATTTCCTTTGACCACAAGATCTTCTTCGAGGAAGGAGAACTCTGGCTCGTGTTACCAATGTGATCCATGTTCATCAATAATTCTATGTATGCCATGTTGTGTATACAAATTGTTGTTAATGGTATCGAAGTATCTTCATACATCAATTTACTCAAATAAAACACATTCACCCATACAAGTCCAATACTTGCAAATAGAAAGAGAAGAAAAATGAAAACATCATGTATATCAAAGTATCTTCATACATCAGTTTACTCAAATAAAACACATTGACCCATACAAGTCCAATACTTGCAGATAGAAAGAGAAGAAAAAAGAAACCATCATGTATATCAAAGTATCTTCATACATCAGTTTACTCAAATAAAACACATTGACCCATTCAAGTCCAATACTTGCAAATAGAAAGAGAAGAAAAAATAAACCATCATGTATATCAAAGTATCTTCATACATCAGTTTACTCAAATAAAACACATTGACCCATACAAGTCCAATACTTGCAGATAAAAAGAGAAGAAAAAGGAAACCATCATGTAGTCTTGACTCATACAAGAACAATTATTCTCGGGATCTATACTCTTCCCACATTCTACTTGCTATATCATCTCAGAACTGTGCCCACTGATCTCTATCACGCTGAGACAACCCATATGTCTCCAGCATTGGTACATCTACCCCATCACGATCATCTTCCTCTTTGGTGGCAATTTTTGATGGAATGTCGTCCTCTAACATAATGTAGTTGTGTAGTATGCAACATGCTAATACAATATGGGCTTGTGTCATGATAGGATAAGACGTGGTGCATGCCTCAGGATTGGAAAATGCTTCTTGAGAATACCAAATGTACGCTCTACTGAGTTTCTAAGAGAGGAGTGTTGATGGTTGAACAACTCTTCTTGAGAGTTTATTGGATTCTCTCTTGAAAACTCTTTCAGGTGGTAGTGTGTACACCGATAAGGAGCAAGAAATCCAGGTGCATTGGGATATCCAACATCCACTAGAAAATATTTTCCTACATAAATAAAGTATATTATTAAAACGTGAAACATTGATTGTACCTTTGAGTATATTAAACTATGATTTGGCTTACCGAGGAGAACAACAAGAGGATCTGCTCTTGATAGAGATGAAGCTAGAACATGACTATTCGTGACAGACCCTTCCCAACCAGCAAGGCAGTACTGAAACTTATGATCGAAGGAACACACACCCATAACATTTTGCGACAGGTTGCCTTTTCTATCACGATATTTACCCTGCATGTTGACACTGACGGTGACTGGTATATGGGTTCCATCGATAGCTCCAACACAATCCTATACGATATGATAGAATCATCAATTGTACAGTCAACTAATAATATGATAAGGATAAAAATCCGTACAAGAAATTTGTAACAACATAATAATTACCTTGAAGAATGGATCAAAACATTTGTTCCCACTAATTTCAGGAGGAGTGTTTGGACTAGGTGGTAGAAAGCAATCGTTGTGGAGTCCTAAAATAGCCCTCAACACCTTGTGGAAGTATCAGTTGATTGTCTCTCCTGAGTGCCCAAAGTTGTGGGCAATCTTGTGGTTCCTCAAATTGTGGCCAACGGTGTGGAGGAACATCACAAGTTGTTCTTCTAATGTCAAGTGTATTGTATATGTCAAGGTTCCTTTCAGCCTTAGGATAGTAGCTAGATGAAAGAAGGCTCCCCTACTCATGCAAATGTGATCATGACAATCCACGTCGTTGGAATGAATAACCATTCTATAAAAAGAATTTCCTTTTCTTTTTCGTTTACCCATTTGTGCATTGCCTTCTCGGGCCACTACTACTATGGCTACAACAACACAAGCAATAAGAGCTGTGAGAAGATGAGAATATGTGGTCTCCACAACTACCCATCCTAGAACGTCAACATTCTTAATAGGATCCATCAATGGCCTGAAATGTGGACAAACACAACAATTTCAGTGAGGAGATATTGGTAGCATGTTGTTGATGTTATGTTTTTCTAACCAGCCAATCTCTTCAAATAACAATTACCTTTTAACTAAGGAAACTCATATTCAATCAAATAACAGTTACCTTTTAACAATGACTTCCATGGAAACCTAAAGGATAAATGACTTCCATTTATATATAATTTTCATTCAAAAACCTACTTAGATTTTGCATATGACTGTGTATACGTTTTGATATAAAAGCTTATATAAAATTTAGCATCAAGATTTATGCACAGTTTCATCCAGAAAGCTAATCAACTCTTGTTTATTACATATTTTGAGATTTAGTCATTCCCTCTTATTGGGCATGCTCAGACATAACCATATTTTAGGGTTGGTTTGGGAGACCTTTACATTGTGTCTTTCATGTTAGATTGATGTTTCTTCAGTTCCCTAAGATGATATATCTTTCCCAAAAAAAGGATGCGAGTCTGAAATTTTTCAGAGTTGTTTCATTTGGGTGTGTACAAATTATTCATGGAGGACCCTATTCATTAGTTTTATATCAACCCTATTAATAAAATGAATAGGGTCCTCCATGAAATGTTCGATATGCAATGTATTGTGTACAAATTATTTATAGGGTTGATATAAAACTAATGAATAGGAAGATCAACAATGTGCTGAGACTAGAAAATGTATGAAGAGGAAGAGGGAGAGCAGCCCTGCAGAGGATATTGTTGACAACAAAATGAGTTCTTCAAAGGAGAATAACAACAACCAGATGGTTATTGCAGCTTTTGATCTGAATCTTGAGGGAGAATCTGAGATCCCATGTTCTATGGGCCTGTCTTTATGATAATCAAAGAAATGGTAAACATCCACCATATCTATGTTTATAGCTATTATCTAGAACAACTTTTAACAATGTTATTTCCACTGGCATGTCATGATCAGGTCTTGAAAATCTGACATTCAAATAAGCCCTAGTATTGGCATGAATTGGTTAAATATAGCTCAGTTTAAGTATGTTATTGCATCTCTGACAGTGTATCTAATTCACTGGCTTAGTAATCTTAATTAAAATTAGTTACTGGTTTCTAATGGCAGATGGGTTTCTGGTTTCTTTTGGTCAAAATGGTCTGCATGACCCATCAAACTATGGTTAATTGGATGAGTTTAAATGTACGAATAAACCTTATTGCAAGTGGACTTTAGGAGATTTGGGGGGATTGATTCTTTAGAGAGAAGATTAGAATATTCATACAACCACCAATACTGATGTTGTTTATTGCATAAATAAGATCAAAATATTTGAAACCATGATAATATGCACACAACTAGTGCTGGTTTTATTAATAGGGTTGATATAAAACTAATGAATAGGGTCCTCCATGAATAATTTGTACACAATGCATTGCATATCGAACATTTCATAGTACATCAATGAATAGGGCCCTCCATGAATAATTTTTACACAATGCATTGCATATCAAACATTTCATAGGGTCCTCCATGAATAATTTGTACACAATGCATTGCATATCGAACATTTAATCTCATGCATTACACAATAAGATTTACAAGCCCTGAAGCTTTCATATAATATTTTTTAACAAGAAACCTAAAACCTATGCTTTGATAATAGCAACATTGTGACTCCATGAATACAGATTAGAGTTTGACCAGCTCAACATCAAATCCCATAGGATTATAAAACATATGATTAGAGAGACTAAAAATGTGGAACCTTAGTTACCGTGAAATATCTCATAAAAATTTTGGTGTACCTTTTCTAACACTCACCAAGATGTTGAGATATTGACTAGTCCCTCTTTGGTTATAAATACTAAAATGAGAATTTGATAATGATAAGCCCAAGCAGCCCAATTGGAACAAGAAGTGGCTTCATCCTCCAAAATATAAGAAACTATTGATGAGCTCCTATGATATAATTGATGCAAATTAACTAGTAAAATAGAGATTTGTTAACTTGGGATAGGCTACAGCTGAGACCTTCTTACTGTTAATTTATTGTGTGTTCGAGTTTAATATTCACAATACAATCATAATATATATATATATATATATATATATATTAATTAAGGTATTGACTTGACTGCTTAAGTCGAACGTTATTAACATTGAGAAGTCACGTATGTATCGTGACTGGGTGCATAATATGTACAGTTACGCATATGTATCGTGACTGCCATATACGAGTAGTCACGACTGTTCGTATATGACAGTCACGGTAGTATCGTGACTACCATATCAAATTGCTAATGCCCCGTTTAATATGTATTGTAATTATGCTGGATCAAAGCGATAATATTATGTTAATTGGATTTGTTAAATACGAACAGTCATGACTTATCGTATATGATAAGTCATGACTGTTCATATTGACATCCTCTTGATTCAATATATATAGTTATTGCATTTTGTAGAATCAATAAATAACCAAGGCAATTGTATTCTACTACTACATTCAGTTTATATCTTATCTTCTGATCCATATTCCTTAACACTTACAAGGCTTTTCTCTTTGGTTTTAATATTGTGGTTCTATCCATTATTACCATTGCATGTCATAACATTATTCTTCACTAAATTTTTGTTTGATTCGATCAATGCTCAACCTTGTCTAGTTTACTAATTTAGTTGTGTTGACTACTGTTGAATTTGACTATCATGTCAAATGATATAAGTTTTGCAACTTTATTCTGGTTGATGTTGAGGTTTATCTTGTAGATTCAAAAACCTTACTTGAAAAAATATCACAGAATATATATTAAATCTGAGGCTACTTTTCTCTCATGCATTAATCCAAGCAGTGCTCTTTCATATTTGGCACAGATTTTATGTCCTATTTCTATACCAAACTCATCCATCACATACTAGACAGACGTTTCATCAAACTCTGTCTAATTATTAAGGTAGAGTGTCATTGACTATAAATGTATCCACAGAATTGTATCAATGTGTGAATCCCCATTTGACCCTACAAGGACATGTTTGAGATTTGTATTAGTTACATATTTAATCTCTTCAATGACTAAATGTATTATGTTGGGACTTAAAAAGGAGATTACAGCCAAGTGTTGCATAAAGATGACTATAACCCTATGTGCCCTAATCCAGAGCTCAATCTAGCCTTCAACCCCATTGAAACCCAAATACTGTTACTATTCTATAGCATGATGATGTAAACAAATTGCAACTACTGAAAATGGAAAATGGGTTGCAGTGGAGTCTCTACCTAATGCTTTTGTTCTCAATTTGACAGATAAACTAGGAAATGCTTATTTGTAAAAAGACATTGTAAGAAAGATATTTTCATGAGAATTTTCAATTGACTTATTATGGGTTTCTAGGTTAATTAGTAATGGAAGCTACTGATATGCACCAACAAGGTACATGACACTATCAATTCTAAAATAGGAATAGTTTTAGATGGCCGCCCACGCAGTGAAAATGAAACCCTGTGGTGCAAATCCTAATCCGCATAACATATCCATTGACAAGGGTTTCCATTAGCCTGAAAACAATATATGATTGTCGTGGGCTAAACACTATGTGTTATGGTGTGAAATTTACTTCAGAACAATGCTCTACTGTTGCTAAGCTCTCAATTGAAGTCTCGTGCTAGACATTTTAGTGTCGGTGATTTAGATCAAGGAGAGGTACTCTGCGTTGGGTTATTGGTAATTTAATCCTTCTTTGTTTTGTTTGGAAATTGCAAGGTGTTATATAGAAATATTTTGTATGTACATGGAATAACAATAGGCAAACAGTTGTCCTAGCATGTATATGGATGCTGAATGACACTAGGTAACATAGCTGATATTTTAGGCCTTGCTACCTCCCATGTTAATTTCATGTCTACATCTACATCAACTATTAGAGTATTACCAATCTTTCATTATTCTTTATGAGTTATTTTTGTTGTTTGTTTTGTCCATGTGCATCTTCAGTGCAATGTTTTGTTTCACTTTTTTCATCTGGAGGGTAAGAATCAAGATCATACAAAAATCTTTTGTATTTACATGGAATAACTATAGGCAAACATCTGTTCTCACATGTATATGGATGCTTGTAAAATTTTATCTGAATGGCACTATGTAAAGAAGCTGATATTCTAGGCTATGTTACCTCCCATGTGAATTGTGTGTCTGCATGTGCATCAACTAGTACCAATTTTTCATTGTACTTTACGAGTTATTTCAGTTGTTTGTTTTGTCTATCTACATTTTCATCTAATGTTCTGTTCTACTTCAGTCAGCTGGATGGGGACGATTATACCGAATTGTAAGTTTTTAGGCAAAAGAATACAGTTAAATACCTGGCTAATCATTTATTATGGAATCAGGATCTACAACATGAATTCTAATATGGAATTTGTTCAATTGATTAGATTCTTGAAAGAGTGAGGCCATCATGGAAATCTTGTATAGATTGCTGAATAAAGTCACAATAGCATTACTTTCTCAAAATATACCCAAGTTCTGTAGTGCAATCTTCACAAGGGAGATGGGGGTTTCTGCCAATTACTTTGCAATGTCATAATGTTGCCATTTGCTAAAACTAATGCCTCGCAGTGAACAAACAAAGAGGAAGCACCTGTCTGAGAGTAGTGAACAAGATGAAATGGAAAACCCTTCAAAATAGAAATGAAACGGATGAGGCGGAAATGAAACCCATACCTGTTGCAAGAGGCCGACGAAATGAACCTTGCAGAATGTGAGTAGTCGAAAACCCCAAAAAAGTTCAAATTTGAAAACCCTGCAGAACACGAGCAGTTGTAAAACGTGAATGGAACCCTAAACCCCAAAATTGATCTTCAAGAAGACCACAGACCCGAAATTTTTATAAAATGTGATTCATAAAATGCCACAATTAGGTTATAATTTCGAATTCCACCTCTTTGGTGGGAAGATGGATATGCTCATTTTGGAGCCATCTTCGGGTTTTGATGGTATAACCTGATTTTGACAATAAGGGTTCCAAACAGTGGATTGAGGCCAAAATCGGGTTATCATCTTCCAATTCCTGCCATCTTCCGGCAAACAAATGGGCCCTAAAAGAATGGAATTTGCCACATAGGGGACTTTTCGAATATCTTGAATTATTAATTCAAAAATGAGTGTCCATTCAAATAACAAGTAATTATTAATTCATTTTTATGTATATTAGCCAAATGGGGTGGGTTTAATTTAATTTAAAGCACTTAGAGATTTTAGAATTAAATTAATTTATCATAGGGGTAATTTAGCTAATTTATCATAGGGGGTGAGATTTGAGGAATTGGCGTTCATAAATCTGGCGATGATGATGAAGAGGATGATGATGGTGTTGACAGCGAAGGCAATCCGTTGAGATAGGATGCTAATCGTGTGCTCAAAATGGTGGCTAAGGAGGCCAAAAGGAGGACTATGACTGCAATTGGGTTGAGAAGGTTGAATCCTGAGGTGAGGTTTGTGTGGATGTGAAAATCATCGGGGGAGTGGTTGAGGAGAGTGGCGAAATGAGAGGTCCAGGATCGAGCCACCACCGCTCTTCCTGCTGTTGATTGGAAGATTATGTTTCTTGCTGCTATGAATGTTGCCAAGTCTCCCAGCTCTACGCGTAGGTATGCAAACGAGCCACCTGCAATTTAAAGAAACAGGGGATTAGTTGTGTTGCCGGTGAGGATTGAAATTGTTGTTCAAATTTTGAGCAATTTCTGAAGTTCTATAAAAGGGGATTAATGTATGTTTATCGATTAATGTTGCTTTGAGTCAGTGAAGAGGTTTGTTTGGATGAGGATCAACATTTTTTATTTAAATGTAAAGGATGCGGTTAAGTTCACTACAAAATGTATTCTTGATTAAATTTCAAAAAATAGAAAATATAATAGAATTTTGCAAAATTTTCATCATTTGTTCTTCATGATCTGCATATTTTGTGGTTGAAAACCATAAAAAATTTACAAAAAAATCGCTATGTTTTTGTAAATCTGAAAAAAATAAAAATAAAAAATGTCTTCGAGATGTTTTGCAGGGAGCTTAGCCGCTGCCAAATGTAAATAGGTGTGTTGAAAAGGGAGCAAATTGTCAACTATCACTTTAATGGTGAGCACAGAGTGATTGAATACCCAATGCCATGAAATGAAATTATTTTTTAAGTGGTAGTATGATGTAGTATGTAAATAGGTGTGTTGAAAAGAGTGGATTGTCAACATCACTTTAATGGTGAGCACAGAGTGATTGAATACCCAATGCCATAAAATGAAATTATTTTTTAAGTGGTAGTATGATGTAGTAGATTAGATTTTGAGTTTTTTTTTCTTTGTAGATACTTTGGAGCTTATAGCTGTTGTATTGTCTTTTTAGAGTGGGTTGGTTTAGACATTAAAAATTGTTATTTGAGGTGATATCAAATACACATTCTTTGTTGTCTTGTCATATTTTTTCACCATCATTAAATTTGTACAACTGATTTAATATCTATGTATAAATGGTTCAGTAATAGGCTATAGGTATCAATAAAGTTGTACATAATTGTTCTAATTAGTAACTTTTTGTTAAACAAAACTTTTGGATCATAGAGTTGGAATCTTTTATGTTGATGGATCATAGAGTTTGATCTGCAAAGTCCAACAAATAAATTCACACAGCTAATTCTACAAGTCTTGTTTAAGAATATTATTATTTTGTTAATCAAATTCTTTGACCATCAGTAAATTTGTACAACTGATCTAATATTTATGAATAAAAATGACTATTAATCATAAACTATAGACTAAATTTATAAATCTTACAAATTTTACCTGATGTTGTAGATACCTTCAACATACTCTACAGTTACATCAAGAAATAATTTCTAATTTTTTAGAGCCATTAAACACATCCTAACTACTCAGCAATTTCTTTTACCTCCCATGTTTGATTTTTTCTCAAAGCTTGCTATTTTAGTCTAGATATTGTTTATTTTCCTAAACCAACATCATATCTACATGATAACAGTAATTAAAACACAAGATTAAAACGAGTAAAACCTTTCGCATATAGATAAGCTGGAGTAGTACTGGGATGGGTGACCTCCCCAAAAGTCCCGGTGCTTCACCTCTGTGAGCATCACCTAGATCCAATGAGTGCTAAGTGTTCCATTTCATTATCATGAGAGATGGGTTCAAGTGAACCACTACTCATAAATCATGGGTTAATGAATTTGACTCAAAAAAACTACACAGTTAAATCCCGATAGCAATATCACAACTTTCACATATAATTTTACGCTATTCCCTGAAACTGTTCCTTCATTCGAACCAGTGTCCAAAAGAGAAACAAACTCACTGTCCAACTCTCCTAGAGGCATCTGTTATTTTGTGTAACAGGAATTGCTTGAAATTGGGACATCTGAGAGTTACTGATGACTAAACATTATCCCAAATAAATGGCCCAACTGCCTTCGTCCAAACCAGAGTTAATACTGTACTTCAGCTGCAACTTGAATTTTTATTAAGAAAATAGGGCATCTCATTCATGATTGTTAGGTGAGCCCATGCTTGTACCTAAAAGTCCGATTCATACGTAAAACAGACTTGAAGTTTTCTAATTTAGTCCATTAATTATCGAATTAGGTAGTGTAGCAATTTAGAATTTAGTGAACATCCCCGCATATAGGAGCAAAATGGGTTTAGTCGTCGCCAACTACCTTTCTAATTATGAGCAGTAAAAGAATGGTTGGCACGCAACGTTTACAAAAATTTGGCTTCTCCTTGGAAACGTGGTCATGAGTTCACGTTCTCTTGACTTCACTCCAAGGAAGCGACAATATACATACACATATTCTTCTTGACATGTCTATTCCATTCTCCCCATCTAGTATAGGTTTATCATTCCCCTCAGTATTTCTTGTTTAATTCCTTTCATAGTGGTTGCCAATGTCTTAGGGTCTATTTGGTGTATGGAATATGGGTTCTGATTTTGGAATTAGATTTTCGGATTATTGAATTCCATGTTTGTGTCCATCCAAACAAGCAGGATTTGGAATATCGAAATTTCAATTTTGCCCACAAAATGGGCATTTCATCTTCCACTTGAAAATGTGGAATTAGAATTTCAAGCTCTAATTCCACTTTTCAAATGCCAATTTTATGTTGCTCGTCGGGTCCGCTTGCATAATAAAAAAAATTTACGTCCGAAATTTTTATTTCACCATTCGCGTTTGCAAGGCTACTTTGCAGCGGCTACAAAGTCCTCTTCCTGGAACTAAATGGACTGCAGCATCAGCTGTAGGGAGGGTGATTTTTTTTGGCATCAATATTAAACAATTCTACTTCAAATGGCAGTGGTGAATTGGGCGTTTCGAATTGCGGTGGTGAATTGGGGGTTTCAGATGGCGGCGGTGAATTTTTAGATGGTGCTGGTACATTGGGGGTTTGGGATGGCACCGGTGAATTTGGTGTTGCCGCTGGACCAGTAGTCACGCACAATCCCATCAATGACACCATTAAAACAATGGAAACGACCGCACTGAATCTCCCCATTTTTGAGTGGATGGGGAAACGCAGTTATAGTGAAAGATTTGGATTCTATTGCAGTGCAAAATCATAGGGGAAGAATGGATTCTTTTGCAGTGCAAAATCATCTTCCGAGTGAACCAAATTGTTCCAACACATATTCTTTTGCAGTGCAAAATCATCTTCCGGGTGAACCAAACTGTTCCAACACATATTCTTTTGCAGTGCAAAATCATCTTCCGGGTGAACCAAATAGTTCCAACACATATTCCGGATATCATTTTGAGGATATGTATCTTCCATAATTGCAACATATTTCAGAATTGACTATATCTAGCATTCTGTATTCCATGCACCAAACGGGCCCTTAGTGTTTGATAGTCATATTTTTAACTTTTTCTTCACCTTGATCAAGGGTAGATTCTCAATTTTTTATTTCTTGTCTAGTTTTCTCTTTCATTCTACTAGTATGTCTCATAGCTTATTTGAAATCAATAAAAGTAATAGTCCAATTAGACGTGATTTATTTTAATCACTCCAATTCTATTTATTGTTTATCTAAGATAAGTTTTACTTGTCATGAATTTGAAATTACATTAGAAGGGTAGATGATACACTCATTCATTCAAAATTCAGAACTTATTGACAACATCATTCATCTAGAGTCATAATGAGATTATAGATGCACAACACTAAGAAGGACTTATAGGTATTCAAATCAGTGCATCGCCACTCTAAAATGTGTCCACAAGGAGTATTCACGTCTCTCTCCCCATTTTGTGCTCACCACTTCACCCTTGTGAGATGCTCTTGCTACAACTTTAACTAACAGTCATGTGGTCACTCATTCCTCAAGGTACTCTCCAAAATGTTCATAAAGGAGATAGTTAGGAAGCTCTCATATACAACTAGTTTCTCAAGAAACATATTTGGTTAGCATGGTGTCTATCATGCTACTTGTTGCATAACTTAGGTACTCTTGAGCATAACCATTGGTAGATGGTTGTTATTATTCTAGATTTAAAACTTATCATTTACTATCCATTAGGTATTGTTATAATTGTGAACATCCTAAATCATTCCCTCACCAAATCTCATCATGATCAAATGTTCATGCATTTTTGCTCCTTAATCGTTTGATCTTGTATGCAATTATGCCTGAGGTAAGGTAGTGGGAAATGATATTTGACCTATGACATTAGGTTAATGAGTCTCTTGTTAAATGGTGATCTTAAACATCCTTTATAGAATGCATGACTATAGAATGCTTGTAATTATTTGTAACACTAGTTCCAAGGGAACAATCTTTGATCATGAAATATTTAGACAATTCATGTAGTCCTTTACTAGGTTCAAAAAGATGGAAACCATTTCTATATACATCCTATAAGGTTTTGGTCCTTTAGCATGGTCCTTCCTTGATTAATTCTTTTTAGGCTAGCTAAAATTTTGTATCCGGGTTTCACAAAGGAGTATTACCACTTATTTCCTCACGGGGATAAATCATTAAGGAAACTTGATTACTTGAACTATAGCTACCTTAACTACTAGTATCAATTCCTCATTTCGTAACCATGTGACTCGACAATAGTTTGCATTCCAAACATTAACAACTTGTTACTATACACTTCTTAAGACGAAAATACGAAAATACTCCCTACAGTTCCCAATCTTGGAATCTGGTTGCTTTGGTGCCTATGTAAAACCCGCGAAGAAAGTTTATTAAATTTTGTTGTGGAAGTCTGAGAATTATTTTTTATCTTCATTAGAATTTTTTTTCCTATAAAAAGGGATAGGGAAATGGAAAGATTCGCAAGCCTGCAGTTTGAAATTACACGCGTACCACCAAGTGAAACCAAAAGAGATCTCACTAAGAATTTAAACATTTGAAGTGGAGAGGTTTTTTCTTGCAGAGGAATTTGTGAAGTGGCTCGGATCAACAAATACCATCATATCTTATCTTTCTTCCCCAAGGTATCTAAGGGTTCGCGTCTGTCCTCATTTACTTGCCCCTCCATTTACAAGAGTAGAGGCTTAATAGTATTATTGTTGTTCCTTATGAATTAATGGGATCTCCTTAGGCCCCGTTTGTTTGCGGGAATTGGAATTTGAGACAGAATCTGATTATCTCAAAATCAGGTTTTGAAATTCTGATTTTGTGTATTCGGAATATAGTTTAGACTGTTTGGTTCAACTGGAAGATAAAAGCGAAGGAAACTGTAAGTGGTATAAATAAGCCTGTAATTTTCCTTCGGTTTCAACAAAAAGATTCGTCAAACAGATGAAAATGAAGAAAACTTTAAATAACAGTAAATAAGCCTCTAAATTTCGCTTCGACTTAAACTGAAAGATTCGTCAACCAGATAAAACTGAAAAAAACTGTAAATGACAGTAAATAAGCCTGCAAATTTCACGCTAAAGAGTCCTGCAAAGAAAGTTTAATTGATCTTTGTTACCTCGAGGTTGTTATTAGAGAGATCTAGCTGGACGACTATGGAGGACAACTTCTGCAGACTCTCTGGCAAGATGTGGAGCATAAGTCCACTGAGATCGAGCACTGTCGACGCCATTCTTGATTTGACTTGTTGTTCCATCATTCTGATTCTCTTTTCCGTCTCTTGTGTGGCGATTTCTTCTCGTCATCTCGCTTTATGTCGTTCTTTGGTGTTCCTCCTATAGATTTCCCAGCGACTAGGAGACCGTCGTATATTTGATGTAATTCGTGAAGTTGGATCACAGTCTTATGCAAAAGGCTTTCCTTTTCTACGTCATTTCTCGCCTGAGACTCCATGGCTTCCTACGCACAGACATAATTTCTCAGCCGAGCCGTTCTTCCAAAACCATATTTTAAAATCGAATTCCACCTCCTGACTGGGAAGATGGTGTCGCTTATTTTAGGGCCTAAACCGAGTTTTGTAGGACATAACCTGAATTGCAAATTAAGGAACCAAATAACGGATTTCGTGGAAATCGGGAAGTGTCGCCACCAATTCCCGCAAACAAACGGGGCCTTAGTGATATACTAAATGGGTATGGGAACATTAACATACAATAGATTACAAAAAAAATCACATTATTATGATATCAGTATTAGTATTGTTAAACGAATTAGTAATAAGGTTTGTTACTGACAATGTTAATCTTATGGATAATAATACTAATATTCGTAGGTTTCAAAACCTTCATGTTACTTTTGTCAAATATTCGTTATTAATGCTAGTAATCTTATTAACATGGACCTCTTGTTTATCATTGATTGTTATGTTAACATTATCAACACCTTAATCTTCATTAGACGTGAGGTCCTATATCATGATTTTGTGGGGGTAAGGGTAGATTTGACTGGTGTGTGTGCATGTCTTCCACCCACCCACCCACCCAACCGTTGTTATGGTTTGATAACATAGGAACAACTGATTTCTTTTAGCCTTGTGGGTATATATATAATTCTATAGTCAATGTCATTGAAGGATGTTCTACATCCAAGGATTGATCAAATCCCTATTCGTGACATTGTTCAACTAATGATGCCTGGTATCGACTTAGGGACTGAGTCAGGTCATTTTCTTTTGGACCACCTACTACTTTCAGAAGAAGCTGGAAATGTCTTCCTAGGCCTCCCTTAAGATCCTATTCAATAGGATATCCCCTTATTCCTTTTTCTTTCCCTCCTCTCTATACCTGTTAATATATATATATATATATATATTCTCTTATTTTACTAGAAAAATCCACTTTATTGCCAGGTGAGAAAATTGAGCATTGTCTCCATGGTTTCTCCCATGCAGTAGTATGATCCTCGAGAGGCGCTATGACCTCCTTATGGGGAAATGATGTTCATGAATTTACATCCATAGGTAGGATGAATAAACTTTCAATTCCATTTTTAACCATGGAAGGAGAAACCCTAATTAGTGCTAACAATTTTGCACTATAGATAGCTAATGTTCTAATTCCCACCAAGAGCTATAGGATTGAGCATCTCAAGGGGCGGTCAAGATGAGGGTTAGCTACAAGAACTATGTCCAAGTAAGTCGCCTACTCCCATAGATAGTGGAAAGAGTGAAGCAACAATCTACAATTTGCATTACTCCTTGGTTACGTAAATTTAATGACAGCTCTCTCTATTTCACGAGTTACGTAGGGAAGAGATGGATCTTGCATATTTTTTTGTGAACTATTCATGTGAAACTTATTTTTGTGACCTTATTGTGTCTCTTGGATATCAAAACTAATTGATTGGAGAGCTCCCGCTATTCCTATTTTGTCTTACCATGTGTTTGCCTAGAAAAGACTCATGTGGCCCACATTCAAGCATGGTGTCTTTGTAAGGAAGTAAAGGTGTACGAAAACACTTCCTACGCTAATTTTGAGTGGATGATTGTGTAAATTTCAACTTAGCTATTACAAATATTTCAAGAAACACATAAGACCATAAACAAAATAATAATAAACACATAAGACAACGATTTATGTGGGGAAAACCCTTACAGGAGAAAAAACCCACACTCCAAAACCTTCATAATGTATTATCAAATCAAAAACATATTACAACACACTTGAAATGTAAGTTCTTATAGGAGTTACACTTCAACTCAAGCTTGAAGGAACTCCAGTAGCATCCTTCTACCATCTAATCTTGCAAACAAAAATCAATGATAAAACTCCTCCTCAAGCCCTTATTTTTTAGGCTTTTTATAGGCTTCTCACAACTTGGAAACCACTTATGGTTTACAAAACCATGTGCTAAACCTCCTTGACACATGTTTCCCATCCTTGACATGTGTTTCCCAAGATAGACATGAATCTAGGTTAAAAATAGTCTCTCACAGGTATTTCAAAACTTGATCCAACATATCAAAGGCACCTAATCCAATCCAATCTATGCAAAAACTGAATAACGGCTAATCCAATCTCATTCCACACAGCAACTCCATTTCCGGTTCCTTCCTTAAGGCGTATGAAGAGAGCGGTTCCAATCCATTTGTTGGCTCTGATACCACATGAAAGAATTGGAGGATAAGCATTCAATATTTTATTCAATGAATTTGCATCACTTTATACAAGAGATATATGCAGTTTGGTAATTGTATAATTATAACTGATGTGAACCATATTGTAACTGATAGATAGTTACATGTATCAATGCTATTACGCCAACAATCTTGGGCAAGTGAAGTTCTTGTAGTGTCTATCATAGTTATTCAACCTAAGTTGACAAACAAGTCTTTTTTTTTCCTGGGTACATCTGGTAATGCCAGTTGGGTCATGAGAACAATCTGTTTAAATTATTTCCTAGATTCAAGAAAAGAAAGAAGAATTTTCGTAACTCCAAGTTGGAAATGAGATGTTGAACCTAATTTTAGATTTTGTCAAACTCAATCTGTAAGGCTTGTGCTGTAAAATTAGATTTGCATATAGAATTCGAACATGACTACAACAAAAATTAAAACAATCCACAAAACTAATAAAATAGTTAAATCAATTCACTGAACCAATAAAAAATGAACAAATCCATTTAACCAACATCAAACTATATGCCTACTTATATCAGAATGAGGAGATGCCCATAAAGGGGAGGAGATACCCATAAAGAGTGTCTTCTCCCCATATCATAGCTTTGATTTATTAACAACAGAGTGTAAATAGCTAGCACTGGTTCCAGATTGTCTTCCAAACAACCCATTGAGCTTTGGTCCTACAGAAAAAAATTAACGCGATAAATTTATAGATCTAACCAAAACAAAAAATACCCAAATAATCTGCAGCTCTGATATTATATTATTAGAAATATAAATTATATTCTATTATATTGTTTAGAATTTTAATAACAATTTTAATAATGGAGTTATAATTATCACATAATCAAAAATATTATACATGAAATTAAGTAATTACTAAATTAATACTAATTAAAATATTATTTCTTTTATAAAATAATGTATTCTTTAATTACTACAAAATAGTTAGCACAAACAATGCTAAACCAACTTAAATAATTAATAGAGAAATTGATAAAATCTAATTCTAATAAAATTTTAGAATTTAAAATGTAAATCAATTACTACAAATAGTATGAAGTTGATCTAAAATGACAAATTAAAAAACTTGCAATTAAATAATATATCATTTACATAACTAAAAAATTAAAAATATGATCCACAAACTTTTCGAAGAGTCTGGTTTTAAATTCAATGGTTTCAACTAATATTTTTAAAATATAATTTAATTATTTAAAATCCTTGAGTTTCGAATGCATATAATAAGAGGGAGGCTTCAAACTATGTAGTGGAGTCCACGTGCCCATCTGTATTTCCAAATTTTCACACATCTACAACCATGCAAAAGCAAAAACCACCTATAAGCAAATGAAAGTTGTGTGTACAAAATCAATGTTGTGCTTGTCAAAAAATAAAAGTGCCTGTGAATGATGGGTAAGTGCACAAAGATGTGGGACCAAAAAGGGGGTATAAGATTCCACTTTTTTCCTGAAATTGGCAAACTCTGAACTTCAACAAAAAATTGAAGATAGTTAGACTCAAAATTTTAAGATGCAACAAAAAGAAGAGTTGTAATACTCTGAATCTAGTTCTTAAACTACTAACTTATTTTGAAAATGGTGTAAATTAAGGCCCTCAAAAAGGGGGTAGCGCGTGCGCGCTATGAAAGTCATAGATTTACATAGTGTGCACACCCTATAGGGCGTGTGCAATATGTAAGACAGATTTATATAGTGATGAGAAATAGTCAAAGTGAGAGCTCTCTCTCTCTCTCTCTCTCTCTCTCTTTCCCCTTCTCTATCTCTCCTTCCCCTTCTCTCTCTCTCTCTCTCCCCCTTCTCTCTCCTACTCTTGTTATATTTCCCCTTCTCTCTCTCTCTCTCTCTCTCTCTCTCTCTCTCTCTCTCTCTCTCTCTCTCTCCTTGCCCTTCTCTCCTACTCTCTCCATTCTCTCTCCCTCTCCCCTTCTCTCTCTCCTTACCCTTCTCTCCTACTCTCTCCATTCTCTCTCCCTCTCCCCTTCTCTCTCTCTCTGTCTCTCTTTTCTCCCTTTTTCTTGTTTTGCATAGGGTGTGCGCGCTATAGGGCGCATGCCCTATTTAAGACTATGCATAACATCTTTTTTGTTTTGTATAAGGCGTACGCCCTATATTGCGCTCGCGCTATGCAAAATAAGAAGAAACGGTCTTATTTGCCAAGGATCTCATGAAAGAGGCCCACTTTTTCTTATGCTGTCTGAATTCTGCATTTTCTTCGACAAGTTTTTGCTTTTCATGGTGTCGATAGTGACAAATCAACATTGTTTTGCACCATAGTGACAAGTTTTCGCTTTGCGCCATCGTGAAAGTCAATTATTGAGGAGAAATTTATCGATTGAGGTAAGTTTTTTATTTTTTTACATGTCAAATGTGAATAAAGAGTGTTTTGGTTTATAATTGGTATGATATAGACTTGTTCAATACATAATTTGATATAAGTGTAATAAATTTATATTATAATTTGTCATATTGTAAGAGGTTTATATTATAATTTGACTTATTGTTTTACATTTATATTATATTTTTAAAATTGTAATCAATTCATATGTAGAAATCATCATCGTGTCAAGGAAACGAGCAAAGAATTTAACACCGAAAGAGCATGAAAGAGATAGAGAAGAAAAGGGAAAGAATGAGAACTTCGTGAACAAAAAAAATTAGATACCATAGAAGAAGATTTTTCATTGGATGAGGAACATGAAACATCAATACAAAGTAAGAGAGAATTAGAATTGGAATTAAAAAGACAACGAATGAGAAACTTGTGTGCAACAAGACAATTGAATTATCAAGATGCGGGGGCATCATCTATGAGTTCCCAAGTTCAAGAGAATTCATCATCCAATGTTCGAGGCACACTAATGTATCATGTTGAAGACACACCATTGTCTACTTCTGAAGGTGGAGGCACACCAATGTATCATGTTGAAGGCACACCATTATCTACTTTCGAAGGTGTGGGCACACCCTTCTATCATGTTGAAGGCACACCATTATCTACATCCCAAGGTGTAGGCACAATATCGTCTCATGTTGAAGGCACACCATTATCTACATCCCAAAGTGTAGGCACAACATCGTCTCATGTTGAAGGCACTCAAGATGGTACGCAATTCACACATAATGTTTTTTATGCTCCTAAAATTATTAAATATAGAAAGCCAAAATATTTGATTGATATTGATACTAACATTTTGCAAGCAATGCTTGACAAGATTTCCAAGCGTACTTGTCAAATAAATGTTAATCATATTTGGAGATCATTTTTTGAGAATTTAAACATGATAGGAAGATGTCAACTATTTGTTGAAATGATCAAGAAATCTGAAATTTAGGCCCATCATAAAAAATTTTGGGCTAAGAATGATGGATGAGTCAAGTGAAAAATCTATTGTAAAGAATCTAATGACTGCATATGAGAGTGTGGGTTCTACATCACGCACAAAAGATAGTAATGTCACACGACGTGTACTTACATCAACGATAGTAAGCACTCAAATGAAGAAATCTCGACTCATTAGAAAGACAAGCAAAACATTGAAAATAAGTAGACAACCTCTAATGAGAGCCCTAGGAAGGCGTCAAAGAGTGGAAGATCTAAATAGCAATAAGTTATGGGCATTTTTCGGTAGACTACCACAAGAAGATAAAGCAATTGTTGAAGCTTTAAAATCCTTGATTGAAAAATTTTGGAAGATTAATACACGGGTATCTCCTAATCAAAGAGATGTTGTAAGAAGGAGGATTGGTTGGCGAATTCATGTTCCACATGCAAAACATTTTTTGGATTCAACTCAAACACAATTCTTTACAAAATTTATGCATATGTATCCTCAAATTAAAATTAGTCAGAGATATTTTGAAATGTGTAAACCTTTTTATGTGAAGATAAATCACACACACACAACTTGTTGTTGTAGGGTACATATTGAATTTTCTAACCATTTTGAAGTTTATAGGAATATATGTGTAGGTTTGCACTTTAACAATGTTTTGCAGGATTGTAACATAAATGTCCCACTTAGATCTTCAAGGGAATTAATATCTACCATTTTATGTGAAAGAACAGATGGTCAACAATTTTACAAGCTCTCATGCTTGAATGGTACATGCATAGATTGCAGAGGTTTGCGACATTTGCCAATTTGTCAACATATGGAGAGTACACATGCAATCAGTAATGAAATAGTGAAATTTGGAAAATATGAGACCGTGACATACAATCTAAAAGATGGAAAAGAGGCTAAAAGATGTGATTTAGTAATTGAAAAAATTCCAGTGTATCAATTCATGGACATTTTTTGTAAAAAAATTATTTATGAGTATGCAAGGCATACACATAGAGCGTGATGGTTGGATATGCAATTCAAGTTGTGCAAGGACACATTCCCACTTGATACCATTGTTTTAGTTGTGGACTTTGCAGAGAATTACACACTACAACCACAGAATGAGGTCCAAGCAAAGTATTACAGCTCTCAACAGGTTGCTATATTTGTTCATATAGCAACCTGTTGAGAGCTATAAAACTAGCTTCCTCAAAGCCAAATGGATGTACAACGTATCACTTATACAATATACAAAAAATATGTCCACTAATGTCATATAGGCATACAATCCATATCCCTAATCTAGTCATTTCCCTCTAGGGGAAGAAAACAGATCCCAAGCTGTCTTCGATCGTCGCATCGATGGAGATGCAGTGGATGTTGTAGTTTTCCGAGTGCGCTCACTCGTCCTCCTGTCTAGACTCTTCTGTAGCTCGACCTAATAAAAAAAAATTAGATAGAGATAACTAATATACATCAAAATTGAATTATACAATGACATAAAATTGAATATTCGCTTACCGCTAGCAAATAGTCACTATGTTCATCCACTGAAGGCACATGCTGGCGATTTAGAGTAATAAGTCCCTACAACAATGATCAAAATAATAATTAAAATACATACATGGATATCATTATAAAATTCAATACAAACTATTAAAATAACAATTAAAGTTAAGTGATCTCTTTCATACCTCAATCAGTGCTTCAGAACTCTACTGCTGCAGCTACTCCACGATCCAAAGTATCACGGACAGAAGGAGGAGTCTCTGATGTCAAAATCTGAAAATGAAACAAAAAAAGTAAATTATGCAGTTATCAAGATTACATATATTTTTTACAACCCTACTAATGAGTAAATGATACCTCTGTGAATGTTCCATCGCGTCCTCCGGTGTGCGGTGTCGAAGTTGAAGCTCCAACATTCAACTAGTGCACATGTACATAAAAAATTATAAGATAATCATTCATATAAGAACGTACTATTGACATGTTAATTATAATGCATTATTACATGTATACTTGTGGACTCAATGGTGACCTCACAAACCCAAGTGAAAGAATGCAATCATCGTGCCTCTGGATTTTGATCATAATTTGTCTAGTAATTTAGTCATTCATTCATTAATTAAATATAATCAAGTAAATCAAATTAATATTCAAATAAAGATACCTCAAGCAAAGTTGCACGATGCCCTTCACTGTTTGTTGTGAACGTCGATGGTCCACCAGTGAACGTCTAATGCACATGCACAATAAGTTAGGATACAATTATTCATATAATTACATAATAATCAAATATGTTAATTAAAATATTTTATTCAATACATACTTGTGGAATTGACGGTGATGTGTAAAAGGGGACATTAGAATCATTGCCACTTCCACTGCCACCACCACCGCCACTGACACTCTTGCCCTGAATTTTCATCATAATTAATAGATACTAAATTAAATAGTTATTCTTTTATAAATGAAATATGATCAAAGTAATTTAATGAACTTGGAAATATTTACCTATGTGTCAATGTCAAATATCGTATTTAGAAAGCTATCAGTCATCATTCCAGAATCCTCTTCCTCTCTCTCGCCAGTACCAAATGTGCACAAGCATCCACATGACTGACAAAAATGCCCCCTTGAGGATTGACCATGGTTACCCTCAACTAAAGGAGTGGCACACTGAATGATAGTCTGTTTCAGAGCACTAATCGTGCCTAGTGTGTCTACCTCTACATGTTCCTTCACAATGGAAGGAATACTAACATGATCCACTTGTGGCTTGCCAATAGCAGCCCTAGGTGCATTAGGGTCACGATGTGCCCCCGCTCGATCAAATGATGACCCCCCTCCTCTACCCTGAGAATCTAGAATGTCAAAATAATTTGGCACCTCCTTAAGTACAAACTCGCAATAGAGTTTTCTCAAGAAATATATAGGAACCTCATGATTGTTACAAGGAGGCAAATCAAAGACCATCCACCATCTCTCCCAAAAATTATTTTTAATGTCTTTATTTATGCACCAATGAATTGGGAGCCTCTTTGTTGTAGTTTTAAGAGTATTTGTGTCCCCTGGTTTTTTAAATAGCTTGCAAATGTCATCTTTTGTGATTTTTTTCTTTTTAATGTCTGCATAAGATCATTTATTTGCATAATATTGTTTTTTTTCTTCTCTTTTATCCCGCCATAAATTAATTTTCCCTCTAACCGCGCTTACGTGGGTCAAGATTGCTCCCAATGATTTTGCAAGTCTTTCCCTTCCGGGATTTGTACCACTAAAATCTTTTAACCTATTAATTAAAGATTCTAATTCTTTTTTCCCTCTTTCAATTTGGTTCATCAAATTTTGTTGTGTTCCAGGAGGAGTTTTCTCAATTGATGGAGGCAATTGAGGTTCATTTTCTTCATTTATTTCTTCATTTGATTCTTCATTTGGTTCTTCATGAGGAGACGGAGGGTTTGGTTGAGAGTTTGGTTGAGGGAGATTATTTCTTCCTGGCAATTAAAAAAACTACATTTTAAAATCTTCATTACACAACAAATTTAAACAAAAACAAATTGCAACAAAATTGAAATTTTAAAACAAATAAGAGGCATGGGTTGTAAAAACACTCACCTCTTCTTCCGGATCGAACTTGACGACATCGTGGAGCCATTTGATGTATGGGTGAATGGAAACAATCGGTTCAGAAGCCAAAAGAACAATGCGTGTGCGCTTTGGAAGCCCTCCTTAGCTGAAAACACGGGTTTGAAGAAAGCAAAATGAGCTTTGAAACCCGCAGCAAGCTTTAATAGGGCTTTTTCAAAGCGTGTGCGTGCTATAGGGCGCACGCACTTTGGAAAACACTTTTTAGTGTTTTTCAAAGTGCATGCGCCCTATAGCGTGCACGCGCTTTGGTTTGGATTGCCTGAGCCTAAGGCTTGGGCAACCCAAGCCATAGGGCGTGCGTGCTATAGGGTGCACGCCCTTTAGTGCATATGCACTATGCGTGATGGGGGACCAAAAAGAAAAGTGGCATCTTTTTGGTCCCCCATCTTTGTGCACTTACCCTGATGAAAGAGTGGACAACATCCCTCATTAAAGTGTGGTCTTCAGAATGTGGATTTGAAAGAATTAAATGAGTGTCTTGCAAGGGGGCTTGTGAGTAGCAAGAAAAATGTGCAATGATTTCTTCAACATAATGTTGAGAGACTTAGATCATAGCTTAAATTGTTCAAGCTAATATAAATATAAATTTGTCACTTTGTTAATGTGGGTATTTCCAGTGCCTTTTATTTCAAGTTTTGACAATGCAGAATGACACATACATTAAACTATAAACTCTCGGTAACCATATTATCAGAGTTCTTGCAAGAAACAAATAGAGATTTGAAATCGAATTCAGCTGTCTGGATGTCTTGCATAGTCTACTAAATTGTGACTGTTAACATAAATATGGTGGGTTATACAGTATGGAATTAAGAGTATCTATTGTTATTTTTTTGGGTGTAAAAATATTTTTTTTCCTTAGAATGTGGTTGAAATTTCAAGTAAAATTTTGGATTTAGATGTTTTGTAAATTGAAAATTGAATTTGTGTATGAAAGTCCATTCAGAGATTTTTTACAATTGAATTTTGATTTTTTTATAATTATAATTTTAAAAATTTGGTTTTAGTTTTGTTATTTTGGCTGCAGATATAATTTCCATCTTGTGTACAAGCAGATTACCTGAGCTTTAAATACATTAATTAAGTTTCAGGTACATCTGGACTTTTGGGTTGTATCCCTAATTTCAGTTTTGTGTACAATTATGAATTTATGGGCTTTACTTTAATTTTAATTTAAGGTACATTTTTTGGATTTTGAAGTTTTTCAACAATTTTTATTTTGAGTACAGACTTGAAATGTGAAATCTAGAATTCTACTCTAGGCATGTAGGGATGCATCGAACCTAATTTAGTATTAGCCATAAAACTTAGAATATATTAATATAATATGGATCAATAGTAAGAACTACAAAAATACAAAGTAATAATGAAATGCACACAACAGTAATGCTGGTATATTTTTCAATGAGACAATACTGACAAAAATGACAATATATTATAAGCAAGAAAAAATAGTGAATCCATAAGAAAAACTCAACTACAAAATGAGGGGAAAAAAGTTTTAGTTGATTTACTATTGTAATTGAGCAGCGATCAATAAAAACAAATTACATTTGAATGATCATATAGCCCTGTAGTTAAGTAGAAAAATACAGCGCTGAATTTCTAGGCATAGCTTTCTTTGAGATTATGGGTATTCTATGAAAATCGTTTTAATTTACAAAGAAATGAAATATACTGCAAATAATTCTTAAAGCATCCTAAAGAACTCGAAATTTGCAAGCAGGGATTTGAAGACAAAGACAATCGTAGGCTAAAAGCTTGGGTGTGTTTTTGTGCAGGAAAGTGAAGCATCGTCTGTCGGCGAGACTCCATATGTTGGAACTCAGACCGGAAAAAAACAACACAATTTCAATCCATCTCGTTTCTCTAGCTTTCTCTAACTAAACACTCAACTCGAGAAAGAAAGTTTTGAGGGATTTCAGCATGGTAGTTTTTCAGCCGAGGTACATGTCGTTAAAATTAGCGATGATTGCTTTGCCTACAAGTTAATGGAGAGATAAAATTTACAAATATAGGCCTTGTAGGCCTCTTAAGTTTAATTGCAAGCCTTATAACAAATCTCAGTGCACCAATTTTTGTCTTCCTTCTGAAGGGTCTTAAAAGCATGGAACCCATGGAAGATACAGAGAAAAGAAAAGAAGCAAAAGAGAAATGTGCATTAATAGCTACTCAAAACTGAAGAACAACAAAAATAGTGTCCATATTAAAAATAAAGCCAGACAAATAAGAATGAAACCAATGAAACGAACTAAGAGCCTAAAAATGGCAAAAGAGTATAACTGAAACTATAACAACTCACAAACCCTTCCCAAATTATAAGCAACAAATAGAGAAATTGGCTTCATATTAAAATATGCAAATGTGAGGTATGCAAATTCCTTACCTGACAATACCCGTGAAGAAAACCTAAACCAGATTTTTTGCCCCAAATGTCGAGACTTGGGCACACACACCGATATGCACCATAGAATTTTAACAGATGCTCAAGCGCTTATGCTAGTGGAGGGAAAAAGATAGAAACAAATTTGCACTGCTAAAAGCTCTTAATAACCCATTTACCATTCCAGCTGGAGTATTAAATTGCATTTAATAAGCCATTTACCATTCGAGGTGGAGTATTAATTTGCATTTAAGAAGAGTGTACTTGACCACATTTTACGATAATCAAAGTGGATTTTTCAAATTAAAGTTTTCGAAAATTATTTTTCTACTTACCTTTATTAACGACGACCAATAAAATCATCAATAAATAGCATTTTTTTTTAAATTAAATATTTCAAAATTATCAAACTTTAGGACAAACAAATAGGCTTAAAAAATACTCAAATTTGATTGGTCTAATTAAAAAAAAATGCTTTGAACGGATGTAGTAGTTTACCTACCTTTGGCATGAACTAATAAATAAAAGGCCTAATGAAATATGCTGAAACATTAATATTAAACTAAGTGTTGAAAAGTGTGAAGGCCCGATAATTCCCCTTCGTCTATAGTTAGGCATTAACTATAATGATTTGATCATTTAATTATCAAGATCTATATCGATAAAATATCGAGAACAAACCTTAGCAACTTAAATCGCCAATTGGCCAATAGATGGTATTCTGTATTATGCTCGATAATGAAAAAATCAATATGCCAAACTTCATCAACAACAACAACAAAAAACACTAATAAAATTATTCACGCCAAACTATAGTGAAAACCCCAAGTCAACACCCACAACCATTAAGTTGTTGTGGTAATATCTCCAAGTCGTGCCAAAGTATAGCCCGATTTTTTTATTTTTCATAATATTACAAATGTCAACTGCTGGATTAAATAGGAAGACACCAGGGCATTTATCAAGATCCACAAGAGACTATTATTTGGAATAAATCAAATTTAGAAATACACTCAAATGTGAATTTTGTTACTTTAATGAACTTAAATTGCTAAGGCAAAATGCAGATCCATCCTAATGGTATTTAAAAGGCCAATAATTAGCACCAGTTTATAGCTGATAAGCTATTATTTGTGAGAATGAAACATTTAAGCTCATGTTAGTAGGCCTAAATTTAGCAAAAATTCCAAGGCTACAAAGAGGAGCTTATAATTCAAGGGATAAAAGTAAGCGAGCAAAGACGGAGAAGAAACCCATGGTCTACGCAACATCTAGAATGTACCATTGACCATAATTATTAATTAATTAAAAATTAAAATGTTCATTGTACTCTAAGACTTTCTTTTGCCACTTGTCAAACATTTGAAGTTTTTCAATTTTAATCACTTAGTTTTTGTTTTTTTTATATTCCTTTACTTTTTATTTTTTATATTCATTTACTAAGGTGAAATAAATTTGCTAAATAACAAAATGAATGAGACCACCACCTTCCATAAATTTTGGGGAGTAAAACTTTAAGCCTCAAATGGAATACAAAGTTCACATGACCTTGATTTAAAAGAATCCTAAAAAACTGTAGTAGCACCTACTGAATTTTTTTAGGAAGCCCCACCATAGGACCTTATCCTTATTGTGGATCTTTCATTCACATGTAGCCTTGCTAGAAATTATCACATGGGCATGAGTAGAAGTGGTGGTGTTATGTAGTTTGAGGTTGGGCATCAACCATCTAATTCTAAAAATGAATGCTCAATAGTAACATAGTGAAATTAATGCTAACATTGAAAATGGATCGAGATCCGATCTATGAAAAAAGCATCCATATAGATTATTCCTAATTTCTTAAAACAAAGCCAGTCATTGAAATATGTTTATGTCTATAAAGGGGATCTTGTATCTTACCTTTAGAGATAACAAACACTTAACATGGTCCACTAGTTAAGGTGTTAATTTTTGTTTAGGGGTTTGAAAGCAATTTATACATGTAATTATTGAATTGAAAGTTTTTTCGGTGGTTGTGTAATTATGTTATTATAGATATTTTTTTCCTTCTTAAATAAAGTTGTAGAGAGATTAAAAATATAACAAAACAACAAAATATGTTAGAATAGTAGTGAGATTTACAGATTAACTGTAATTTTTAAAAATCTAGTGTACAAAAGGCACTTATTTTATTCCTTTAGCTCTCTCATTCTTATCGTGACGATAGATCACATAATACGATTTAAAACATTAATGTATAAAAAATATTACACTGATTAATTCACAACAATTATTAACATAGATATAAATCCTTGTCACATCATGATAGAATTAAAATCTCCATATCTATATACAATCTCCATAATTCTGCGTGGTTTTTTTACCAAGGCTGCACAAGAATTGGTTTATCCAAAACCCGGTGGACCCACCTCCCTCACATGTATTGAACCTACTTATTGTTGAAGATTGTAGTTGCAAGAGATATTTGCGTACCTATGACTACATCAACATTATGGTTGAGATATTTACTATGTATTCTCTGTTGCGTTATCTAATCCTTTCTCATACTAAGACTGCAAAGAGTCTAATGCTTAATCATTTTTCAATTGAAGAAGCACGTCCTTTGAATACTATGAAGAGTCTTCAACAAACGAAAGGGCACATGCAACTGGGCATCGAAGAGTTCCTCTTGCATGACTTCTGGTAAGCCGAGATTCGTATTTTGCATTACTATTGGTCATCAGAGATCACACATATGGTAGGATTTTAGTATCACCATTTTTGTATCATACTGACTTCTGCTAGCATTGTTGAATCTCCTTGTGATATGTTTAGTGGTGTTGATAAACAATTTCGAGGAGATATAGTTGTAGCATTCATTGATGTGACAATGTTATTAGTTTTCAGATGTTGAACTATTGTAAAAAAAAATTTAAAGAAGGGTAAACGCTTTGATCCGGAGCTATGAACTGGTGAGATCACAAATAAGGGACGTCATGTGATTTGAACCTTGATGGCAAGAACAACAACACAACAACTTAACCATCACAACATGCCACTATTGACATTGTTATTGTAAATTTTAACTACTGTTATCTACCCATTATTTTTTTGGAGACTGAACCTTTATTTTCAGAAGTCAAAGAGCTCTGCATTCAGACATTCATTATTATTTAATAAAGTGGTATTTCTTGGTGTGGTTGGGTTATTTCCTCCAAAAGGAGAGCTTTCCCAAGGTATCTCTAGTGTTCTTATGTTTCAAGATATCTAATATATATTTTATGTTTTTCTGATTCAAAATTCAACATGGTATCACAACGGGTTTGTTTACCAGCCTATGAGTTTCTGTAATAAGGCCCTATTTGTTTGCTGGAATTGGGGCGGAATTGGCGGCAGGACTTCCACTTTTTCAGCAAATCCACCGTTTGGAACACATATTTGCAATTCGGGTTTCCTCACTCAAAATTTGGTTTAGGCCCTAAAATGGGCGGCACCATCTTCCCACCCAATAGGTGGAATTTGAAATCAAATTCTAGTTTTGAATTTTGTGAGCCCCATTTAATTGTCCGATCGGGTCCATTTTTTGAAATGTTCAATTACACGAAATAATTCTCTCTTCTCGTATGTCACTGATGTCGAAAATATCACACTACGGAATGATAATTTGAGATTTAAACTCAAATGTTAATTTCATGCATCCTTGTTCCATTTTTGTGTTTGTTTAATGGGCATTAGTATAGGATATTCTTAACATGGATTTAAATATGGAAGGTAAATTACAGTTCTATATTTATTCATAGACTAGAGAAAAAACGTTCAGGTTTGATGAAGATAGGCTCATGCCCGAACCTAAAAATGACATTTTGCCTCCTAAGTTGATCATGAAGGGTGCTCCCCTTAATATCACAAACACATAACAAAAACAGAGAAACAACAACAATTTGCAAGAACAGAAAATGGGCTTCTTATTATCTCCACAAGTGTGGAATTACAAACTTTCAGAATTACAATATGCAAAGCCACATGGGCATTCCCTTACAATATTCTGTAGGACTAAGCCTTGAATCAATACTCAGATCTACTACCTAGAACTGTCTCGAACTGTTTAAAACAACACTACAGCCTTCCTTATATAGGCAATTTCCACCGCCCGAGAAGGTTCTAAAAATTTAGCCCTAAGAGCCGACCAAACTTAGAATTATTTTATTTTTCAATTTATTACATCAAAGTCAGCTCAAAATAACTTTTGAAACCCGAACATAAATTTTGAAAAAAAATTATTTTTTGCCATTTCAGGTGGCCCGACTTCCGGAGACCATAAGTCATCACCCGTTGACCCAATTGACTATTATACCCCATTTCGGAAAGGGCACAAGGAGCTCTACAACACTTAAATTAAGCTAAAAATTCGACCTCGTCCGGGGCCTCTAAAGCTTTCAAAATTGCGTTCAAAGTTTCTGTACCCTGTTTCCAAAATTGAAAATCTTCAATATCTTCAAAACTAGACCTGATCTAACCATGAAACTTTGCTGGTAGGCTGATGTGATTGAGATGAACCTCCACATGTAAAATAAGAACATTTCGAGATTTATGACCAACTTACTAAAAACAACAAGTTTCCATAAATAGCAGCTCTGCACAAGATAGCCCTTATTTAATACAAAAATAGAAATATATTTTTTTTTGGGTGATGCAAGATTGCTCTTACACCCAGGATGCTCCTACATTAGTTGAATTTATATACAGATCAGCAAAGTATGTTAACTACAACGCTTTTTCAAGCAAGCAAAATATTTTTATAATATACACTATGTTCACGCTCTTCCGCTTGCAGATGGGGAAATTCCGAAAGAACAAGACAGATTTAACAATAATGAACTTCTGCACGAACTAATTGTGCATCATTATTTTGTTTATGAAGCCCGAGCCTAACGCACAGAGCATTCAACCTCCTATCAAGTGTACTAACAAGCATGTGATTAACAAAAGAAGGAAGAAGAAATCCATCATTTTGGATGACAATTTTATTGTAATTCCTCCTCGAGTGTAGTAAAAGATGATGTTCATAGGCTCAAAATTAAAAATGTAATATGTCTGCCTCAATTCGATTGTATAGCTCAAACTATAAATAGTGTATTTTGTAGGGTGGGGGCGGAGTTTGTCCTAAGAAAATCCAAACCAAGATTTCATGTAGGTAATTCATTTCCTTTACATCGAGTATCCCCACCCTCACCGTGAAAGGCATCGAAGGAGGCATGGAGTCCAAAGAATGCATAATAGACCAACAACACAATGGTCCAGAGACCCCATGAGAAAGACGTTGATAAAAATGGACAAGGAAGGAACCCAGGGAACCATTGGCACTCCCCACACTTTGGCCTCTCTACACTGCGGAACAAACACAGCCAAACCCGCAGTGCCCAGAAACCAAACAGGAACGGTAATGAAATACCCAATTAATCCGCTGGACAGAAATGGCCAATTGATTAACACCACTGCTAATCTAAATAATCGACTGATGTTTATTATCCCTTTCTCCCCTGCTCCCTTTTTCAGAAAGAGATTCATTTAGCCAAAACCGTATCTACTCTGAAAAGCTTTACCAATTAATCGAAACAGACAATTGATTACCACCAGTGTTAATCTAAATAATCAAATTTAATAAACTGAGGGTTGTTATCCTTTTCCCCCCTTTTCCAGAAGGGCTTAAATCACGCAATATTGAAATTGAAATAGAATTCTGGGTGTGAAGGGCATAACAAATTACCTGCTACAGGAATCTCGACTGCGAATTCGGTGAAACAAAAGACTGAGAGCATGACAGAGAATCCCGAGAGAGCATAGGAAAGAACAATGGCAGGGCCTGCGTCCTTGTGAGCTTCCTGTCCAGTGAGCACGAAAATCCCTGTTCCGATGACCCCACCGAATCCAAACCAGGTTAAATCCCACCAGTTCAGAGTCCTCCTCATATCACTCTCGCTCCTCTTTCTGATCTCTCCCACCTCTTTACTCTTGTCTGCCCTCGAAAGCACACGTTCTTTGAAGCGTCCGGGCGTTTGCCAAACAGCTTTTCCATAATTTGTCCAGCTATTGAAAGACTCCCCCGGCGGAAAATATTTCTTGTGTGCCCGCTTAACGCCATACCCTGCATCTGATCCTTCAATCAGACCACCATCTAAAAGAGAAATAATTTCACTCTTCACTTCCCCCTTGGGCATCTCTACCTATCATGTAATTTTGCCTGATTGATTAAAAGGGAAAGGAATGTTTAAGTTAAAGAACTCGAAAAGGCGTTATCAGAGGCATCTGGGATCTGTTAATAAACCCAAAAGTTCCCCAAAGCACAGAGGCCCCTGAAATGCATTAAGCAATACGGGGAAGGAGATTGGACCTGCAAAAACCGAGATTCCCTCCGCCAAAAGTAGGGGACAAGCCTTCCAACTATTTAATAAAAAATGAAAATAAAATTACCTACATTGGGTTTGATTTTTTCTGTACGAGTTATTATCAATAACTTAATTTTTTTCAAAATTGATTAATAAAGAAAAAAATTATAAAGAGGTTGCACAGCAGCCAAAAAAAACGCCAAAGAGAGCAGAAAAACAAGAGACTGGCCCAGAAGAAAAACAAAATTATAACACTGTCAGCCAAAAAGAAGTGGCCGACCAATCCCAAGCACCAAAGACAGATCAGACTCTAACTTCAGCCTATGAAAACCATGGCAGATAAGGCTTGGTTCAATGCATTTTTAAACACCTCTCACATGGGTACTTGTCACTAATGACTATCTATTTTATTATTAGTAACAAATAAAATGACAATTTTCTAATAATTGTTTAGATTATATAAAACAACAATAAAATTATTTTATAATTAAAACAATACTATTTTGGAAGATAGTACAAGATATCACAAGTGGGAAGAAGTTGGACTTGATGCTATGTTTGTATGTGCTCCCACAAACAAGGAGGTCAAGGTGACTACAAAAAATTATGAACTCATTGACAGTATTCACGGTGTAATTATTGATTAATAATGTTTTGTATGGTCACATATAACGGGATACTAATTATGTATTTTGAGACATCAGGTTGTGTTGTGTACTATGTTGATATGACTAGCACTTGCACCGAAAGAAGGTGCAAGATATACGCTGATAGGTCTTTGATGTGAAAGCATAATTGAAACTTTATATAATAAAAGAAAATATATTAAAGTGTTGTTCTACAAACATGTTTGATTATAGCAGGAAGTCTTGTACGCAACATCCACTATGGATGAATTAAATATAAAAGATGTTACCAAAGATACAACAATGAATGGTAACCTCATATACAAATGAACTCATTCCCTTGTAGAAAACCATTAATATAGATCCAACCAAGTCAATCTATTGTTATTTATCCATATTACGTACATGCATAGTTGATTGATCACTGCTATTCTATTATATGATTTTCTATTGTTACATTGATGTAATTTACTTTCTTAAGTATTAAAGAGAGCATATGTACATCTACAATGAAGAAAATGCATTGGAATGAAGACGAACAAGTTCTAACTTCTCAGATATATCAAATGTATCTCAAATTTGGGATCCTATTTGAGCATAAAATGGGCTTTTTAGTTGAGTAGCTAGAGAGATGTGGATGAAACATAATCAAAAAACATATGTCAACTACAATATATTATTTCAAGCTATGATAAAGAGTAATATATTGGATTTACAAAGGCCTTGTGATCTGCTTAAGAAATGTCATGGATGCCACACATGAAATAGATTACATTCAACTAATATTGGATTATTTTCTACCAACATTGAAATGTGACAATGAAAACACCATCAAGCAGGCCCAGAATCCAATCCCTTCTTAGTTCATGCAATTACATAACCTAGGTTCATGAGATTTTTTGGCTATTTTAAAAACCTATGGGCTATGCATAATGTCCAGCCATCCCTTCGGCAATCAAGGAACTTCAGGGACATCCCTGGCTATCCAAGTTGTCTTGCCCCCTCCTGACTATATCTGAAATGTTTTTGGTCTTCCTAGGGGGTGAGGGAGATTCCTAGGGACATTTATGAGGCATGCCGCATTCCCCAATACATGATGAAATGGGGACACCCATAAAATAATCAAGGACACATATTTGTATACACTAATATTATAAATGGAAAAATTTAAGAGTTGAATCCCAAATAACAGTTCACAATATGCACTAAAAGCATAGATTGTGAATATATATGTTATCACAATGTACATGTAAAGTTGCACTTCCATTATAACAAAGAAATCATCCACACAAATAAATAAACTTTAAAAAAATAGAATAAGGAGCAACATATTGATTATAAATTGGTGCATTGCAAATTGCATGCATTGCAGTTTCTACAATTGAAAAGGAGATTATAGAGTACTAAAATTACATTACAACCATTACATGAATGTATTGTCACATTCTAAGAGTGCATAATTTTTACTTTTACAATCCATGCACTACTTCTACACTCCAATTCTATATGAATCATTGAGTGTGATCCAGAATGTCGAGCATATAAATTACATACACAACTTGAATCAAAATATCACACATCTACACAATAAACTGGGGAAAACTCATACAAACTAAGTTTTAACAATCATCATGTTTAGGTTTTAAAATTACTTTGGAGGAACCTAGGAATACACCCATGCACACACCTAAAGAATAAGATATCAAATACATGAGCATCTCTTCTGCTATTGTGGTCTTTATTTTTTAGATTTAGCAATGTATTAGGTAGAGTTTGGTGTCATTATCTTGTTTATTGGTTTTGTGAGTGGATTTTGGTGCCTCTCCTGAGAGCATGTAGTGGTTGATTCTTTTGTGCTCTCAAATATTGCAAAGGAGACTGTCATAGGTAGGTATCACAATTCTTACCATTAAAGAAGGGTGTCTGATCACCAAATGTACAAATTATTTCACTGCACTAATGACATTTCCCTGAATTTAGTCAATGGATTCTTAGACCAGAAAGTGTGGTAGATAGTTGCTTTCTTTATCATGAGAATCAATTCTAGGAGTATTCTGGGGGTGAGCAGAGCCAACATTTCTATCAGGCAAGGTGCATAAGTGGGAGTAAGACATAGAGACCATAGAACGCTGTGTAGTGCATAGGTTTTCCCAGTTATTCGTCGATTCCATTAACAGTGGATAAAATGAAGAGTAAATGAAAAACCTAACATATGTAAGGAAGTAGTGGATTTTTTAAAAAAAAGGAAAAGCTTGCATGTTATTCAATGAACTACAAGTTCTTCTCAGGTTATTAATAATGCACAAATTTTCCCAATTATTTAATAAAGTGAGGGATTTGAAGATAAAACCCAGTTTTCAAAAGATCTAGGACAATATTTCAAATGTTGAACTCCAATTTTATACCAGGTTTTGTCACTTCGTATTGTGTTTAGTGAGTGAACAAACCACACAACTCACAAAAGAAGATTTCAAGATAATTTAATAGACAAATATTTGGATTTATCGAAAACAAGCCCATGTGAGGCAATGATTCAAAACTATGGATATGATATTGCATTACAGGATAAAACTTAGTTACCCAAAGCTTTGGTTGTTGGCAAATGCAATATATAGCTTGAATATCACCCCATAACTTGTTCTCATCCTGTATTTGCACTTCTGTGAACAAATTTAAGAATAGCTACAAATACATTACACGTCTACGACTTTGAATCCTTGTACAACCAAACAAACACTGCAATGGACAAAAGTTATCTCTTGTAAAATAGGAAAAATGTAAAACCATATACGTCACACGCCTACGACTTAGAAGCTTTGTAAAGCCAAACGAACACTACAATAGACAAAAGCTATTTCTTAGAAAATAGGAAAACTGTAAAACCATTCGATAACCCATGAACTCAGCTCCCAACAATAACCAACATGCTACCCAACCACTGTAAACAGAAACTTATTCTCTATTATCTTTTGGTTGTAAATAGATAAAATTAAAATGTTGCGTTCTACAATCTGTGCAATATCAATATTATAAATGGAAAAATTTAAGAGTTGAATCCCAAATAACAGTTCACAATATGCACTAAAAGCATAGATTGTGAATATACATGTTATCACAATGTGTGTAAAGTTGCACTTCCATTATAACAAAGAAATCAATGACACAAATAAATAAACTTTAAAAAAATAGAATAAGGAGCAACATATTGAATATAAATTGGTGCATTGCAAATTGCATGCATTGCAGTTTCTACAATTGAAAAGGAGATTACAGAGTACTAAAATTACACTACAACCATTACATGAACGTATTGTCACATTCTAAGATTACAATTTTTACTTTTACAATCCATGCACTACTTCTACACTCCAATTCCATATGGATCGTTGAGTGTGATCCAGAATGTCAAGCATATAAATTACATACACAACTTGAATCAAAAGATCACACATCTACCTAATAAACTAGGGAAAACTCATACCAACTACTTTAACAATCATCATGTTTAGGTTTAAAAATTACTTTGGAGGAGCCTCAGAGTACACCCATGCACACACCTAAAGAATAAGATATCAAATACATGAACATCTCTTTTGCTATTGTGGTCTTTATCTTTTAGATTTAGCAATGTATCAGGTAGAGTTTGGTGTCATTATCTTGTTTATTGGTTTTTTGAGTGGATTTTGGTGGCATTCACCTGCCTCTCCTGAGAGCATGTAATGGTTGATGCTTTTGTGCTCTCAAATATTGCAAAGGAGACTGTCATAGGTAGGTATCACAATTCTTACCATTGAAGAAAGGTGGCTGATCACTAGAAGTACAAATTATTTCACTACACTAATGACATTTCCCTAAATTTAGTCAATGGATTCTTAGACCAGAAAGTGTGGTAGATAGGTGCTTTCTTTATCATGAGAATCAATTCTAGGAGCATTTGGGGGTGAGCAGAGCCAACATTTCTATCTAGCAAGGTGCATAAGTGGGAGTAAGACATAGAGACCATAGAACGCTATGTAGTGCATAGGTTTTCCCAGTTATTCGTTGATTCCATTAACAGTGGATAAAAATGAAGAGTAAATGGTAAACCTAACATATGTAAGGAAGTAGTGGATTTTTAAAAAAAAAAACTTGCAGGTCATTCAATGAACTACAAGTTCTTCTCAGGTTCTTAATAATGCACAAATTTTCCCAATTATTTAATAAAGTGAGGGATTTGAAGACAAAACCCAGTTTTCAAAAGATCTAGGACAATATTTTAAATGGTGAACTCTATTTTTATACTAGGTTTTGTCACTTCGTATTGTGTTTAGAAACATTAACATTTAAGCTTTGGTTGTTGGAAAATGCAATATCACAAAAAACATTGAGTTTAGAAACAACGGGAAAATTACTTCTAGGACCCTACTATCCATGTTTAACATGTTTTTTAGTCACCCTAGCAAAACATAAGTGCAATCTCACACAATGACTTTCCAAGAAGTTGTGTCCACTACATGAATTTTACTATTGAAACAAATACCTACACTATTTAACAGTAATAAAACACATATCAATAACAAATAAACTACTTAAGTTGAGAATTGAGGCAAAAAGAAATCTAATTTTTTAATCCCTTATTTTTTGGGGTAGAGCACACTTTGTTTTTATGATATCTAATTCAGATCATAATACAATCAATGTAATATGTAGTGTTTTTATGATATCTAATTTAGATCATAATACAATCAATTTTTATGATTTTTTTAGATTCTTAATGATGGAATGGACTAAAACCACATACCCAACATAAGCACATCAAACCATATCTATGAGAATCTAGTTTTTCAATATAATTAGGGAGCTAAGAATCAAACACCCAACATGAATACTCTTGTAGATGACAACAAAATGAATGAAAACCACCATGCATGAGCATTATCATACTACTATTTTATCACACACAAAAAACTTGATCAACTACAAAACTTCCACTCAAGCAAGGATTAGTAATCAACTAATTCCTTAAAACAAATTCCCTCCACCTTGTCTGACTAAGAAATCACATGAAATCTTTAGATAAGAAGATTAAATAAGTATTGGTTGATTTCATGAAATTTGTAGACAAGGAGATTAAAGACCTTGAATTTTGACTATAGAAGGTGAGGATATGGGAGATGGGGAAAACTATTTATAGGTATCATAATTCTTGTATCAATTCAAATATTATTGTTGGAATTTGGTTATATGTAAATGATAAGTGGAATGTGATTGAGATGTCTTTGTCTATGACTGCTAGGTCTTTTCCATTACTTGACAATATCAAGAATTACTTGTACTCAATAAACATATATAGACCTAAAACTTATGTTCAATGAAACATTTTCTTAATTTTAAATTCTATTTATAGTTTATGATTTATTAAGTCATATTATTCAACTTGCCATATTTTTATCTAACCATATATGCTTTATGTATGCCACTCCCTAATAGGTGTAGACAATTAAATCTCACTAATTATATTATAGCACTTAACAAACAATTGTTGAATTAGTATAATTAATCGATTAAATAATTAAAGCTCAATAAATTAAATTAATTAGGTCAGTAATTAATCATAGTAATGAAATTAAACTAATTAAGTGATTAGTATCTAATTAATCAAAATGATTACATTTTCCATAAAGGGAAATACCTTCCTCAGGGTGATCCCTCTAATCCTAAGAGGGTTTCCTCGTTTGTTACTGTCAATCCCCCTCCCTTTATTGGTATTTCTTCCTATGAAGTAGGTGAATCGACTAAGCATGCTACTTTCTCCACTAAGGATCCACCTAAGCAGGGTCAACCTTCAAATGCTCCTAGTTTGTTTAAAAAATCTTATGGGGGGGAAATTTTCAAAATTTTTCCATCCCCCTTCTTTCAGATCTAGTCATTTCAACAAGAAAAAGAGGTTGGCAAATGCTCGCTTTCATCAGAAGCAACCTATTTTTGACATTTGCGAGGGAATGCCTCCAGGGTCTCCAGTGATCATTGGTCCTCCACTGGATACTCAAACGGATCTTCTGCCTACTGAGCAGCCTAAGGTGTTTACTGAAGATGTCACTTTGTGCAAAAATGTTAGAGCGCCCTTCAATCCAAAATATCCAAAGCAAGTTTGGAAAGTTAAACAAGCATCTTCAGCCCTGAATTCCGTTGTTATTACGTTGCTTGAACATATGCTGCAGGCTCCGATTGGTTTGCTTTGCCAAATAGCTCTCATTGGTAAGTTTTGTAAGCCTTCACTTCTATTTTCAAATATTTAGGCTTGGGCTTTTCAATATTGAGGAGGTTTAAAGGATATCTTTTGCTTACACTTAGTTTCAGGTTTCTTTGTTTCTCTTTTTGATTCCTCTAAGTCTAGAGATATTATTCATAAAAACAAAGGCTGGTTCTGTCATGGTCTGGGTCTTCACACCAATATTTGGACCCCTAATTTCAAACCAGAAGCTAAGGCTTGTTCATACTTCCCCTACTGGGTGACCCTACCTTCATTGCCTCTGGAGTATAGAGATATTGATATCATGGAGATCATTGCTAACAAAATTGGCATCTTCCTAAAGCATGATCTCATCCCTTTTGAGTACCCTCAGTATGATACTAGAGTTTGCATACTCTTAGATTCTAATAAAGTAATCCCAGAGCAAATTACAATTAATTCAAAATGGGGGGTTTGGTCTCAGCATATTGTTCTCCAAATGGAGATCTATCCTATAAATGACTCGGAAGGACATCAAATATCTCATCCTTAGGTGCCTCAGAGAGGTTTTCACCTTTGGATACGTCTTTTATTTTTACTTTTGTAGGTTCTGAGACTGCCACAAAGTGGTTTTCACCCTCAGAACTCTTTTTCTTTTTCTTTTTATTCTTTTTTTTTTACTAAGATATTTGATGTTTGACTCGGTCATGCTGACGCTCGGTTCACTGATGGAAGTACTCATAGGCTCAACTGCATTGAGGTAGCAAGCAAGGGCATAGTCATTCGGGAAGGTATAAATACCATGGCTCAGATTTGTGGAGGTTTGATCAATAAGTTCTGGATATTGGATAGTTAAAGTAGGGAAAGATTGGGAGATAGTGTTTATGGATATGGATCTGTCATCATTGGTCCTAACCCAACGCTCAAGTTCAAAGGTGATATTACAACTTAAGACATTCAATTCGTGAATAGGCTCAATGTCATCGTGGGAGTTGAATTCAGCTATAGGTGGATTAGACTTGATAGGTTCATCATTTCGCTCTAGACTCACATTGGGATTAGGTACATATTGGTGAATAACACCAACATGTTTCTCTGTAATAAGCTCATCTTCATCTAGTTCTAGAATGGCTCCCCATTCATAGTCATTTGATTCAGCTTCTGATTCGGGATCTCTAGGAAATCTTAGAACATGAGTAAAGTCGGGGTGAATACCCCAAGAAGGGTTACCCTCGGATTCTGATTTGAATTCATACTCATGGGAATCTATCTCAGAATCACTACCACTTCCCTCTTCTTGATTGTTTTCGAGATTAGCTAGTTCTTGTGTTGCAACTATCTCTTGATTGATAGTAGGTTCTTGTGTTTCTACTACATTAATTCTTTTGATTAGATCATCTTTATCATCAAGAAGGTCTTTGATTTCCTTAGGCAATTTTTCATAGGGGATGAGTTCTGAGCTGTCTGAATCACTATCTGATGGTACTATTTCTCCTTTCTTAAGAAGAGGTTCTCTTGGTGCGATCTACTCTATGACATGGGAACAATTACCTTTGAGGTGATAGGGTTTCTTCGTAAATCCTAAGCCAACTTTGTTTTTATTTTCTCTACTAGTATGTGGGAGAGGTACCTCGAGACCTTTTCCTCTGATTCCTAGAGGTCCTTTACCTGAATATCCCATCTTAGCTATTAATTTATCTCCTGGACCATATGACTTGGAAGGGAGTTTGGATACTGCAGAGTCACCAGTTTGAACAACTTGAGATTCAGGTTCATCTTTGTACAGCCATGATAGCACAGCCTCATCCTCTTCAAATTCTTGCTTGGATACTTGTTCTACTACAAAATTATGTTTATATGCTTCAAGAGGTTCTTTAGAGTTTGGTTTGGATTGTTTCAAAGATTGCCCATAAGACTTAGGAGAGATAGGGAGAGATGTCAAAGATAAGACTGGCTCGATAGTATATTCTCCCATACCATTTTCTTTGATATTAACCTCTTTTGCAAGATCTTCCATTTTAGATGTGGATGCTTCTTTAGTTGGTTCAATGGAAGATTCTCTGTTATTAGGTACAAGCTTATCTGCACTTTCTTTCAAGGTGTTGCAAGTTGTATTCAGATCTGCAGGGATAGTAACCTCTACTCCTTCATAAGGAAACTTCAAACATTGATGGTATGTAGAAGGAATAGCTTACATTTCATGTATCCATGGTCTCCCTAGAAGGATGTTGTAGGCCAAAGGTAAATCAAGCACTTGACAAATGGTATCTTTGATAACAGGACCCACTCTGATAGGTAAGACAATGGTGCCTTTAGAAGATCTTTCTTGTTCATCATAGGCCTTGATAGTTATTTTCTTTCTAGGATCAATAGCCAATTCTAAAAATCCCAATTGTGTGATCAAGCTGTAAGAATGAATGTTTAGGCCAACGCCCCCATCTATCAACACATGTTTGACTCTATGGTTCTGGATCAAGACTTCTATATGAAAAGGTTGATTATGCGGGTGACTCAAGGAGTTGTCATCCTCCTCTGAAAAGGAGATATATTGTGGAGATGTAAGATGTCCAACCATAGTCTAGAACCTGTCTAAATCAAGGTCATCAGGAACATTGGAACCGAGCAAAGCTTTATCGAGAACGGCTCTATGAGCTAGAGATATTTGAAACAACTCAAACATGGAGATTTTTGCATTAGTGTGTTGGAGTTGTTGAACAATGCTATAAGATGTAGGCCTTGTATCCTTTGGATTGGAAGATTTGGAAGCAGCCTTCTGTTTAGAAGCAGATGAAAGATTGAAGGGCACCTTAGGGACATTTGATGAATCTGGGATTTTTCCTTTCAGATGCAATTGAGCTTGTGATTGAGTAACTGCATTAGCTGAGGAATGATCTCTGTCTCTTCGTAAAATTATGATGACATTGCAACTTTCAGAGAGACATGGTTCAACCATATTGATGACAACATTATTTCCAGGGTAGGCATGGTTGACTTTTGCCCCCATATTAGGCTGAGAAGTTGAAACTTCTTGACCATGTTTCGGAAATGGTTCTGTGAATTTTGTATGATCATTATTGCTCTGGGGATTGTCAATTGTGATGTCTCCACTATTGATTAGATCTTGAATGGTATGCTTCAAGTGGTAGCAATTATTAGTTTTGTGACCTTTACTCCAATGGAAATCACATAATTCATTTCCTCTCCACCATTTCGGTTTGGGTTCCTGATCATTTGGTCGGATTGGTGGTAAAGAGATGATGTTATCAGCTAGTAGAGTTTCATAGCTGATTCTAAAGACTCTCCCAGAGGAGTAAACTTTCGATGTTTATCCCATCTTTTGTATTCTGGTTTCTTTTGAGATGGTTCAGAAGACTTTTGCTCTGAAGCTTTAATGGCTTGAGTACCAAGAGTGAGATTGTAGGCTGGTGCCTTTGATGGGGCATAGACAGTGTCAACAATGCCATCTGTGACGATGCCTTTGTTCTTGTTCCAATTTTTGTTCTTGTCTTTAGAACTAGATCTTGATTCATACTTGTCTTTTTGAAGTGTGATTTCTCCTTTTTTCACAAGCACTTTTTCGATTTTGATAGTATTATCCACCATCTTATCAAAAGATGTATGATCTTGCATTTGTAGAGGATAATTGATTTCTGGAACAAGGTTGTTGATGAAGATTTCCAATTTTTCTATTTCTGGAATAGGTCTGGCATATAGAGAGAACTTCTTCCTCCATCTCTTGAGAAATGTTAGGAATGGTTCCCCTGGATATTGCTTGAGATTACAGATATCGATCATGGTGACCGGGTGCTGAATATTGTAGGAGTATTGTTGATAAAACAATTTGATCAACTCCTCAAAATTTTTGATAGTAGAAGGTAGTCTAGAGAACCAATGGATGGTTGCTCCCCCTAGAGATCGAGGGAAGAGATGTATCAGATAGGTTGGTTCGTGCATGAACTCCATTGATTGTGTACAGAATTCTCTGACATGATCTTGAGGATCTGAGTGTCCATCATACTTATCATACTTCGGCATCTCCACTCTTTTTGGAAAGGGTGGCATGTACAAGTCTTTGTCAAATGGAAAAGGACATAGAGCCTCCATGGAGAACTCTTTGGGTTCCTTCTCTTTTTCGAGTTGATTCAGTTTGATTTGTAAAGCATGTATTTGTTTCATCATAGCTATGAGTGGAGTTTCTTCCTCATGTGTGATGATAGCTTCGACATTAAAATTAGGAGGAAGCTTAGCTCCTTAATGAGCTAATTGTAAAAAGTATGCTTCTCTATCTTCTTTCAAGAAATGCTTCATCATTCATTTGAAGTTATCATCGTTTTGATATTGAGCAATTTCTTCAGGTGTGGGTTCCTAATCTGCACCATGTTGAGATTGAGCTCTTTGAGAGCCAAAATTTGTCCCTGCTTGAGACATGGTAGGAGTTTGTGGACTCCCTGGATTAGATTGATGAGGGGTATGTTGAGTACCTTCATGAGTTGATGGAGGAGGTATGTAACTATATTTCAATCGATAGTTGCCAAGACCGTCGTCCTCGTAAAGACCAGAATTGATGAGTTGCTCAAGAGTTGGAGTTTGGAGAGTGGTGATAGATTTCTTGTGAGAGGAAGCTCTAGTCTCCACCATTAACCTCAAGTGAAACAAAAGAATAAGATCCAGATAACCGAAGAATGAATTGAATCAGGATGATCAGATGACGCAACCTTGTCAAGGTTTGATTGATTTGAAGATTTGATTAGACGTGGATGAAGGATACTGTGCCCTGGATGTATGGGTAGGTTCCCAAAAGATAGCAGACAAGATATCACAACACTCAGTCATTTTGATGATTGATTGATTGAAGATTGATAGTTATGACAAGGTTTTGACACAAGATGATAAAGACTCAAATTGATTAAACAGAAGGCTAAATTGGATTCAAAAAGGCCACTTTAGGAAAATGATTGGATTCTCAATAGCTACTGCTCTGTTCCTGACATGGTGATTTGATCGACAGATTCTGAAATAGGCTGAAAAGGCTAAATATCTGGCAATTCTGACAATTTTCTGACAACTCTCAAAAATTTCCCAAATGACACTCTGTAGACTCGTACGACAGTGGGTATGCTATGAAACGATAGTTGAAAAGCTCATACGATAGTTGAAAAACTCGCACGATAGTTGCTAGCAGGATTTGACTTTTTGAATTTAACTGGCAGAAAGACTCGTATGACACTGGGTTCTTTACCATACGACAGTTGGGCAGTAATGAAACGACACTTTGAGAAAACTCGTATGACTTTCTGACCTCCTGAGATGACTTTTGACTCCAGAAAAGAATTTTACTTTAGATTTTGTAAATTTTGAGTTTTCAGATTTGGATTGTTTGCAAATTTTAATGTCTAGATTTGAGGATTGTAAAAGATTTGTCTATTTTCAATAACCAGATAGATAAACAAGCATGCAAAATAGCAAGCAAGTGATTTCAAGCATGTTTGAAAATAATGAACAAGGGCAAAAGCAACCTTGCGCATGAACAATCAAGTGACTTATTCATTCTAATCCTCAGAAGCGCTAATTGTGTATGTTCCAAAAATATTTTGCAATAATGCACATATACCCTATAAAATGAAAATTTGGCCTTGCTAGGGTGTTTAGTAATGGTTTGACTCTGCAACTTTTATGATCCAAAGGGGTGAACTCCAATTCTGGCGCACCAGGGTTTTGACACAGTCCGAGAACTTAATCTTTAGGAGCTGCTAGGGAGATCTAACAACCCAACAATGAACCATACTCGTGGAGATTTCTTCCACAAGGACATTTATATAGCGGCTGTCACTACCACGGTGAAAATGGCTATTACCGCTTGAGGTTCCATCAATGCAGTTTTCCCTGTGAAGGGATTGTCCTCTACGGTTAACCCTCTCTAAAGGTGACTCACAATATGATACCACAAGGGGACTTGGCTCCAGATCCAAGGTTTTGATGCCTCTTCACTTTTAACCCAAACAAAGTAGACAGATAAATCTGACATGCTAAGACAAATTTTGTCTCACCAAGGTCTATGATATCAACCCCACGTGATCTATCAACCTCTCTGGAGAGAGAATGTATCAATCAATAAGGGAAGATGCATGAACCAAGTAGAACGTGAGATGCACTAAGTATCCTCCCCACCTACAAGGGATCCCTCGTTGAGAAGGGTTTCGCTAGGAACCCACTCTCTCAAGATCCACAAATAGTGTTCATGGGACCTAATTACTATGTGAGTACAGATATATTCCAGAAAGCAAATTTATCCAAAAGTATTCAAAAGCACAAGGTGGTACACTTAATGCTTAAAGAAAATATGAGGTGAGTCCACAAAGTGGAGCACTTAACCCCTCACACAAGCTAGAAACGAGTCCACAACTTAGAAAATAAGTGAGTTCCAAAAAGCACAAAAGGGTTGCCTAGTGGAACACTTAACGCTTCTTTCCTGTAGACCCCTCCCCTTTAATGTGGCGCTGATATTGCAACCACGGGGTGAAAACAAGGGGCCGATGGATTTAGCAAGTCCAATAACCCAAGATAGCAATCTAGATCAATCACAAGTAATCTAAGACTGCCAATAAATACCTAAGGTGTCACAACCTAGTATTCAATTATGCAAATTCATAGAAAAAGCATGCAAAGAAACACGCAAGCTAAACATATGAGAGATTTATTTTAAGGAAAAATTGAAATGTTATTAGATGAAGGAGAATACTTGGGATCCTTGCAATGTGCTTAGTAGATTTTACCTGATTTTTAGCAATTCTTGTTGAGCTTTTCCATGCAAGCAAGTGACGAACTCTCCAACAAGCAAACAAGCAAACAAGATATGCAAAATATATTCAACTTATGAAAACCATAGGGTTAGCTCTAAAAATCAATTATTATCAGAAATAATAACCAACAATTAACCCAAATGACAACTCATATCATTCATTGAACCATGTAAAAAAAATAAGTGCATACCCATCACAAAACTTTTTTTTTTTGGCTGCATTTGACCTAGTCAACAAGATCTAATTTTTTTGATATGATTTTGGCTACAAAAATAGAAATTCATAATAGAGACCCCTGCTAAAAAACAAAGAGCTTTTCAAAAATGTAAAAATTTTAGAAAAATCTCTTCATTTGTGCCTTAGAGACCCGTTTTGTCAAAACATACCAGTTTTTATAAATTGATTATTTGAGCTATTATATTGCATCCAAATTTAAAACACAAAGAATAGACCCCTTGTAGAATTTAGAGAGCTTTCTGAAAATATAAAAATTTCCAAAAAATATGCTGATTTGTGTCAGATATTAATTTTTTTCAAAATTTCAAGAAAAAATTATTAAAAATTCAAAACATCTCAGAAAATTTTAAATTTTTTACTGTAACTTCTCTGATATGTGTCCAACTTGCAAAAACAATTTTAGAGCAAAACTCTAAGCCATTTTGGAGATAAAATTAAATCTTTGAAACTTTAGGGTTTTAGCTCCCCCAAAAAATCAAAACTAGCATGTAAAGGTGGGTTGCCCCACGGTGGGTGCCAGAAATGTGTGTGTGAAAATTGTACCTGATCTATATACACAACACTTCAGTAAAATATTAGAGGTTAGCAAAAATCATGCAAAATTAAAATCTAATCTAACCAAGCGATCTACTGCCTTCTAATAGGTGCGAGATTGATGTTCTCAGATTGCAATCGAGATTAGTGACCTAGACGACACCTAAATGAAGGATTTGAATGCAAAATTGATATGAAATATGAATGCAATTAATCTATTTTTTTGATATTTTCTATGCAATGATATGAAAAACTTGATATGAAATCTATGATATGTAAAAACTGATCTATGATATGCTAATCTAGAAACAATATGATATGAATAAAAACCAAATTGATCTCACAATAGCCTTAATTCGCAATAAGCTTTGATTCTCCAGATAGCAATTCTTCAGCGTGATTATGCAAAATTATGAGATGCTTTGAGATGAGCTGAGGCTTTAATTTTATAGAAATCCAAGGCTTTGGAGGTGCATGGAAAAAAGCCATAAATCACTCAGATTAACTCAGCTTGATTTTTGAGTTATCTGATAATAAAGATAATTTAATTCACAAAAATATGCAAATCATGCAAAAATAGCTTTTTAACTCAAATTAGAGTTTAGATCAGCTTTTTGAACTCCAAAAGGACGTTGAGTTCTAAAAAGTCAACACTTTGCATTGATTTTCTAATTTGGAGTTTAACTGTTTATTTTGAATGTGCATAATAATTATGAATTAATTAAATAAATAAAATGATTTATGCTCAACTTAACTGATTTTTGAAAATAAATAATTGATTTATGGGTTAATCAATTATTTAATCAAACTTTTATTAAAAACTATATTATTAAATAATGACAACTTGCTTTAATTAATTAAATAAAAATTTAATCAATTATTCATAGGATATTGGATTTATTGTCAAAATTAAATAATACAATTAATAATAGATAGAATTAAATTTAATTACACAATTAAGTGGCAAGATATTAAATCTAATTAATTAAATATGAAAATATTCAATTAATCAAACTTAGGATAAATGTGATTTATCGCCAAATAATCATTAAATTAAAGATAATTAAGATAATTAGGAATATTGGTAGGAATATTCCCTGATGCAGAATTTAAGATAATCAATTATGATTCGATGATGTTTAGATTTGCCTTAGATTAGGACTTCGATGTTGATTTCGTTCAATTTGTAGATGTAGGAGGTTAATGAACTTATACCCCATTTTTGGGGTATTACACCCCCTAATGAGGAAGTCACTTTAGATCGTCAAGCATGCATGTTTGATGTGCACAACATGGGAGAGGCATCCATCTCAGTCAGAAGTCTTTCCAATATAAATCAGGATACATCTTTTCCCCATAATGTGGGCACACTTCTATTAAATCAGGATTCATCTTCTCCTCATGATGTGGATTTCTCCAAAGAAAATTAAGATACATCTTTTCCCCATGATGTGGACACAGTTCTTTTAGATAACAGTCAAGATCAACTGATCTTAGACCATTGCATCCCACCACAATTTGATCTTCACAATAACATGATGCACGAATTGCATGCAGATATAGAATGCGAGACATCCGAGATAGAGAAGAACTCATATGAGGATCCCCAACCTGCACATTTGGGTGGCTTTGACCATAACGTCATACTTTCAATTGAACAATCTCCTTCTCAAGTAGTACACAACACTATGACTCCCAAAAAGAGGGGGAGAAAACCCAAGGGAGAAAAAATTAAGGCAGAGATAGCAGCAGGCATCCAGTCTACTCTAGACGATAAATTTTCATCTACTAAAAGATTGACAAGGAGGATCAGGTGTTCTCCTTGTCAAAAATGAAGATAGGCTCTTGAAATGTCAGAGGCTTAAATGCCTCTGACAAGTGCAACAGGATCAAGTCGGAACTTGTTGCTATGAAGGCAGACATTATCCTTTTACAAGAGACCAAGCTTTTGCAAGATATGTTTCTCAAGATAATTGGAAAATGGACTCACTGGAATGCGATCCATAAGCAGAGCAATGGTGCTTCAGGTGGCCTTGCAGTCCTATGGGACCCCAAAGTAGTTCAAGTTCAATCATTATCTCAACAGGACAATTGGCAACTAGTGAAAGTTGTTCGCTTTGATCTAAGCTTCATCTTGTTTAATATCTATGGTCCTACAACAACTGCTGATAAACTCAAGCTATGGAATGAAGTCACCACCTGCATTCATTCTCAAAATGAACATCTATTAATTTTGGCCAGAGATTTTAATGATATCCTCAAATCTTCAGAAAAACATGGTGGCATATGTCCCCCACCTAAAACAGTTCAAGACTTCTCTAATCTTCTAGTGGATAATAATTTGGACAACATTGAACCAGCCAATGGTTTTTTTACTTGGACCAATAAGAGAGCAAATTTCTCCCAAATTGCAAGTAGATTGGACAGATTTTTTGTATCCCAAGAGTGGAAATTATCAAATATTACCTTCCAGTCTGAAATCCTTCCCTGTCCAGGATCTGATCATTTTCCCATTACATTACAACTGGAATTTCCATGGGACAATCAAGGTGTTAATCACCAACCATCTTTTAAGTTTGAAAGGATGTGGCTAAGGCATCCTCTTTTTTTACCTCTGTTAAAGCATTGGTGGACTAGTTCACCACTTAATGCAGGCTCAAAAATGCATCAATTTGTTGAAAAGTTGAAGTACATTAAGAAGCATATTAAAAAATGGAATGAGTTAGTTTTCAAAAATATCTTTAAAGAAAAAGAGGCAGTCAAAAAAGATCTATCAGAGATTCTAGATAACATTATTAAGCAAGGCATGACAGCTAATCAATTTGATAAACAAAAGGTATTGCAAGGGGAGTGGGAGGAACTTTGTCATAGGGAAGAGGTCTACTAGTGTCAGAAATCCAGGAAATTATGGCTAAGAGAGGGAGATAAAAACACAAAAAAAATTTATGCTTCTGCCAAACAGAAAAGAGCTACTTCTCGTATATTTTCTATTAATGATTCAGACACTAGAAACATCATCTCTGATGCACAAGGTATACAAGATGAAGGGGTTAAATTCTTTTCAAATCTCCTCCACCCTCCCCATAGGCCTCTCCCCAGTCAAGCTGATTCACATGCTCTCCTTGAAGCAATCCCATCTTTGGTTTCATATTCGGACAATGTTGCATTAATGGCCCCTTTTACCATTTTTGAACTTTGAAAAGTGGTTTTCTCTTTGGCTCCGGATAAAGCACCTGGCCCAGATGGATTTACAACCCTTTTCTTTCAAAGTTGTTGGGATTTCATCTGCTTGGATCTGCTTGGGGTAATTGAAGAATCTAGAATTAGTAAATCTATGTTAAAATATTTTAACACCACAAATATAGCCATCATTCCAAAGGTGAAAAGCCCCAAAACATTCTCAGAATTCAGACCTATTTCATTGTGTAATACAATTTACAAAATTGTTACAAAAGCAATTTACTTGATAATGCATCATTTAATTCCAAAAATTGTGACCCGTGAGCAAGGAGGCTTTGTTCCAGGGAGAGAAACTATGGAAGGGGCATTAGTAGCTCAGGAAGCTCTCCATTCAATTAACTCTGCCCAGGCCTCTACATTTATTATTAAATTAGATATGATGAAGGCATGTGATAGAGTCTGTTGGGATTTCTTGTTCAATGTTTTGCACAAATTTGGTTTTTCAAAATCTTGGTGTAGATGGATCAAATCTTGTGTCTCTGGTGCTTGGTTCTCTATTATCATCAATGGGGTGCCTGCTGGCTTTTTCCCATCATCTCAAGGGGTTAGGTAGGGTGACCCATTGTCCCCTATTTTATTCATTCTCATGGTAGAAGCTTTTAGCAAGATCATTCACAGCAAGCATGTTCTTGGTCTCTGGCATGGGATCAAGATTGGAAATTCACCCATTTCGATCACTCATTCTTTTTTTTGTTGATGATACCCTACTCTTTGGCTCATCAAATGCCATGGAGGCTAGACAAATAAAAAGTGTTCTTGATCTGTATACTTCTGCGTCCAGGCAAAAGATTAATGTGATCAAATCCAAAATCTACATCTTTAATACCAATCAGATTATTAGTAATAGAATTTCCAGCATTCTTGGATTTACAATAGATCTCCTAGCATCTGTATACTTAGGTATCCCTTTCTTTATGGGACCTAACAAAACAACCTACTGGCTACCTATTATTGAAAGAATTAAGGCAAGAGTGGCTGCTTGGAAAGCAAGATGGCTCTCCCTTGCTGGTAAGATTTTACTCATTAAAACAGTGCTGACAACAATCCCGAACTATTACTTATCAGTACTCAAAGCTCCCTCTTCAATTATTCAGACTATTCACAAGTTGATCAAAGATTTTTTATGGACTGCAAACATAGATGGAGGAAAGAAGATTCCTCTTATCTACCTGAAAGACATGTCACAGGTTAAAGCTCATGGTGGGGCAGGAATTCAAGATCTAGCAAATAGAAACAAGGCCTTTGGTGCCAAACTAGTCTAGCAAGTGCACTCAAATCCTCAGAATAAGTGGTGCCAAATTATGCAACACAAGTATCTAGACAACAATAACCCCTCAAGAGTATTTTCCATTCTTGATCCTCCAAGGGGTTTGGCTATATGGGATTTCATGATGGCATCAAGAAACACAATTACTAATTACATCTCATGGGAAGTGAACAAAGGTGATGAAGTAAAATTTTGGAGAGACTCTTGGAATGGATACCCCCCTCTTATGAATCTGGAGCATATGGAGCATATCATTGCCTCAACTGAATCAGCCTGGGGAAGCTATCTAATTAATTTTATTTCAGTAGTTTGTTTGTTTTCTAGGAAAGTAATTTGGAAGGATCCAAGTGAACTTCCTATTTCACTACAAGACCAAGAAAGATTCATTGAACTATTAGCAAGTAAGTTTGTCTATCTTTCAGACAACAATGATAAAAAAATTTGGGCTCCAGGGAAAGATGGAAAATATAATATCAAGGAAGGATACAGAATTATTCAGCAGCAAGCAACTTGCAATGCTCCTAATCGATCCTTTTCATTCTGTTGGAACAACGTCACTCTCCCTAAAGCAGGATGTTTTGCATGGCTCGCTCTCAAAAAAAGAGTACTCATGAGTGATAGGCTTTCTAAATTCAACATTTCGCAACCTTTCAATTGCCCTCTCTGTAATCTGCAGCTTGAAACTAGGGACCACCTTTTCCTCAATTGCAAATTTGCACAACATTGTTGGCTATTTGTTCTAGCCAAACTCCATTTCTATATGCCCCTTCCAAATAAATTATGGGATCTTTTTCAATCTTGGCCTCAAGTCTACACCAATTCCCTCTTCTCTAGATTATGGACATGTATTTCGGCTATTGTCGTTTGGTCACTATGGTGGGAAAGGAACAAGAGAATCTTCCGTTAAGAATCTTCTACAATTGATAATGTCCTCAGCACAATTGAAAAGTCCATTTCAGAAGTAGTAAATAATAGCCATTCAAAAATGAAGATTAATCCAATATTGTCAAATTGGGATAGTGGTATCATTCGTGAGTGGAAAGGAATTCATATTCCTATTGGTTGGTCTCACAAGTCAAATGCAATCCCCTCTATAGACAGACACAAAGTTCATTGGACCCCACCCTCAGCTGGACATGTAAAATTGAATTTTGATGGAGCATCCCAAGGTAACTCTGGCCAATCTGGTGCTAGGTGCTGCATTCAAGATCAACAGGGCAATGTATTAGCCTTCGAATCATCTTCCCTTTCCCATGGGTCGAATAATATGGCTGAAGCACAAGCATTATTTCTCGGGCTGATTCTGGCAAAGCAAGCAGGGCTCCACAACATTGAGATCAAAGGTGATTCTATGGTTATAATTATTGCCTGCATCAAAAGAGAGTCACAAAATTGGAAACTGGCTTACATCTTCCATCAAATTTGGGATCTATTGGATACATTTGGTGAGGTTCTCATCTCACATACATTACGAGAAGGTAATAGTTTGGCTGACTTCCTAGCTAATTATGGTTTTGATGGTATAAATCAAGAATCTATTTTTCCGAATGATAATACCATCATTGGGGAAGATTTTCAAACCATCATCAACTTGGATAAACTAGTTTGTTAATCACGGGATTGATTTGACAGAAAACTTGCAGTCTATTGTATTGCACACATGATAATTATTTCAACTTAATATTGGGTGCCATGAATTATAAAGCCCCTTCTGTTTGGCGGTTGCACCTTCTCTTCTCACGTGCGGGCGTATTAAGTGCAGTGCCACCTATTCTACTAAGTACACATTCCATGTGATTTGCCATGTGATTTTGGGTAATTTGTATACGTCCATCTGCAAGGCATTCATTATATATGAGTTCACTTAAATTTTATTTGCATTCGGGCTTGCATCTTCTCTACTGGTTATCTTTTCTCCTGCCGATCCTAATTCTAGTGCTTTTGGGAAGATCCTCAATATGGATTTTGATTGCCTGCGGTGCGACTCTTGTAGGGCTTTTCATGACGTTGTGATGCCGCATAACTATAGGGTTCTTTTGTCTCCATGGGATTCAGAACAAGCACTACCTATTCATGTGGATGATGCTTCATTGGACACTATCTTCATTTGCCATTCGCCAGTCATTCGCAGAGCTATTAGGTGCTTGATCAATGAGCATGTTCTTCTTCCTCGATTGAAGCAAATTTTATTTCCTTCGCAACTGCTCTCCATTTTCCTATCAAATATTCTTGATTTGTTGCAATCGGTGGAACTTTTGTTTATAATTGCAAATAAGGTTATTCAACCTGGATACATTGGACACAACAAACTTCCGTCTGCAGTTCATAAATATGATTTATGGAATGGGCATGCTATTGTCGGTGGTTTGTTCCCTCAACAGTCGCTTTTGAAGAACCATGAGTATATGCTTATATATGAAAGTATCAAGAGGGCGGTGGAAAGACATAATTTCAAGATTCTGAAATTAACATTGCATGCAGTCTCATTTGCTATTGACAGGGAATTCGAATATAGCATTAAAAAGATTGTTAATGCTATTTTTGACTTGTTGGATTCTCCAAACACTCCTCTGCATAAAACCCAGCCGAAGCCCCCTATTCCTGATTTGAATTTTCTTTCACTGCCTGCAAGTTCTCCATGTGTGGATATGTTGCTCCTCGGATGGTGTGCGAATGATAATGGGTGGTCCTCACATTTTCCATCTACTCCTCCCAAAGGTTGGGAAAATTCTTGGTGCTAACTCAAGCCCCCCGACAACATGGTTACTCTGAGACTTCATATATGGATGAAGTTTGATTTTTTATGGCAAATTTTTGAAATAGGGGGCCAATTGTATTTATGGCTTTTTGCATTGTATAGTTTTAACTATTACACTTTTAGTATGTTCGTTACAATGGACATTTTGGTCCCTCTTTTGATCTGTGTTCTAGGAATGTTTTGATGTATAGTCCTCGGCCTTTTTGGCTTTTCTAATTAGGAGCCCTTTGTAAAAACAAACATATATATTTCTGTATTTGATTATGACTTCGAGGTTTCTTTCTGGTTCTTCTACGGATGAGTCATTGAACTAGTTATATTAAATATATTATTGGTGGTTTGCCCACTTTTGCTTTAAAAAAAAATTTAAAAAATTACTTAAGCAATTGATCAAATTTCACAATAAATCTTTGAGAAAGGAAAAATATTAAAAAGAAATCGTTAACTAATTATAAAAAAAATTAAAGTATTGAACTAGGTAAATTGACTAATTATAGCCATCTCATCTTCATCATTCCATCTCATCCACGTCTACATCAACAAAATCTATAAATTAGAATCAATTGTCAATTTTTAACAATCTTTAATTTTGGTTGATCAAGTAAAGGTTGTTGCAATGAGAAACAAACAACCATATAAAGATCTTACGTAAAATGCTCTAAGGTATTCTTGAATGTTATAATAATTTGGTTAATTTAGTTTTAATTCTCATTTGTGTTATATTTACATTACATGCATATAATTGAATTGCAGTAATGTTCATAAAAAAATTGGGAAGGTCACATGTTAAACTCTTCATAATGCATTTAGGAAATTTCTAGTGTGTGGTAAAAGTGTACCTCATTGGATAGAGTTCATAAGCTTTCTAGTGTGTGGTATAAGTGTACCTCACTAGATAGAGTTCATAAGCTTTATGGTATACTTCTTTGTTAAGTACATAAATTATTTTATTTGCATGGTGACTATAGACCTAGTAAGCATAGTAACACTTTTCACATGTGATATGATTAAGAATAATTATGTGTGGCTTATTATCTAGTCATGACTAGTAATTTTGTCAAAAGATGTTATATATGATTAAGTTGTTATTGATCTTCAATGTACTTTCAATTGTTTGACTCTCAGAATAAATTATTTAAATCTCTAATGTTACTACTTTTGCATTTATTTGTTAAATATTAAGATTATTAATCATTGAGAACTTATAAGATATTTGATCTTAATAAGAAATTGACATTAGAAAAATATCTCGCAAATATTAGTAAATTATTTAAATTTCTAATATGACTACTTTTATATTATAATATTAAATATTAAAATAACCAATCATTAATAACTTAAAAGATTTTTTATATTGATATCAAAATAACCCAAGATATTAAGAAAAAAAATTTCATTAGATTTTTAAATTGAGACTTCAATTACCCCCAAGTCATGGATCAAAGAATAAATAATTAAATTATATATTTTTAAAGACTTTGTCATACACAGTGGATATGTCCACTTCCTGCATGCACTTAGTCCCACAAGTGATTGACTAATAAAATATTTACATAAATTTTTTTTAAAAAAAATCAAAGAATAAATTTCTAAGGATTGTCATGCCCAATTGTATATATGTCCACCTGCTTGCTTCTTGTACTTAGTCTCCATATTTTCATACCAGTTTTGAATCTTCAGAGTTGTTGCACTGCCACAAAATCACAATCAAACTCAGGGAATTTAGTACTAGGTGTGATTTCCAATGGAAACCTTCTCATACTCACATATCTCAAATCTCTCAAATATGGAGGAAACTTCGGCAGCCAATTCCAAGAACTTGTGCTTACATCATAAACAAGTATCTCCATACTCTTGTGGGCTCTGAAACATATCTTATTTCCCACTCCCACACATTCAAACCAATTTGAATTCGAGCTCTTCCTAAATTCCTCACATAGAGAGCTAGGCATTTTCCCAATCTCTTCCCACTTATAATCTTCCTTCCCTATCTTCTCAAAAACCAACTCCCACATAACTACGCCTTTTAAACTATGATTTTCTTTGATTTCCCCAATCGCAAACACACCACTCTTACAACAAACAAGTCGAACCCACAAATTATGGGCATCTGTTGTCATGGGCATGGCCACAACTATGTTGGTTCCATGTTCAATGTTGTAGGCCATATTCATTCCACCATTAGAAATCATACCCAGCTAATACCCCTTGAAGAAGAACATGTTTTCGTTTCTAATAACCACATCAGGAATGTTGCCTGCAACTTTCCATACCTTGGTCGCAGAGTTATATGCTTCTACTAAAACTATACCAGTACGCCTGCTCATGCCTACAACCATGATTTTATATTCCTCCATCTTATTCCCTCCTGGTAAAATTGCCTTGGCCATAATACTACTCACACAACCTATTTGTGGTAGTGTAAAGTATGTTTGGGTAAGAGGATTGCAAACACATAGCATTGCAGAGGTACAACCAAACTAGGGATTGGCATTGATGTCCGCCAAGAGCAACTTAGAAGCAGATCCTCTAAAATTGATGGGGCAATCAAGAGGTATGAAAGATAGAGAAATGGTCTGTTGCTAGTACTTTTCTTGGGGACTACACTATGAGTGTCGCATCAGTGCTTATGGAAAAGAAAAGTCATAGACTTGTCTCAGAAAACCATTTAATGGAAACCAAACTTGTTTACAACTTGCCTATTTCCCAATTTTCCACTTTTGTATTAGAAAAGCTAGAGTTTTGTTGGTTTTAGGCATGAGACAAGTTTTCTTCAGTACGGATGCGAGCGATCTTGCAAGGAAAACCTATTGGCTAATAATATATTCAATAAGAATATATTAGCTTGATTCTTAGTAATCCTTGACATTTGTTGGATAATTAGATGGTACGAATGCTAATATGCATATTTATATGTGTTATAGCATGTAAATTCAACAAGCTTAGATGATTTATTACACCCCCAAAATTATCCCATTCTAGCATTAACCACCACCATATTTTCTCTTTCTTCCTTAAATCTTACTATGAGCACTCTGTACTCTATGAGAAAATTTCTCCTCTTTGCAAAGTGCATGCTAATAGGCTTCATTTATAGATCAGATTTGCAACAAACTAATTTCATGTTGTATAGAAGCCCACAAAACATTTGAATACCTCAAGACCACCTCCATGTCACCTTCCACATGTGACCAACACATATGCATCATCAATAAAAACCCTTCTTGTAAGAATATACTGATGTAGCTTGTGAGTATAAAGTCTAAAGTTTTTGAATATGTTTCCAAAGAAAAGTTGTCAAGCATGAACTTAGAATGACTACTTAGGAAAACTTCCTAGAATAGTTTCTTGAAATAACTTCCCAAATGAACATTTAGAATAACTACTTTTTGAAGATAAGTTAGGATTTACCTAACTTTTACAGTGATGAAGCCCAAGCTAACTTTAAGTTACAGTAAGTGACTTAGTCAATTTTTAAAAAAGGACAACTTCAAACTTGTGACTTTGAATGATGGAGCAAGTCATTAGTTCAATTGAGATGAGTATTGTGTTTGCTTTTAATGATGAATGACTTGTCCTTCAAGGACATACACTCCAATTGTATTTGCTAATCATTATTTTCTTCCATGGAAACTATTAAAAACTCCATCTTCTTTATGATTTGATAGATACTTGTGCATTGGTCTAATGCATTAAGTTATGGATAAATGCACAAGTTTCTTTTTAACATGCTTCTCATGTAAGATTTGAGTTGATTTTATTGCAACCATCTCCATATTGCTTTACTTTCTATTGAGAAAGACTTGAAAGATAGTACAAGACCAAGATGAAGTTTATTCATTCCAGAGGAAATTGTGGTTTCATAAATCGTTGAATGGACTACCACTTATATGATGAAGAGCTTTGAAAAAATAAATTTCCTATTTCATTAATCAGTATGCCACCTCATGAGGAGGAAATAAATCCTTTATCCAGATAATAAAGATATATGGTCTTGTTTTTCAAAGAGACCAAATCTTGATTGGATACAATGGAATATTGATTAGGTCATGTCAAACCACTAATAAGCCTATCAATGATGAAATGTTGATGACAAAATAATTAATCTCAGTCAAAGACATATCTACCACAAAATGAGACATTGCCTCAAGTATGCATTGATCTACAAATGAATCCAATTGTCTATGAAGAACTAGTTGTCAATAGAAAACCAGACAAAGAAAATACATCACTCCAAGAGTCAATTAAGAAAAAGAACTTCAATTAAGATGCAAAGGGTCAATCCAATCAATAAGGAACTACTAATGGAGTCAAAAATTGATGCTCCTCTAATCACCACTTCTCCTATATACATGCATTCCTCTAATCAACACTTGAGAGATGACAATATAAAGAACCACAACTACAAAAAGAAACAGAAGAATAAACCAATGAGGACCAAAAATGAAAGTGCCCATGAGGAGAATGCTGAAAAAGTTGGTAGATTGGGCTTTGCAATTAAAAAATTTAAAAGCATTTTCAATCCATGCAATTTATGCATACAATGCAATCATTTATTTTATTTCATTCCTTAAGTTTTCGTCTTTGAGGTAATCTTTCAAACAATTAATGTTTGTTCACTTAAAATGTCATTGTTTGTAAATTTCTAAAGTCTTTTCAATAAATATATCTCATGCATTTTTAGTGACTCTTCTAATCACTACAACCTATATTCACAAATGATATATAGGCACCAAGAAAACATGTATACACAACCACCAGAGATCCAAATGGAAATTTAATTAACAAGTTTTGACTATCCTCAAGAGATCCACAATGAGCACGAAGATAATTGGAATGGACACTCATTCATCGGCTATATATATAATACGCCTATATAATTGAAGTATATATAACCCCCATGTACTAGGTAGACCACAAACAATGCTTCCAATGTTAGGATGTGTTCAAGAGTGCATTCATTAATTCCTAATGTTAGGATGTATTTGATTAATAATGTTAGGTATAGTCACATATAACAAGATATTGATTATGAATTTTTAGACATCAAGTTTTGTGATGTGTACTATGTTGATATGATAATATATGATTAGAATATGTTAGCTTGATTCCTTGTAATCCTTGAAGTTTATTGGATAATTAGATCCAGTACGAATGCTAATATGCATATGTATATGTGTTATAGCATGTAAATTCAACAAGGTTAGATTATTTATTACACCCCCAAAATTATCCCATTCTAGCATTAACCACCACCATATTTTTTCTTTCTACCCTAAACCTTACTATGATTACTCTGTACTCTACGAGAAAATTTCTCCTCTCTACAAAGTGCGTGCTAATAGGCTTCATTTATAAATCAGATTTGCAACAAACTAATTTCATCTTGTACAAAAGCCCACAAAACATTTGAATACCTAGAGACCACCTCCATATCATCTTCCACATGACCAACACAAATACATCATCAATAGAAACCCTTCTTGTAAGAATATATTGATGTCTCTTGTGGGTATAAAGTCTAAAGTTTTTTAATATGTCTCCAAAGAAAAGTTGTCAAGTATGAACTTAGAATGACTACTTAGGAAAACTTCCTAAAATAGTCGCTAGAAATAATTTCCCAAATGAGCATTTAGAATAATTAAATTTTGAAGATAAGTTAGGATTTACCTAACTTTTATAGTGATGAAGCCCAAGCTAACTTTAAGTTACAGTAAGTGACTTAGTCAATTTTTTTTTAAAAGGACAACTTCAAACTTGTGACTTTGAATGATGGAGCAAGTCACTAGTTCAATTGAGATGAGCATTGTGTTTTCTTTCAATGATGATTGACTTGGCCTTCAAGGACATATGCTCTAATTGTGTTTGCTAATCATTCTTTTCTTCCATGGAAATTGATAAAAACTCCATCTTCTTTACATTTCAATAGATACTTGTACATTGGTCCAATGCATTAAGTTATGGATAAATGCACAAGTTGATTTTTAACATGCTTCACATGTAACAGTTGAGTTGATTTTATTGCAACCCTCTCCATCTTGTTTTAATTTCTATTGAGAAAGACTTCAAAGATAGTACAAGACCAAGATGAAGTTTATTTATTCAATAGGAAACTATGGTTTCATAAATCTCTAAATGAACTACCACTTATATGATGAAGAGCTTTGAAAAAATAAATTTCCTATTTCATTAATCAGTATGCCACCTCATGAGGAGGAAATAAATCCTTTATCCAAATACTAAAGATATATGGTCTTTTTGTTCAAAGAGAATAAATATTGATTGGATATAATAGAATATCAATTAGGTGATGCCAAACTACTAATTAAAAAAATTGATCTATCCAAATACCCAGATAAGCCTACTAATGATGAAATGTTGACCACAAAATAATTAATCTCAATCATAGACATATCTACCACAAAATGTGACACTACATCAAGTATGCATTTATCTACAAATGAATCCAATATGAAGAACTAGTTGTCAATAGAAAACTAGAAAAATAAAATGCATCACTCCAAGATTCGATTAAGAAAAAACACTTCAATTAAGATACAAAGGGTCAATCCAATCAATAAGGAACTACCAATGGAGTCAAAAATTGATGCTCAAGTAAAAGCACAATTAAGTGTCACCTTTTAGGCTAACACAAATCACTCGACCCAGTTAGACTCAGCTGAGTCTAACACAGCCAAGCACACATAGGCTCCACGCGGTGCTGAATGGTGTCTACGTGGCCCAGTTGATTGGGCTGAGTGGTACTCGGCTGAGTAGGGCTCAACCGAGTCTATATGATATTTTAAATATCAAAAAACATCCCAGGCCCCTCATTTGCACATTATTTGGCTGCTCACGAGGGGCCAACCCCTAAGAGTACTTGACCCATTAGGACTCGGCCCAGTCAAACTCGGCCCAATCTACCTAGGTGGCATGCCATGTTGGCAGCCAAACCTCCAAAAACATAAAAAAAACCACAATTTTGTACTTTTGCTATTCCTTTCTCTTATCAAAATAGAAAATGTTAAAAAAACTAAAAGTACCCTTTTCTAGATCTCAGAAGTATGATTCTGGACGTATAAATTTTATATTGTTTCAACTACAAAACGTAAAATTTTTTTGCTAAAAACTACATGTAGGTATATTAAACTTTGAGAAGACGTTGATTCAGAAAATATAGAAAAATGCTAAATAAATTTTTTAAAAATTTAAAATCATATAAGACACTAGAGAAGAGAGTCCTCTTCAAGAATATGTAATTTATTTTGTTTTTGGTATAGTTTTGATAGGGGAAAAGTGACGGGAGACAAAAATTATTGATTTCAAGTAAGTTCAACTTTGAATACTTATAATGGGTGAACTATAGATCGAGAACACTTCTTTCTTTTTTCTTGCACTAGATATACATGTCATCTAAAATATATTCTGAAATTGGAGGGAAAAACAATGTTTTACTTATAATGATTTGACGAGAAGTAAACTCCCTGATTTGTAGTATTTTTCAGGATATGAAAAATAGACCTAAAATATTTTTAAAAATATATTAATTTTTGCTCAAATTAATTTTTAAAAATTATAGGCATAAATTTCATCCTATTTTACACATTTCATCAGTTTACATCATCTTCAAATTCTCAACAGAACTATGACTTTTATGCCCTTGAAGTTTTTCATTTTTGGTGTTGTTAGCCTTTTCCTTTGTAAAAGAGTGACAACTTATTGTGCTTTTACCCGCTCCTCTAATCACCACATCTCCTATATACATGAATTCCTCTTATAAACACTTGAGAGATGGCAATATCAAGAACCATGACTACAAGAAGAAACAAAAGAATGAATCAATGAAGACCAAAAATGAAAGTGTCGACAAGGAGGATGATGAAAAAGTTGGCAGATTAGGCTTTGCACTTAATCATTTCAAAAGCATTTTCAATCCATGCAATTTATGCATACAATGCAATCATTTATTTCATTTCATTCCTTAAGTTTTCATCTTTTGAGGCAATCTTTCAAACAATTTACTGTTTGTTCACTTAAAATGTCATTGTTTGTAAATTTCTAAAGTCTTTTCTATAAATCCATCTCATGCATTTTAGGTGACTCTTCCAATCACCACAACCTATATTTACAAATGATATATAGGCACCAAGAAAACATGTATACACAACCACCAAAGATCCAAATAGAAATTTAATTAACAAGTTTTGGTTGTCCTCAAGAGATCCACAATGAGCACGAAGGTCATCCATGGACACTCATTCGTCAGCTATATATATAATATGCCTATATAATTGAAGTATATATAACCCCCAAGCACTAGGTAGACCACAAACAATGCTTCCAATGTTAGGATGTGTTTAAGAGTACCTTCATTAATTCCTAAATATCAAGAGCTCCACTACAAAATCTGTTTAGTGCACATTCTAGAATCATTTCATTTGATTCCTCGAGATGATATCTCTTTGAGGCATTCTTCCAAACAATTTAGGTGTGTTAACTACGATTCCACATTATGCATGTGTGCTTATTGGAGCATTTCCAACTATAATATTTGACAAATAACCTTCCATATTTAATCTATTTTTAAATATTTCATTTTATGCAGGTGGTGGGGATGAAGATGAAGGTTTTTGAATCATCTTTTCACCTTCCAATTGCATTTTCTTGAGAGTTTCTAAAGATTTTTCAATAAATATATTCCTTCACAAATCTTGCAACTACTACAGTCATGAAATGGCATAGTTTTGAGGCAATTTTTTATATAGGCATTTTATCTATGGTTCTATATTTTCATGTTTTCTACTGGATTTGTTGCACTTTGATGAAAATCCACACCACTTTCAAGAACTTCCTTTTTGTACAAACTAAGAAATATTTAGCAGATGTGTTGTTGGAAAAGGTGTCAAAATTTGGCTTTATGATAGACAATGTTATTTTCTTGGAGTTTCCTTTCACCTGTACTGTGCATCTTCCACATAGGTTTCCAAGATTTATTGCCTTGATAAGTTGTTATCAATAAGTAGCTATCATAACTACCTTCATTTGGCCTTTGAAAATAAACATAGCAATTTGAGTATGTTGGTCAACTTTTGTTAGTTGTTAAAGTTGTTAATATAGAGGAAAACTGCAAGATGCATATTTATCAATCATTGGTAGGTTGTGAGTCTTGAGTAAGTTATGATTTTACTTTTAATTCCTTCACTTATCACTTACTTTTCCAACATTTCAAAATACTTAAATAACTTTATTAACTTTCCGACAATTGAAATATAATAACTAACTCTTCTATGAATAGATGCATCACAATTTTATAAACTTGTTCAACTCTTCAATATTCATTATGAAAACCCACAAATCCCTCTCATCTTTTCCTTATTGGATATTTTCATTGCTTTGAAAACTTTTCCCATCAATATTTCAAGTGTTATTTATGATTCATGCAAGATGAAGTTTAGATCTTTGATAAACTTTGATTAAAATCTAGAAGGATCATGTCACCATTTCCTATAGATTTTTAAATTCAATTCTTTGTGTGATTTGTTTTAGGATTTTAACTAAGACTACCAATCATTCTAGTCCAAAATGATAGAAGAGATAACATGTGAGGGTCACCATAGATCTTTTGTACTAGGAGGTACTCGATATGACTATTTTGATGCAAAAGTTTTAAAATTTGAGAGGTTTGAAAAAGGGGCTAAAAAGAGTAGAACTAAGTGCTCCCATAGCATGAATCCAAGTTCTACTCAAGAGAAGGTTATATGATAAAATTCCTTGCATAATATACACCAAGGTTGGAGTTATAACTAGTCCAACTTTTAAAGGCAAAATGACAATGCCTAAAGTTTTCATACCAGTATTATCAAACCAACAAATAAAAAAGTGAGATGTAGCGAGGAAATTCATATCCATCTTGATTTTGGGTAATAGGTCTAATCTAAAATTTTTGAGAGTTAGACCAGTGTCAATGAGATTCTTCCTAAAGCCTACACCATTAACGTACACAATGATCATTAGCAGGTCGGATGTGTTCCTTACTTCTAAAGGTGGGAGTTCATGCAAATAGACGTGATATTTGGGGAATCCATTTGAATATGATCTATCAATGCATTCACATATGTAGGCCTGGTAGAAGAAGGTAGCAAGATATTTTGAAGATCTTTTTAAAGAAGACCTTGTTAAATATGAGAAGTTTGAAGAAAATCCCAAAGCGAGATCTTGGCTGGAGTAACACATAGTTTATCAATAAGATCATAGTGACTTGGTTGCTTAACTGGAGGTTTAGGTGCTTAAGGAAATTTTGGTTGAGGAGGTGATAAAGAAGTTGGATTATAAATATTTTTCTTGTTTTGATGAGTGTTGTATGTATGGGATACCATTCTATAAGAAGGAGCCTTAAACTATGTGTATCTCATAAAAAGATTTGGCTAGTCGCTTTTAAAAGGAACACCACCAATAGAAATAACATTCTTTGGAGAAGGACTAGCTGCAGTCACATTAATGACATTCATATAATCCTTAAAAAATTTAGAAGAAATATTTGAAGGGTCTTGATCAACATCAACCTTTTCGAGATCATGTGATATAAGATTCATCATTCATGAATGGACCATGATACCATCTCAAGAGGATAGTGTATTGGAATGAAGAAATGGTAGAGTAACTTTAAGAAAAGTATCAATGATTTCATCATCCTGCAATAAAATACCTTTTGTAACATAATGGATTTTACAAGAGGGATCAAAGACATGTATAGATACATAGGCAAAGTTAATTCATCATCACGTGCTTGAAATGAAACATTGCTAGTACTTTGAATAAAACTATAAGTGAAAATAATAAAAGAATATAAAAAATAAATTTTGAAAAGAATAAGCCAATTTAAAGAAACAATGCATAATCAAGTCATCCAAAGGCCTACATATTATTTCTAAATTGACCACGCCTTAAAGACTTTATTGAGAAGAGAAAATATTTAATTTTTCCCTTTATTTAGTAAGGACAACTCAAAGGGGTGATAAAAATACTTTTGAAAATAATAAAGTAGTGTTCATGTTAGGTTCACCAAAATGTAGTGGAGAAAATCTAACCCTACATAAAGAAAACTATGCTCCTTTGAGAGGCATTTTCACAACACACATTCAGATACCTCAAACTAGGTTTAAACTAGTGAAGATGTCTAATTATAGATAAAGGAAAATAATATTTTGATTGTAGAAATAGAAAGAGTAGACAACATAGAGTTCCTAGTCAAAATCTAAGCATTTAGGCCAAGGATGCCAAAGTGGCATGTGACTATTTGTGCAGTGTGTTGTAGTCCTATATAAATTGTGACAAAGAAGACTCTGAATCTGACAAAAACCTAATTTGTTTCTTCAAATAACCTGCAAAACCCAAAATTTTGAAATATAATAAAAGAGATTGAATAACAATAATGAATAAAAATAAAATATATAGAACACAAGAAAACCCTTGTGTTGACAGGACTTTTGTGACGGCCTCGCCAATAGGGAGAGAGTTGTCACCGAATATCGAACCACTGGCCAACTTCACCTAAAGAGGTTTTCCGGAGGGTAAAGCCTCCTTGCCTCCAAGCACTTGATTGTCAGGTCATGACAGTGTGAGAAAGGGGTTATTTGGACACGTGATTGTTTAATTTTAAGGGGCCTACTAGTTTATGCTTGTGAATTTTCAAGGAGGCGTTTGAAATATAGGATTCCCTACAAGAAGTAAGCCTAAACATAAAGAAACATGAAAAATATAGACCAAGGTTAGTGAGTTTATCTACTTATAGTCATGTCAATAAAACATTTCAACATCAATAATGCTCAAGCAAAGAACTAGTAACATACCAAACACATGTTCAATCATCAACTGAAATACAAGTTAGTACTGAAAAACAACAATGTTTCAATTTTTTAAAGAACCTTGAGCAAAAGACATCGAAAACATACGACATCAAAATGACTTGCTGAATCAGAGAAGAAGACTACAAGTATGGTACCAGAAGTGATCTTTATTTCCTCATTAACTTAAAAGAGACCAACATCATTGGTTGATACATTCATGGCTCCTAGGAAGCATTTAGATAACATAACTATTACTGTAATGGAAATGATTGATAACAAAATTCAAGCATAGCATGGACAAAAAAATCATCAATTTCACCGACCCTTGATTATGCATCGGACTTCTAATTTATAGACATCCTACTATTTCCTTAGGGTTTCAAAGTCTAATTATTCTAATAAAATACAATATTTACAGTCGGTACTACCTGCACTGTCATAAATGTTACATTATTATATAATATCCAAAAGGGGAAAAGAAGAGAAGGGAGAAAAACATAAAGAATTCTGGATGAAAGACTAAAGAATTTGGCAAAAAGGTCCTCAGACTACTTAGCCAAGCATGTGAAGATGACATGTCCTATTTAGGTGCCTTGGGAATCCTGCTCCATAAATGTGTTGACAACACTGTGTCCCCACGTCCATACTGTTATAAATACTGGAGCGGTGCCTTGAAACTAGTGGTGGCACACCCAATCTTTTACAATTTACTTATTACCCACAACCTTATTGCACCTCTCTGACATCTAAAAACTTTTTGACATAGGAGATTCAGACAGTTGTCGGTCAGCTTTTTGTTAAACATCAACCCAAACCACCATATGAAAAACATGTGTTTAACTCCAGTCTTCGAGACCTTATGCCTTGGAAAGAATGAAATAATTTGAGTTCATGGGAGGATAAAAAGTCCTAGAACCTAGAGAATTTAGGACTCCTTAAACTTCTGGAAGGCCTCCAACACTTTTGCTATGCCTTCCTCATCTACCTCTTTGAGGTAGTCCATACGACTCATGACATCCTCGAGATGATCTCGAACATCATCTACCTAATTTTTTTAGCTTAGAGGTCATCTCAACTGCATCATGTGCCTTGAGCACTAACTGGGAGAGTTCCCCAAGGATGAAACTATCAAAATCCCCATAAGTTCAGAATTATACCCTGGTCTTCTCGTCAAACTTCTCTAAGACCTTTTCAATGGGAAGGCTCACACTTGGGTAAATTAGATCAACTCTGACCACATGTAAGATAAAAGTGTGATACAGAACCAATAGGGTTTGAATTCTAGCCCAACATTCATCTAAGACCTTGACCATTTGCTTGCTTGTCTTGACATGAAACACAAGTTTGGAGTACTGGGTCTTCAAAATTTGAGACGACTTATCAGCTAGAATATCTATTTTGGCTACTCCTTCTCCCTGATTCAAAATTTCTTTGAGGTTGTCTTTCCACTCATCATAATTTTCTTCTTGAGATTTGATGCAATCAAGGTTGGTGAATCCAATTAAGGACTGACCAACCTTGCAGCCAAACCAATACGCAGTGGAAATACACAAGAATAACACAAGATCTAATATATAATAGAAGTCTATTCATCAAAATCACCAATTACATGCAATGTGTCAGGCTGTAAGGCCTTCCCAGTTATGGCCATATACAAAGCAAATAACAGTCTACAAGATCTCGTAGGATCCAAATCTTTTCCACAACACCAGCATTCAGCTAGCCCAGGTCTACAACACACAGTACACTGTTAGGCACCCAGGAAAGATCTAAACTTATACTCAAACTTCCAAGAAATATTCTTGTTCCCAAGCTCACATGCTACTAACTCTTACCACCAACTAATACCCTAAACAACTACCTAAGCATCTACATAAATACTAAATCCCAGCCACAAGTCGGCTCAGTAGGATAAACAAATATTAAATGCCAAAACATCAGTCGGCTCACAAATAGCCTTACAATAAATAAAATGATCCAAGATGGCCCCAACAGTCATCAGATCTGCATAGAAGAATGCAATATGCCAAATCTAGGTCCACGCACATCCAACGGTCAATCCATAACTTGAGGAGTGCGACCCAAATTAAATGTACCAGTCGGCCAAGCCGATTCATCTAAACAATCCAGTCGGTAAGAAAGAACATCGAGCAGTAGAGGAAATAACCGATTGCTAGTCAACTGACCATGCCAAGCATGACTGAGCAACACAGTTATCACCGAGCAATAGGAAATTGATGCCTTCAGTTACCGAGCATTCTTTAGAGACTGAGCACCCCGATAACCACAGAAACCAAGCAACCAGTCTCCCAAACTGAGCAAGAACTCTACCAAACCAAGGTCAAAACTAACAATCTACCTTCAAAGACAAACATATTTTTGGTTGATACAGGATTTCCAAGAATCCTAGGATGCTTCTGCATCAAGATTGCCACGCGAAAAAAACATTATGAGCCTCATTTCTAGTATGTTGGGCTTTGTACAATGTTGGAAATGAGTCAAGAAAGAATTTTTTGACTCCTTCCAACTGCTCATTTATCCATCCATCCACTATGAGAGTCTTCCTTTTCATCACCTGAAGTGTGTCAATATTGCCCTAGGGGAGTGACGTTCTGGAAGTGGAGGCCTCAGGCACTGCGACTGAAAGTGGGAATCCCAATTTTGTTAAGAGCTTCTAGAGATTCGACTCTGAAGCTTGAAGCTCTTTCTTCTTCTGGTATTCCTTTTCATACCTCTCCTAAATGATCCAGCTAGTATCATGCAGGAGATCCAATTCTCCTTTCTGGTCTCATCGACCTAGAGGAATCTTAGTTATTACATAATCATCGGGGAGCATTTTTTATTCCTCCCTGTTTGGTGGCAGGATGGCAATTGATGCAATGATGCTTCCATCTGGGGCTCTCCTAGTCATGTGTAAGGTTCAAGCCCTTTTGGATTTCTTTGGGACCTATTGCTCTACCAGCATATCTACCAGTGAAAGGGGAGTGAATGTTTCTATAGTTCTCTTCCTCCCCTGTGATTCAACCAGCCACTGAGGTGGACCTTGATCACCACCTGTTATTACCTCAAGGTTAATGGGATCCCTGGTGAGTCCTTTCTCTAACTCTTTGATTAAGACTTCTTTGGTGCTCACACCGAGATTATTTTTGGCATCCCTGGGTATCTTGACATTGTCTTCGGGGACATCTTTAACCGATGGGATTGTCGGAGGGGTCTGATTAACATGAACCTCCTCATTTTCCTATTTTGGGGGTGCTTCTTCTCCTGCCTGACTTATGGGTTCATCTTGATCCCCTACATGAGAAAGGGGAATGGTCTTTGAGGGTACGGTTGTTCTCGAAGGTCCGATTTCCTCAAAGACTAGAGGTTGTTCCCTACTCTTCATGTTTCCCTTTGGTTCTTTTCTTCTTCTTCAGCTGCTTTGGCAACTTCCTCCTCTCCTAACCTTTTGACTCTATCTTTTGTTGGAGGTGGATGATCTTCTCTTTCCCCTTCCTCCTAGATTCAAAGCTCATAACCTTGCTCTTGGGTGCTCCTCACCCCTTCAACTTCCTCGGCCTCCTGGTTGATGTCAATATTTTTCACTGGAGCTTTTGTGACTACTTCCTCTTGTTCTACAGCATGATGCAGACTCCCCTGCTAATCGATGTGGAAAAATTCATCGACATTAGATTGGGAAATCTCTGGTGGATATTTAGGGGTGTTAGTAATTTTTGGGGAGGATGGGAGCTCCAGGACCTCAACCTCTCGCTCGAGATTCGGGCTTGATTTTGGGGAAGGCTGATGAGCCTTCTATTTTTTCTTCCTTTTGGGGGGTATTCTGGCAGCAGTTGTGGCCATTCATTCATCTTCTAAGAGGAGCATGCCAAATGGGGTGGATACAGATGGAGATGGAGCAGCTGAAGCTTGGGAACCCAGAGGAACAACGTCGAGACCATATGTGACTTCGGACTTCATCGCCTCTTGTAGTTTCCTGGATCTTTCAGCTTGTTCACCCAATTGCCACATCAAAATTTTAGAGGCTGGGTCAAAGGGATAGGATGACTCACCAATTTTTTATTTTCCTTGGGCTTGAGTGCTCCCTCTTGTATGGGGTCCCAAAGTACCTGCTGCCCTCAAATATTTTTCCAAATAGACACTCTTTGAACAAACTTTATCAAAACAAGTGTGGCTTCACTCACTCATTGCCTTTGTTATGGTGTTGATGCTTAACACCTCTGGGGTATCCCAATTCACCAGAGGAAGATCTTCCTTATTATATGCAAATTAGATGTCTAACAACTAGAAATGATAAATTAACTATTAAAAGCCAATAAATCTATCTAATGCAAACACAATGAAGAATGCAAAGTAACTATGAAATGATGAAACTAATTTAATTACCTTCACTTACCATGTATCTTGTCTCCATTGTCCTCCTAGCCTTGATTTCTTGAAGATGTTGAGCTCTCAGATTTCCAAACGAAGCCCTTTCCCAAGATGATCACCAAAGTGTGGAGATTGCATGAAATGAGTGCACAATAGCTTATGCAAACTAATGGATGGAATGCAAATGAAATGGTGATAGTATGAATTGATTGCTCTTAGAATGCTTGAATGCATATTATCAAAATACCTATTAGCTATCAAATGGGAAATGTGGCTCCTTTTATAGAGTTTTGGAGGATCTAGGCCTAGGTGGCGCAATCCTATGGTTGAGAATGAAAGGTGGAAGATCCTAGGGCTAGGATTGACTTGGTTGAAGGAGTTGAGAGAAAGGGGGATGTAGTTGGAATGTGAGAGGAAGAATAGGGATGATGTTCCTCTCACATTGACATGGAGGAGAAGAAGGTGGAAGGGAAAGACACATGTCAAGTGTGTCACAAAGACCAGAGAGAAAAAGGGGGGGGGAGACCTTTTCCTCATGAGGACTCTTTGCACAAGTGTCCCATGAGTCACCTTTGACCCTTAGAGGTGGCTTGAGAAGCCCCTTAGGAATAGGGCATGTCTCTTGACTTGGTTGTTGAGAGGACATGTGGTCATGAGACTAAGTCCTATGAGGCCACATAGCTCTTGAGAATAGGACATGTGTGGGTGAGGATAATTGTAAATAAATAATTAATAATAATTATTTATTTTAGCCAAAGTGATGTGTCAAGTGACTAGGTAGGTGAGGTGGACTAGGAAACTTAGTCATATTTAGGTGATTGTGTATTTAATTAAATCACTTTAATAAGACTAATTAAAAGACTTAGGATAGAAGAATAGACTATAGTGAATTCACTAAATAAATTGAATAATTTAGTTAATAAATAGAGGACTAATTATTAATTAAATAATAAATATTTAATTAATTAATGAAGCCATTTTTAGGTGTATACATTTTGCCCCTCTTTGAAATAATGTGTGTGTCACATTGTTTCAAAGAAAATTTTAAGTATTTTGTCCATGCCCTGGACAATGTCTAAAATGACGTAAGCATGCCCCCTCGAGAGATTGATTAATAATTTGTGTTGTATTTTTTGAGTTTGATTAATCAATCTCATGAAAGAAATAGGAGAAAAGGTGGGTGAAAATGGGGTTAAATGGAATAAAAATGAAAGATAGGGTCCACACACCAAGCACATAGGGTCCACAGGCTATAAATAGGGCTAAGGGGTCCACAATAGGCTCATTGTGCACACTTGTCATTTGGAGATCAGAGCGCAAGAGAGAGAAGAGCAGAGCTACCAGGATGTCGTTCCCATTGTCAAATCATCGCTTTGAGAGAGTCAAACGCTTCTAGCGACCACCTGATTCAGGTGAACCGGTAGGTGACTCGATCCTGCTTTGTGATTTCATGATTTGATGCATGTTAGATTAGAATGTTAGCATGTTTAGGGTCGATTTAATGATAGAAATAGATTAGAAATTTTTTGGTTTTAGGCAAAGGATGAATGCGCAATTTCAACGCACCAATGCGCAGAAACTAGAAACATTTGAGCAGAAAATAAAAATTTCTGCGCATGCGTTTAGGGCAACTGCGCATTGATACTAGATGAATGTTAGTCTTGCATAAGTGTTAAATAAAAATACGCATATGAAAAATTGGTGCATTTTTTTAGAGTTATGGCGCAAATGTTCAATAAAACTGTGCTTTTGTCAAAACCTGTGCATTTGTGCAGAGTTATTGTGCAAATGTCAAGAAGAACTGTGTATAGGTAAAAACCTACGCAAATGTTAAATAGTGTTGCGCATACATGTTTCAATGTTGCGCATGTGTTTGAAGTGATAGAATGTGGTCAAACTAGATAGTCAATTAGGTCGAACTTGATGTCGATAAGCCGATTGGATCTGTCAGCGATTGATTTTGATTGATTTGATCAAGATATGCAACATTGTAGTATGTTTGCTAGTTAACCAGTCTTGAACGTAGATAATTGATAGAATCATCTGTTGAAACACGTGATAATAACATGTTTGAAATTGATATGATAGGATAGATAGATTGATAGATCACTTTATCAAAATCTGATAGGTTGATTGTTGTTGACTTGAATAGGAGGATATCACAAATAGTCTGATGTCATAGGAGAGATATCCCGTGACTCAGAATCTAAGACTGGCACTATCGAAGACAGATAGACTGTTGATTGGAGCATCTGGATTATATTATGTGATTTACATGCTCGAGATTCAGGCAAATCTGAGTATGATGATAGCATTAGTAGAGTGATGGCACTCGGATATGAGTACCTTCCATCTTCTGACAGGGGAGATGACAGTCACATTAGAGGATGTATATCGCATCCTCTGTCTTCCCATCACAGGCAAGCTGGTACAGTATGATTGGCACGGTGGAGTCATAGAGTGTAGAGCCATCTTCAGTGATGATGATATAGAGGATGGAGAGATCAACTAGGAGGATATGGTTGATTTATATGATCCTCTACCAGTAGTGCTAGCAGGAGTGATTGGGGGATTTGTATGCCTTGATCATAGATCACATGGATTTGCAGTTCGATGGGGCCGCACATTACAACGGATGATGGAGGGGACCTGATTTTCTTGGGGTGTGTGTTTATTAGCACATCTTTATCATGACATGCATCAGGTTGTGTACCATAGGGGTGCATCATTATCAGCAGGTGTGACACTGCTCCATGTTTGGGCATGGGAGCATATTGCAGTTACTCGACCAGTGGCTATTAGATTTTGGGGTGTAGGGAAGCCCTATATTCATTTATACTCTTCAGTTTTGTCTTAGGCAAAACTGGGCCATTTAGAGTTTTCGCGGTATACCTTTGATACACTGGACACAGTGACATGGAGACCCTACCTAGGGTGTGAGCTGTGGGATGATGAGCGGTAGCTTGGTTTTTGTTTTGAGTCACGGTGGTTGATAGGGCAGACACCATTTATCATTGAGCGATAGCTGGTTAGTCGGGTCTTGAGACAGTTTGGCAGGATATAGGGCATGCCACAGGGAGTGACAAAGCATGCTCATACTCATCAGGAGAGACAAGACTAGGGACCCATGGCATCATTCGATGTTGCTCGGTAGGAGTTTTTGGATGCCCCATTCCAAGCATGGTCAATAAGACTGACAGTGGTAGACCCAGGGATGACTGCTGATTTAGAGCAATTTTTTAAGGATTTTTTGGTTCCATAGATTATAGATCCAGTAGCGAGGCCTCCAAAGAGAGATCCTATAGAGAGACGATGGGGGAGACTCCAAGGGAGAGATAGACGTGGGCAAGGGAGACGAGGTGGTGGTGACGGTGGAGGAGATGGAGGAGGAGATGGTGGAGATGGAGGGAGAGGTGAGAGAGTTGGCCCACGAATGAGGGGAGGTGGAGTGAGGCAGAGGGGATTGATGCCTCCCCTGAATAGACATGGACGGAGGCCCCTTCCTGCACAACTAGCATAGCCAGCTGCAGGAGCTCCACTACAGGTACCAGTTGCACAGGTGCAGATACCAGTTGGGCCAGTACAAGGACCAGCTGCACAGGTACAGGTGCCATAGGTACAGGTGCAGGGACAGGATGAGGTAGATGTTTTACTAGCCCAAGGCGGTGTGGTATAGGGTGGTCAGGTTCAGGATGACATATAGGATGAGCCTGACGCTGAGATGCCAGATGTACAGGTACAAGATGAGTAGGCTGACATGGACATCGGGGGACAAGATCCCTACTTACAGAGAGACACTGAGGAGGAGGACCCAGATATTGATACACTGCTAGTTAGACTAGCAGTGACACAGGTACAGGTAGACCGGGTACCAGGTCTAGAGAGACGGATTGAGAGACTAGAGCGCCAGATGGATGTCCTTAGACATGAGCGGGATGTAGTGATTGAGAGACTCAGGGAGTCTGAGATGCTATTAGATGAGCTACAGATGATAAAGGACCTAGGTCCCCATGGAGATAGCCTGAGAGCCATGATACGAGCTGGGAAGGAGATATCCTATTGGCGAGAGGCATACAGATAGGTAATTCCTAGGGATTAGTGGATTGGGAGCTTCAGAGAGAGCTTAGTGGTGGTGAGGACAACAGTATATGAGAGACAGGCACCAGTTGGTAGTGGAGGTGTATCATCACATCCTCCTAGAGCACCCACAGGTTCAGGAGACTAGGGCAGATCCTCAGGAGTAGGTGGTTCAACAGCACAGGGCCTTATTGCAGCTCGTAGACAGCGACAGACAGATTCACGAGGCAGTGGGTCATAGATACCATTTGTATACACATTTTGTATCGTATTATCATTGTATCATTATATATTGACTTGATAGACACTGACTGTAGACACATGGTTATTGATTATATATCATGGGACATTTGGACAGTTTGGTTGTATTTATGGACTTTATATGATGTTGACTCTATATGATTGATGCAGTTCTATCATGATTTGCTATGATGTTTATATACATGTGCGTACTGACATATGCATGATGTGATGATTTACTTTTATATGCATGGAATGGATGTCTTAAAATTCAAAATGATTGATTTTCTATATGATGCTAATAGATAAATAATCTAATATATGATGATATAAATGCATGTTCTAAATGATGCACACTAATGCTATGTGATGATAAATGCAATGATGTAAAAACAATGTGAATAATGTAAAATGAATGGATACCAAATGCATGATGATACTAAATACATGTTAGGAACAATAAATGATATTGTAATGCAAATGATATCTAATGTAGTAAATGAAAATGTACCTAAGATGATGGATAACATGATAAAATGAAATGAGATGAAATGATAACTATAACAAATTTCCAATGAACACACCTAATAATAATTATGCATGTCGTAAAATGATTAAGTTCAAAGTATTTTTGGTTGTCCAAATGTCCTCAACTAAAATAACAATGTTCTTGACACAAGAAGAATGGACTTAGGAAAAATAGATAACCTTATGAGAAAGATAACCTACAAAACCTTATAAAAGGAGCACTAGTATGCAATTCATGAGATGGTAAAATGCAAATGCAAATGCAAAATGAAATGAATGGATGTCCACAACTTTAGGTAACATCTTAGAACTTCATAATAACTAGAATTTGATTTTCATCATTGAGCTCATTATGTTGCAGGAAAATGCAAGCATCATGGTATAATTAAACCAGGATGACCTGAGCACTTCGTGCATGGATTTTAATATTGCAAACTTAACAAGCATCTAAGTATAATTGAACTGAGATGACCTAAGTTTCGTTTGCATAACAGACAAGGAATATTTTCCCCCTCCATCGGGGAACAAATATTTTGAGTCAAGGTATGCGATGGCGTATCACCATAAATAGCATTTGCAGAACAACATGATTTGTATGTTGTCCATACTATGAAATGGATGAAGGCACTTATACATAGACACCCCAATTACTTGTTCCTTTGATTTCATCGGAAAATACCCCACAAATAGCAATCAAAGAAAATATCATGCCCCATCCTAGCTATTCTAATCAATGACATATGGGAGTTTCAAACTCATGTCAAAAATATCCTGGAATAACATAGGAAACATGATAACAATGAAATCCAAATACGAATGCATAATTTATAACAAATCATTCTAACATGCCTGCCATGAATATACATTTCTTTTGCCAAAAAGATAGATTTAGGATATGTTAATTAGTTCAAGTGATGATGTATAGTCAAGATGTATAGATAAGCAATTACGATTTGAAGGATAGATCATAGATTTTTGATTCAGCATGAAGATACCATTGTGAAAGAACATTTGATTACGTTTGCCTTGCCTGGTGAAAATACTCCATTTTGTCCTCTAAGAGTCACGACTATCATAGATCCACTTCCCAAACTAGGTCGAGGACATGCCCCCAGCTAGGTGATGGATTGACTTATTATGGATGAAGAAAGACGCAACAAGACTAGGATGAAGACCATGACAAAAGATCAAGCTATGATGGGGTTTTATTATGGGTAGATACAATGGATGGTGTATGAACTGGCCATTTTATTATGATATATACATGATGGGGACAAGGACTGATTAACCATTTTATTTGCGGATATATACAAATGAACGGACACACTAGAAGAATCCTAATAGATAGAGGAGCTAACTTGTCACACATAGCGCCTGTTTCCAGGTTTTCACCATATGATTTTATTGTAGTTTTCTTTAAATTTTGTGATTTTTTTAAAAAAAAATTATTTTTTTATTTATAGAATATATATATACAGACTATATACATGCCCCTTGCATTGGGATTTCAAGGATAGAACTTCTTGAGATGGATACTGTTAAGAGGTTCATCCAAGGGATCCCCTTCAGGTGTAGATAACTGATAGGCCCTAGAACCATAGACCGCTATAATCACAAAAGGTCCTAACCAATTTGGTTCGAACTTGCCCTTCTTTTCATGGTGTTGTTGATTCTTTGGATTTTCTCGAAGGACTAAGTCACGCAACTGAAAGTCTCTGATCTTTACCTTGCTGTTATACTGATGAGACAAACACTACTGATAGACTTTCAAATGATCATAGGCTCGCTGACGGCGTTCATCTAGCAGTTCCAATTCAATTAGGTGTGCAACTCTATACTCTTCATTAGGAACCAAATCTTTAAGAGTGACATGAAGTGAAGGCAACTCAACCTCGAGGGGCAGGACTGCTTCAGATCCATAGACAAGGGAATATGGGGTGGCTCCAGTGGGAGTACGGATGGAGGTGCGGTAAGCCCATAAGGCTAGATTAAGTTGGAGATGCCAGTCACGGCCAGCATCATTGACAGTCTTTTGTAGGATTTTAACAATTATTTTGTTTGACGCCTCAGCTTGGCCGTTTCCTTGGGGATAGTAGATGGTGGAATAGTTATGAGTGATGTGGAATTTTGTGCACAGTTCATCCACATCTTGATTTTGAAAATGTTTCCCATGATCAATGATAAGATACATAGGTATACCATATCTGCAAATGATATAGTTTAAGATAAACATGGAGATTTGTTTCCCTATGGCAGTAATTAATGGAACGGCCTCAATCCATTTAGTAAAGTATTCTATGGTAGTGAGAATCCATTTATGACCATTGGAAGATGGAGGGTTGATAGCACCCATGAGGTCAAGCCCCCACCGACTGAATGGCAAGGTAGTTGTGAATGGATGTAATTCTTGCGCTGGAGCATGAATAAGGTTTCCATGCATCTGACATTTCTTGCATGCCCTAGCAAAATGAAAGGAGTCTGCTTCCATGGTAGGCCAATAATAACCCATACGCATGATTTTCTTAGCCAAAGAGGGGCCACTCGAATGTGTCCCACAAATACCCTCATGTACATCACATAAGGAAAGTTGAGCTTCATCATGTTCGAGACATCACAGGAGAGTACCGTCAAGACCTCGCCAATAAAGGGTATTAGAAATTAGGACATTACGAGAGGCTTGGCGGAGGAAGGTGCATTTTTGGTTACGAGATAAGTCAGGTGGGATAATGTTATTCTTTAGATAGGAATAGATATTGCCATAAATCGGGGAATTACTCCCAATAAGATGACATATGATGCTAGTGTCAGGATCATCATACGCAGGATAAGTCAAGGATTCCACCAAGAACTCAAAACGTGCCTTAGTATCTTCTGTATCAAAGAGAGAAGCAATTGTTGCCATGGCATCTGTAGCTTTGTTGTCACTTCTTGGAATTTGCTCAAAAGTAATAACCGAGAAGTATTGCTTAAAATCATCTACCATACGCTTATATGGTAATAGCTTATCATCCTTTGTTTGATATTCATTAGTAACCTGATTAATGATTAATTGAGAATCTCCATAAACATTTATTTTAGATACGTTCCATTGTAAAGCCATTTTTAACCCAATCAGCAAAGCCTCATATTTTGCTACATTATTGGTGCAAGGAAATAGCAACTTGTAAGATTTTGGAATAGTGTATCCTTGTGGCGTGATAAAAAGAATACCAACTCCTGAACCCTACTGAGTGTATGAGCCATCAAAGTATAATTTCCATGTTTGTGTAGACAAAGCTAAGATATGAGCATTAGGAAACTCTATGTGTATAGGTTGGTCATCCTTTAATGGAGCATCAGCTAGTTGATCTGCGATCACTTAACCTTTGATAGCCTTCCTCTCTACATATTCAATATCAAACTCACTAAGTAGCATGACCCACTTAGCCAACCTACCTGTCAATGTTGTCTTGCTTAACAGATACTTTAAAGGATCAATCTTTGCAATAAGTTGGGTAGAATGTGACAACATGTAATGTCACCACTTCTGTGAAGCAAAGACAATATCCAGACATGCTCTTTCAATAGGGGAATAGTTTAACTCATATCCCACTAGAGTGTGACTGATGTAGTAGATGGCTTTTTCTTTTCCTTCATGATCTTGCTGAGCTAGAAGAGCACCTAGTGAAGCTGTCGTGGCTGAAATGTAGAGCAAGAGTGGCTTGCCTGGAATTGGTGACATCAGAGTTGGAGGATTCACTAGATATTTCTTGATTTTTTTGAAAGCTTCCGCACACTTATCATCCCATTGGAATAAGATATTTTTATGCAGCAAATGTTGAAAGGGATGACTGTGATCTGCTAGTTGAGAAACAAATTTTTGGATGGATTGTAGATGCCCCTGTAAAGATCTTAGCTGACTGATGTTAGTGGGGGAAGCCATCTCCAATATTGCTTTAACCTTTTCTAGATCTACTTTGATTCCTTTAGCTGAGACAATGTACCCTAACAGTTTGCTAGATGTGACCCCGAATGCACATTTCTTTGGATTGAGTCGAATCTGATATTTTTCCATCTGGGTGAATATTCTATCCAACACTCTCAAATGATCAGCTCTGTCTTTGGATTTTGCTAAAATGTCGTCAACATAATCTTCCATGATGGTATGCATCATGTCATGAAAGATCATGGTCATGGCTCTTTGATAAGTTGCTCCACATTTTTGAGGCCAAATGGCATCACATTCCAGTAGTATGTACCCCAGGGACAAGTAAAAGCAATTTTTTCCTGGTCTTCCAGTGCAATCTTGATCTGGTTATAGCCCAAAAAACCATCCATTAATGATAACATTTCATGCCCAGCTATCAGATCAACAATCATATCAATATTTGGCAAAGGGAAGTCATCTTTCAGACAAGCTTTATTAAGATCTTGAAAATCAATACAAATCCGGATAGACTTGTCTGGTTTTGAGACAGGAACAATATTGGAGATCCACTTAGCATAATCAATAGGATGAATGAACCCAACATCTAGGAGCTTCTTCAATTCTACTTTCACCATTAGGGCAATGTGAGGATGCATTTTGCGGAGCTTCTGCTTAATTGGTTTTACACCTGGTTTGATAGATAAATGATGCATAATGAGATTTGGATCCAGACTAGGCATATCAGCATAGGACCAAGCAAAGTTGATTTGTCTTTCTCTGAAAATTTTTGCAAAAGCTTCTTTCTCTGATTCTATCAAGGATGCTGCTACTTTGAGGATGCGTGGAGACTCCTCTATTCCAATGTTGAGCATTACTGTTAGTTCTATAAGAATGGCAGATTGTTCTCGATACAAATAATTGGGAAGAGTGTCAATCCTTCCATCATCAGGCAGCTCAGAGAGGTTTTCACCATCAGATGCGTCTTTTCTTTTTACTATTTTTGGATCTAATACTACCACTAAGTGGTTTTCACCATTAGATATGTTGATTATTTTTATATTTTTATGACTGAAAGGATTGGCACTCTCTCCAAAATAGGCAATGTCATTGAGTTCTATCAAAAATCCTGACTTGTGATCCCCTGGTGGTAAATGATCCCTGATGCCAAGATAGTCAATGATTGCATCATCATTATGGAAGACATCAAGTTCTGGGTGATCGGGAGAATCCCAATCGATAAGGTCAGGACGAACAAGGGGCATTGGATCATTTGGGTCGATTTCAAAAGTAGAGATGGTATTGATGGAAAAGTTGTCAAGGTTTATGATGGTATCAGGGAGGTCTATTTCCATACTCTCATCTGAATCATCTGTCACAAGATAATGCTCACTTTGCTCATGATTGACACGAGTAATATTATGTGGGACCAATCCTAGTGAGTCACTCATTGAACTCTCGCCCTCATGGTAATCATTACTATATTGATGGACAACATCGACTCCTATTTCTTCAGTATAATTAGATAAGGAATCCCATTCATAATCATTAGAATCAAAATCATCATTATCTTCAAGTCTATCAATGATTCTTTGAGCCATCCTTTGTTTCTCTGGATCTACATACATACCATGCTTTCTGAATTGTAAGGCAAGAGCTTTAGATGTCTCATGAAAAGGTGGGATTTTTGCTTTTCCTTTTGGTTCTTGTGGTCCTTCTCCTTTATATCCTAATCTTGTAGTGTCTCTTTGATAATTGGGATTTTGCAAAATTGGTTTTATAACACCTTCTCTTTGTAATCCTAGAGGTCTAGCACCTTGATATCCCATCTTTTGTAGAAAAATATACCCTTTTCCATAGACATCAAGTGATATATATTCATGTTTAGTATCCTCTTCAAACTTCTGTGTCTTAAGCGAATAATTTGCATTACGCTCAGCTGCCTCTTTGGATATTGTGCCCCCACTTATAAATGTGTTATAAACAAGTGTGGAAGGGGGTTCTGATTGTTGTTTAGTGATCAAAGATCTACCATATGATCTGGGAGATAAAGGTAACTCGGTGATGCAAAGAGCTTGACGTAGAGTATATTCTCCCATACTACTTTCTTTGATGTCTATCTTGATCCCATCTGATTTAGAAGTTGATGCTATATTACTAGGGTCACTGGGTGTAGTTGCAGAAGATCTAGTACGATTATAGGGAACCAAAGAATCAGAAGTCTTCACATTGCGACAATATTGAAAAGGATTAGAATCTCCTTTGATAGTGATCTCCTGACCATTATGAGGGAATTTTATACATTGGTGATAAGTCGATGGCACAGCTTGCATGGAATGAATCCATGGTCTTCCCAAAAGGATATTATAAGCAAGATCCATGTCCAGAACTTGACAAGATACATCTTTGACAATAGGACCAACTCTAATTGGAAGAACAACAGACCCCTTAGATGATCTCTCTTCCTCATCATAGGCTTTTATTGTGATTTTCTTTTTTGGATCAACGACATTCTCAGAAAATCCCAATGCAAGGACTAACTTTAACATGCAGATATTCAAGCCAGCTCCCCCATCTATTAGTACTCTTTTAATCTTGTGATTCTGGACAAGGACTTCGATATGTAAGGGAGCATTATGAGGTTGGGTAATAGCTAAATCATCATTTTCAGTGAAGGACAAATAGTGTGGGGTTGTTAAATGGCCCACCATAGCTTGAAATTGATCATGATCTAGAGTTGTGGGAACTTGGGTCTCTAAGAGAGCTTTTTCAAGGATATCTTTGTGAGATGGGGAAAGATGCAAAAACTCTAAGATGGATATCTGGGCAGGTGTTTTCTTAAGTTGTTCTAAAAGATTGTACTGGTTGGAAGTATTTGGGATAGACTTTGGGACATAAATAGACTTATTTTGTGTAGTGTTTGGTTTAGACTGGACTCCTTGGAGAGTAACTTTGGCTTGAGCACGAGTAGTAGCTTGGACTAGTTGACTCTCTGATTTTTCTTTGATGGTAATGACATTGGCATAATACATAGAAGGATGACATTCAGAAATGTTACCAACATATCGATAGGGAGTGGAATTATAATTGGCTTGATTGTCACTCTTATTGTTGGAAGAACCCCCTTTTTCATGCTCAGGAAGTGGATCTTTGAAAGCTGTATGTGATTCATTCAAGACATGTCTGTCAACACCAATTTCACCACTGTCGATTAAGTCTTGAATTACATTTTTGAGTCTTTTGCAATCATTGGTTTTATGTCCTCTGCCTCTATGAAATTCACAATAATAATTCTCATTCCACCAAGAAGGCTTCACTCTAGATTCAAAATCTTGCATTTCAGGAAGCGTAATGAGTTTCTTTGTGATTAACTTTCGTAATGCTGATTCGAGAGATTCCCCTAAAGGAGTAAAGTTTCTTCGAGGTGACATAAAAGGCAATTTCGGTTTGGATGAATCCTTGTTGGTAATTTGATTTGATGATTGATTATTGTAGGTTCCTTGAGTAGCATTGGCCTGACTGATGAGATTAAGAAGGGGTTGTGTTGGTTTGACATTACGATTATCAACAATCCCATCATTGACAATGTTTTTGTTTTTATCCCAAAATTTTGATTTGTCATTGTTGTAGTTGTTGGAATTGGAATTTGAGGATCCAGCATTGTCTTTAGAATAAAGTTTGATCTCACCTTTTTGGACCATGGCTTCCTCAATCTTGATACCATTTTCTATGAGCTTATTGAAATTTGGTGGACATTGCAATTGTAACCTATAACTTAGTTCTAGTGTAAGGTTATGCACAAAAATATCCATCTTTTCTTGTTCGAGAATCATTCATGGATATTTGGAAAACAATTGACGCCATCTTTGCAAAAAAGTAAGGAAGGGTTCTCCATTCTTTTGATGTGCATTGCAAAGATCAAGCATAGTGACTTCATGTTTGATGTTATATGAATAATGAGTCACAAATTTGTCAAGAAGCTCATTGAAAGATTTGATGCCTAGGGGTAGTTTGGAGAACCATTCCATGGCTTGTCCTCCTAAACTTCATGGAAATAGTCGCATAAGATAAGTGTCATTGTGAGTGACTTCAATACAAGCAGCACAAAACTCACGAATGTGGTCTTGTGGATCCGAATTCCCTTTGTATTTGTCAAATTTTGGTACCTCAAAATGAGGAGGGAATGGAATCATTGCTAAGTTCTTATCAAAAGGATAAGGACATATATCATCCAAGGAATACTTCTTTGTTGATGATCTAGTTTGGATGTCACGAATTTGTTGTTGAAGCATCTGGATTTGTTGTAGAACGGGATCCAAAGATAACATGTTTCCTTGAGAGTTTTGGGAAACATTGTTGTGGGAAGCATTTTTTTGTGAAGCATGATTTTGGGAAGCATGGTATTGCTGATCATTTGGAAAAATAGTGTGTTGTTCATGACTATGAGAAGCATTGGATTGTTGATTGGTGTCCTTTGCTCCATGAGTATCTTGAGAACCTTTAGGAATTTCTTGATTGTTTGTGTGAGCTAGTTCTCAAAGATGGGCAACATCAAAATCACTTGGTAACTTAGCTCCTTGTTGAGCAAGCATGAGAAAATACATTTCTTTATCCAAGCCTAAGAGTGTTTCCATGACATGATAAAATTGAGGATCTTGTGAAGCTTCCCTAAGTTCATCATCGGTGGGTTCATCATTGGATGTAAAAAGTGAAGGCTTCTTAGGAGCTTCTTTTGGCCAAGGGTTCTCTTCATTGCTGGTATTTCCTTCCATCTTGTCTAAGGATTCTGGATTAATGGCTTGTTTGAGTTTTTGAGATCGAGGTTGAACCATAAAATTGAAAGAATTGATTGTGGGATGAAAGATTTTGGATGAGAAGATATGGAAAGTGATTAATAGAAAAGATATTGAAATATGTTGAAAAGTGATAAGACAACTTGATAAACTCTAAGGCAATAGGAGGTATAGATCTCACTATGATATGACAAAGAGAAATCAAGAGATAATAACCTAAGTAAGTTTGGTGGTTAAGGATGATATATCCTGATATGATAAACTCACAAAGATCAAAATCTGATGGATAAGATAATGTTTCAACACAAAATTGAGAATTTCAAAGATTTGGAAGAAAATGATTTGATGAATCTTGATGAAGGAATGATGAAAATTGATGAAAATGGTCAAACTAAAAATCAAAGGTCTGTGTAACTTGATTGTTTCTCTAGAATCTTACTAAGAACGAAAATGGGTATCTGAAAAAGTGATTTTGAAAATTGCAAATTTTGTGGAAATGCTCACTGTTGTAAATGCACAACAACAAATGCACAAGATAGATTGATAAATGCGCAACAAAATGAAACAAATGCACAACAAGATGTGACAAATGCGAACTAGTAATACTCAAAAGCATAGACAGTCTGAACAAATGCGCAAAAAATTTGAATAAATGCGCAGCAAATTGGATCAAATGCGCAGAAATATGTAATATATGCGCAGGTTTTGAAGTTTTGATCTGAATTGAAATATTTTGGATTTTCTTGGTGTTTTCTAATTTTTTTTTTTTTGGCAAAGTGAAAAATGCATAAACACATGCACACAAGACATAAATGATGTTAATCTAACTATGCTAATATGAATGCACAAACACGCTTACAATCCTATGGTCGGCAAGGACAATATTTGCTGAATCTCCACTAGGATAATAAAATCCAGCCATGCAAATTCACAGCGGATAGCCTAGGAACTTGGAGGCACGGGCTCCTCCTTACAATGCACTCACTTCTCAGGCACACCAAGTTCCGAATTCAATGGTTCATTACTTCCCAAAGAACTGCTATCTCTATTATGAACCGTGAGTAATGTGGGGTGTCTTCATGAGCTTGGGTGACTCCTTGAGCCAGTAGATAGAAGGTTTTTGGCCACTAAACAAAAGCTTTTAGTAAGGACATCCGTTCAGGTGGTTGTGATCAAGTCAATTTCACAATTAAGGGGGCTCTCCCAATCCTTTCAAAGCAAGGCTTTCACCTCTACTAAGTAGGACTTTAACGCACCACTAGGGTACTGGAGGAGATTTTGGTTGCCACAACAAATTCACACCTATCTAATGTGAGACTAATCAGACTAGCATTTTTTATATACCGATTTGGAAGGGCTTGGCTTTAGGCTATTACCGGTTGGGTCATTCCTTGGGGTGAGTACCTCTTTTCCCACCAAAGACCGCCCTCTAAAAATTATAACAGTTTCTCTTACACCCAAGGTCCACGAATGGCGAGGGGAGAGGATACGTTGTTATAATTTTGGGATTACAGATATGCTATTAAGCAAAACACAATAGACACTTGAGCTATACTAAAGAATACACACAAAGCAAAAGCATGTCTTATTTTAAAGCCCAAACGAGGTTATGGTTTATTTTGCAAACCCTTTAGGAATCCCTGCAAAGAAATGTGTTAGAAATTTTAGCAATAGGGTCTTCTACTAAACGTCCTGCAAAACAGCCTAAAAGCTACCAAAGCAAACAGAAACTTGTTAAAGGTTAGCTAAAATCAAAATAAACTAGAAATTTTAACCTAAATACTGTCAATAACAAATGCGCAAATACAGTGAATTAATGCGCAGAATTATTAAACAGATGCGCAGAACAGAATGATTGATGCGCAGGAAAGTGAAATGTAAGCGTAGAAAATTTGAATGTATGCACAAAAAAGTGGAATGTAGCGCAAAAATGTGGCACAGATGCACAGATTTTAATCAAAATGAAAATGGAAAAGACAGAAAATGACTGATGTGATCGAAAATGGATGAGCAGAACAGATGGATGAATGCGCAGGAATCGTGAATGAATGCGCAGAAACAACCTAGAAACATCTGCACACGGAAAAATAAGAAAACAAAATGTTAAAAATGGAGGCTGGCCCTCCTTCTAGCGCCAAAAATGTATGCAAATTAGATGTCTAACAACTAGAAATGATAAATTAACTATTAAAAGCCAATAAATCTATCTAATGCAAACACAATGAAGAATGCAAAGTAACTATGAAATGATGAAACTAATTTAATTACCTTCACCTACCATGCAGCTTGTCTCCATTGTCCTCCTAGCCTTGATTTCTTGAAGATGTTGAGCTCTCAGATTTCCAAATGAAGCCCTTTCCCAAGACGATCACCAAAGTGTGGAGATTGAATGAAATGAGTGCACAATAGCTTATGCAAACTAATGGATGGAATACAAATGAAATGGTGATAGTATGAATTGATTGCTCTTAGAATGCTTGAATGCCTATTATCAAAATACCTATTAGCTATCAAATGGGAAATGTGGCTCCTTTTATAGAGTTTTGGAGGATCTAGGCCTAGGTGGCGCAATCCTACGGTTGAGAATGAAAGGTGGAAGATCCTAGGGCTAGGATTGACTTGGTTGAAGGAGTTGAGAGAAAGGAGGATGTAGTTGGAATGTGAGAGGAAGAATAGGGATGATGTTCCTCTCACATTGACATGGAGGAGAAGAAGGTGGAAGGGAAAGACATATGTCAAGTGTCTCACAAAGACCAGAGAGAGAAAGGGGGGGGAGACCTTTTCCTCATGAGGACTCTTTGCACAAGTGTCCCATGAGTCACCTTTGACCCTTAGAGGTGGCTTGAGAAGCCCCTTAGGAATAGGGCATGTCTCTTGACTTGGTTGTTGAGAGGACATGTGGTCATGAGACTAAGTCCTATGAGGCCACATAGCTCTTGAGAATAGGACATGTGTGGGTGAGGATAATTGTAAATAAATAATTAATAATAATTATTTATTTTAGCCAAAGTGATGTGTCAGGTGACTAGGTAGGTGAGGTGGACTAAGAAACTTAGTCATATTTAGGTGATTGTGTATTTAATTAAATCACTTTAATAAGACTAATTAAAAGACTTAGGATAGAATAATAGACTATAGTGAATTCACTAAATAAATTGAATAATTTATTTAATAAATAGAGGACTAATTATTAATTAAATAATAAATATTTGATTAATTTATCAAGTCGATAGTAATTAAATAATAAATATTTAATTAATTAATGAAGCTATTTTTAGGTGTATACACTTATCAACCCCTGTTTATTTAAACTCAGGGTCCTCAAATGGTCCCTTATCTAAAATTTTTGTAGGAAACGTCTGGAGACCCAAATGATCCATCATGCCCTTGGACATCCTTACATACATTATGTTTTAGATGTTGAATTTATCCTGGAAATCTTCCGAGAAGTCCTCCATGTGTGGTTTGAGGGGTTGAGCTCCCCAGGGCATTTCCTTCTCAAGGCAAGCTCTTGGGTCATAATTTTGGTGCCAGAGTGGAAATTTGTAGAGACTGAGGTTATTTAATTCATTTTATGCCTCCTTGGCAATGACGATGGAGTAGGTATACTTTACGTACATGATGGGGAAGGAGATCGAGGCAAGCTTCTTGGATGATAGCAAAGTGTGCAAGCACAAGATCTATTGGCAAAATTCCAACAAGACTACTTGATCACCACAATGCCTCGGCAACAACAGTGGTTCTCTTGAGAAACCTGTGATGTAGATGTAGGTGAATTATGAAAATTGGATGAAATAACACCTCCACAGTGCTATCATCCCCATTGCTTATTGGGACAATCTGAAGCCTACATCGACAGTTAGTGCTTTAATCCCATTGTATACAAAAGTATCATTAACCGTACAAAAATGCTAGAAGCACTCATCCCACTGGATCTGAGGAAAGTACTTCCATGGGGAAGAATACCCCAGTTGTGTCCCAAGAATACCAACTATAGTCAAACCCCAGACCCCTCCATACTGTCGGGCCAAGGACCACAACACAAAGGAAGTCATGAAAAATTTACTGTCTCCTTCCACCTTCCTCATCTGTGCATCTAGGTGGTTGGAGATGATGGCTTCCTAATCAAAATACAACTTATTATTGGTTATGCAAAATAGGAAGTAGTACATCCATGGAGAAAATTCTCGGGCATGGGGTTCCCCAAAAATCCCACATAGGTATATTATCCCCACTTGTATTGACTCTTTGAAGTTGGCATGAGGAATATCCATCTTAATCTTTTTGAAGTCCTTTCAGGGTTTCTACAACCATGAACTATTCAAATGGCATTGGGTAGCTTCCTACACATCTGTATATTACTATAGTGAAGAGACTCTAGTCATGACGACAACATCCTTGAAGTGCGGGGTCCTCTACATCGTGCCAATAGTGTCCTGATCCAAGGAGGAAATGGAAACCCCATTGGATAGCATAACAGCTCTAATAGTCGAATCGTAATTCCTGGCCATGAGTGAGATCAATTATGGGGCTTGCACTGATTGAGGGAAGCAAGCCACCTGCACAATTTCAGAGGCAAATAGATCGATTGACAACGGGTCACCGACCCTTTTTAGATGGTACATTGTCTATTGTAACCCTTTCACTTTGGCCCAAGTGCCAAAATCTATATTTGATATTTCCCTAAGGTGTGTTTCTACCCGGGACCCATGAATGACTCTTTCTTTCTTAGATTTCGTAACAAGAGGAAGCTTTTCCAAAGTGTTTTCTACTTTAGTCTTTGTTGTCACATTGATACATGAACTCGGGAGCTCTGGACTTCCGAGCGAGGATATAGGTGTTGCCATCTTTCGAAGTTATTTCCTGCAAGACCAGACAACCGTTAGAACATAATGTAAGTATATTAAAGGTACCTCTAGATTTTAGAATTCCATACATTATTCATTTTTGGAATATCAAAAGTACAATGACTAGTTGATGTGATGTTTATCTTAAATGACAAGTCATATCTAGGGTGGGTTTTTGTACCTTTTATGTGTGAAGATTCATTTCATTTCCACTTTCAAATGACATGATAGACATGACATAAATTAATCTAATTAAAGCACATTAAATTGCTAATTCATGGAAAGCCCTAGGTATAATTAAAGTGCATGTGGTGGGAAACTTAGTGGAAACAGTACTAGGACCTGTCACCCTGCCATTGGGACTTGACTTGGTGATGTTGATGCCCTACCATCATTAGTCGTGGCTCTCCAGAAGGGAGACACACAACTAGCTTGACTAGCATTTGAATTTATAGAGGCTGGTTATTATGTGGACATGGCCTACAAGGTCTCACAAATAATTTTCTCTAACATGCTAATTTTTCAACCAAAAATTGACAACCCTTGGTTTGACGCTCAACACACATAAAACCATACATTGGTGTTATTGAACTTGTTCCAGAATCAGAACCAGAGCCAAGTCAAAACTTGACTTCCACGCACACCAAGCCACCTAACTACTAGACACTTTACATACCTACACTATATACACCAATTCACAGGAAGTGCAAGAATTAGAACTCCTACACCCATGACTACAAAGTGCAAAATGTATAAATATTTACATAAAACTACAGAGGGAGCGGGAAACTCAAAATGAAAGAGAAGACAAGGAAAGGAAGACCAAGGCTCCCGCAACAACCCGCTAGTGTCTCATAGAGACCCTATTTACAGGGTGAATCTATTGGAACAAACCAAAGCCCACAAAGGGCAATGAAAAACAACCAATGCCAAAGGACACAAACTAAAAGAAGAGAAAAAAAAGAATGAAAGAAAACAAAAATGAACAAAGGGGAGTCGAAGCTTGCCAACCTAAAAGAAGACATAAGCAAAAAAGTTGAAGCACATTCACTTGCCTGCCTTGTAGAGAGCCCAAATTACTACACTGTCCACCCAAGAATGTCAACCTCAACACGAGAGCAAATTGGTATGTGAACACTAGCTTGACAATAACTCAAGAAATTTACTCGCAAGAAGCTTCTCTCAAAAATGTATCTTTTGGGAGGTAGAAATGCTCTGGGTGAATGATCAAAAGAAGAGGTAAAAGGATTTTATAATGCCTAAGTGGGCACATTAAGTATGGGTGAAAATATCAAGGTGGGGAACCCTAAACTCTGGACTAAAACACTCAGTGTCTCTCCTTTCTATGGAGCAGGGGAAGACAACGTCAGATACCAGAGTCCAGAATTTTGGAATTGTTAGGAATAGTCCCAAGAGATAACTGAGAGGGTGAAGTGAATCAGTTATCTACAAGATTCATTTCTTTATCCAATTAAGTACATAATAACATTAAGAACATACACAATGAGATAACACTTAACAAAACACCTCAATTTTGGTTACGGGGAAACCCAAATAGGTTAAAAACCCGGTGGGAATTAGCACCCACTATAAAATGCACTAGAGTATAATGATCCCTATTAGAAGATCTTACAAGACTGTTAGGAGTTGATCTTTACAATGCATGAAGTACAGTGACCTGGTCAAAGTTCGGACCCTTTTAGGACTCTTTTACAAATTACCTTGTTAGAGGTGAGGACACACTATCCGAGAGCTCACTGCTCAAATGGTGAAGGCTGCAACCTTCTATATAACAAATATACACTATATCTTTATCTCGGTGAACTGGAAAGTAGACCTATTCTCTTGATCAGTTCTAATGAATAGCTTATACTCTCTTCTTCTTTACATAGATCTCAATTGATGATTGATAGTCTCAGTACATTCGCATCTTCTAATCTACTCTCTCAATCCCATTTAGGAATCACAAATGACTGGCTATAAGTACCTTACTCCAAATGATATAATCAAGTCAGCATGTTAGAACCTTCTTGAAATCATATTAGAGAAATAATATAACTCTTAAATAACATCTCCAATGGCTAAACCAAGCACACAACACAAATAGGACATCACAACTCAATATGAGTAGACGCATCGCTTCACACTGTCGGCTCCACCAAATTAACTGAAACTTTACTTACAAGCTGAAATATGTAATGTGCTCTTAACCAAACATTCTTAACTCATCACCAAACACAAAACCAAATATGCATATCAAAATGATAGGTGCAACTGTTGAAACAATATAAACACTATCAGCTCTATCAGACAAACTTAGGAAACTATAACTGACAAGATAGAAACATCATTACTCAACTTCAACTACACAACTGACTCTGCGCCCATGAACATAGCATCATAAACATGTCTTCAACACAAATGTAAACACGCAAGGCTCCAACATAGCCATACTGAAAATCAAATACAAAACTCTTCCTGTAACACTATCAGGAACACTACTGATACAAACAACTACACAACTGTCTGCACTCAGAATCAACCTCTACGTCTATGATATCATGTTGATAACATATCTAAGAAAAATATGCTCAAGGCTCTTTGCATAGAACTACAATGCATGCTTCTTACCATATATTGTCATGAATGACAAACATACAGTCAACATTGGCTTGCTGGCAAATCTCCAACAATCTCCCCCTTTGGCATTGATGGCAACATATGGAATGAAAAAATGTGACCAATCCAAACGTACAATTATTTATACAATTCTCCATTTCCTCAATGAAAATCCCCCAAGGATGAATCCTCCATCTACTGTTGAATGCTCTGAATACCAAATTCTATATCTTCTTACTACATACTCCCCCTTACTAGTGCATACTCCCCTTTTTAGAATAAATCAACTATTTTGTTGTTCATGACTATATACTCCCCCTTTGACATCAATGGCAAAGGCATCAAAACAAATAAGCACAAGTACTACTCCTAAAGTAGAGTAGTCAACCATTCATCAGTCACTGAGGACTGATGCACTATTGCAAACTCTAATCAAATCTAGGCAAGGGAATTACTCCCAGCTTCTCCCTGAGATACTCAAATGTATCCTTTGGTAAAGGCTTTGTGAAAATGTCTACTAGATATTCTTTTGTGCTCACATAATCTAATTTTACTTCTTTCTTTGTGTATCATCTTAAAATGGAAGCATTTCCATGATAAGAGAGTTTAGCCCTCCGATTAGGTGTTTTGGGATCATTTCAAGCACCTTGAATGGGTCCCCGGCTTTGATCTAGCTTTTTCCCCATTTTCTACTTCTTTTCTGCACTTGATTCCTTCATTCTAGGTGAAATTGGGGTTAGGATCCTGAGGATTCTCCTTAATTTCCCTCTTCTATGGCTCTATTTTCTATGTAGGATTTACAAATATGTCCTCCTGGCCTTCATCATGTTCAACATAGGATTTTGTGCCTCTCCCTGGCACTCTGCCCTATCTTGACATCATTTCTAGGTCTTCAGGCACCCCGAGACCTCCTGTTTCTCATTCTGACTAAGACCCTGAGACCTATGACCTCAAGGTCAAGGATAACCTTAAGGGGTCAATGATGACCTTGAGGGTCAAGGAAAACCTCATCCCTGACCTAGGTCAGGGTCGACCTCATCCTTGACCTCGTGTTTAAGTTTCAAGGTCCTGTGATCTTCGGATGTTGGGTTTTAGAAATAATTGTTTTCTCGCTTCCGAGTCGGCTGTTTTAGTCTTTGAAATGGTAAAATCTTAAATTATATTTAATTTAGGTCCATTCCTAAAGGTTTGAGGCCTAATTGGAATTTAATTCCCCAAGGTGGCCCCTCTAGAGGATTGTGCCCTAGATCACTATAAAAGGAAGCCTTCCTCCTCTCATTTTCACCAAGCAATTTCATGATCAAGGCATCAAGTTTTGCAATCAAGTTTTCATATCTCATCTCAAGCTCTCAAGAAAGATCAAGCAAGCATTTCATCAAGCATTTTCAAGGAAGCATTCAACTCCTCTTCTCCATTCAATTTCTCCATTGAGGATCAAGGATTCAAGCATTTGAGCCTTTGAAGGGATTTGGTTCAAGCATTCAAGATTCATCATTCAAAACCCTAGATATAGCCATCATGGTGGTGTGATCTTCCTTCAAGATCCTTTGTTCATCTTCAAGATCCATTCATTCTTCCCTCAAGGTGGATTCCAAGCATACAATCATGGAGGTTTAGATTTACATTTGTTAGTGTTGATTCCAAGCTTTCATATTAACATACTTGATTACATTTCAAATCCAATTGCATATCTATTGAATATCATAGCTTCATTGTTAGATCTAATTCTACTACTTGCTAGCATTCTCAATTTCAATTTTATTATTAAGGTTGATTCCAAATTGGGCTTTGACCAAGGCAAACCCCTCAAACAAATAACAAAACCATTTTTCTTGTAGGTATAGGTACAAGATGATGAATTGAAGTACAGATTTGGATGCCCTTTTTGCCGAACTTTCAAGATTCGTGAACAGATTTTCCATCGGAGCAGTTGGGTCAAGGATGACCTAGACCCTGACCTAGGTCGGGGACTACGTAGACATTGACCTAGGTCAGAGATGACCTCATCCCTAACCTAGGGCAAAGATGACCTTATCCCTGACCTAGGGCAGAGACGACCTGATCTCAAAAAAAAAATTATGGGTTTTGTAGATCTCGTAGTTTTGGCTCAAGATTGCAAAAATCAACAGTTTTTAAGACTGTTTGACTAGGTTTTCAGCATATTCTTTTTCGAAGGTAAGTACCTTTATTTTCTCATTTCAATATTAATCATCTACACTTACTTTCCATATCAATACAATTTCATATAAGGGTAAAATATTGGCTTTGGGGTCTCTTTTATGTGCAAACCATTGTTCTAGGATCTCATCCACATTTTACATTATACATTTTGGTGAACCTGACATGCTTACCCTCCTTTCTTTTTTGGATTTAGATGCTCTATTATGTTAGATCTTCCTTTGTATTCTCTTGTGTGCTCACCTCCATTATACATTTTGGTGAACCCAACATACTTACCCCTTTTCTTTTGTGGATTTAGATGCCCTATTGTGTTAGATCTCCCTTTGTATTATCTTGTGTGTTCACCTTTACATTTTGGTGAACCCACGATAGACAACTCTTTCCTTTTGGTGTTAGATCATTTGTTTTCTTGCCTTAAGATTAGATTTCTTTTATGCTCTTGCATTTACATTTCAAAAATCTAAAAAAAAATTGCAAAATTTCTTTAAAAATACAAAAACATTTACATTTTCATGCTTTTAGTATTCAACATGTATGATTCTTGTTTTGAGTACTTTGATGAGGCTTTTGTTTCTCAAGAGGATAGATCCCTTAATGAGGTGCATGGAAGTGAGGATGAAAATTGTTCGAATGAGATCTCTATTGATCCTATTCCTATTTCACCCTCCTCCACAACATCTTCAATTGACCTTTACAAAGATGAGTTAGGGATTGATGTTAATTCTTCTCCTAATATATGTCTTTTCTATGAGCCTAGTTTACAATACAATTTAGCTTCATTCCCCCTTAGGGATCAAGCTTTAATGACTTATGACACTCCTACAATGCGCTTTATAGATACGGTTGATAATCCTCCTATTTGGGATCAACCTTTGGATTTCGATGTTGATTACTCTCTTCCTCATGAAATCATTATGGATAATCCTCCTATTTGGGATGAACCTTTGGATTTCGATGTTGATTACTCTCTTCCTCGTGGAACCATTATGGATAATCCTCCTATTTGGGATGAACCTTTGGATTTGGATGTTGATTACTCTCTTCCTCATGAGACCATTGTGGATAATCCTCCTATTTGGGATGAACTTTTGGATTTGGATGTTGATTACTCTCTTCCTCATGAAGCTGTTGTGGATAATTCTACTTTTTGGGATAAACCCTTGGATAAATACATTGATTTATCCCCTCCTTGTGAAGAATATTTTATACAAAAGGATGACATATTCTCTAAAACACACTTCCCTTATGCAAAAGAAGATGACATTATAGATCCTTCACCTCAATTTAGGATTCCTTCTAGTGATGAGGCATTAGTGGAGAAAGATATGAATTCCCTTAATGCTCTTCCCCTTAGTGGTGATCTTATGGGAAATCAAGATCCTACATCACATCATTCTTACCATAATATTACTTATATCTATTCAAACCCTTTTCCAACTGTGGTTCCAAGTGTTCCTCCGGTTGTGTCTTCCATTCATATCACTTCCTACACTTTTACTAGTGTTCCTAATCTTCATAATCCTAATCCTATCTTTCCTAATCCAATTCCTAATCCTCCATCTGCTATTCATAGTTCTTTCCACACTTATGTTGAGATTCAAACTATGGTTCATGATGTAGATGTGCAAATATTCTTCAAAGTACCTTCTCCTTATAATTTGATCCATAAAGATAAGAGAAAAGAAACTTCCCCTTTGAGATTTATTCATAATTTTACCCCTCATTCAAATCTTTTCTCCTCTAGACTAGGGTGCAAGAGGTATATTTCTTCCTCTCCTCTAGAATCCATTATGTTCTTGCTTTGAGCTTAATTGGTTATTCTTTCATTTATATCGATGGTTTGTATTATGATGGCTTTTCATCCATTTATTTAAGATATCTCTTCTAAGACATTTGTCTTGTAAAGTTATCCCTTGCTTTCATCGTTGGGGGGCAAGGTACCTCCTTCTTTCTCGTTGTCTAGGGAACTGCTTTCCTTAGCTTAGTGGTCTTTGTTTATATTTCAATATTATTTCATCATATTGACAGATATTTTGACTATGGATAACCTTCTTACATGAGAAGTTGTTGTCCTAGGTTGTCACTTCTTCTCTATGTTGTAAATTATGTTCTTTATAAACTCTCACCCTTGTTTTGGTGTTAGAGTTGTTTCCCTCATTCCAAAGATTCCTCTTCCTCTTCTTTGTAGGGGACTTGATGATTGAATCTTTGTTCCCATTGTTGAAAGATGATATTTTATCTAAAGCACTCCTTTTTGGTGGGGGTCTTGTTGATAAGATCTCTTTCTTTGAGGATCCTTTTTCCATGAGTGACATATTCTTTTCATGATTAACTATGCTCTTGGATGTTGGGATCATTATCCCTCGCTAAGAATATGGTATACATTGTTGTAAACATGATATCTCCTTGCATTGTGAAGTAGGTATCCTCTTCCTCTTCCTTATCATGTCTAGTAGACTGTCACGATAAGGAGGGGGGCATATATAGGGTCTCCCTTGTATTATAGTTTTTTTATTTTTACATGCTAAATCTTGGAAGGTAACACACATAAGTTACTAAATCCTAAAAAGACATGTGTTTATATGCTAAATCTTCCAAAGGTAACGCACATAAGTTGCTAAATCTTGAGGAGACACGCTTTTTTCAAATCTTTCAACATGCTAAATCTTGGAAGGTAACACACATAAGTTGCTAAATCCTGAAGAGACACGCATTTCATATTCATAGTGATACAAGAAGGTAGATCTATGATTATTCCAGAAGCTGTCAGAAGATGCATTACAATTGCAAAGCATAGTTTATGGGTGAACCTGTTGGGCTCTCCCTCCAGGGTGATTCATGGTAAGGTGGGCATCTTACTGGGTGAGGTAATCACTCTTTTCTCTTTCTCTCTTTTCACTTTCATGCTAGTAGGACTGGATCATGAAGCTATGTTATTTATAGTGTTGTTCTTGTCTTTCTTATGTAATCATTTATGCTTTTATGATAGCTTTCCAAATATGATATTAGTATGAGAAATATTTCTTAGCAAGGTTTCTTATGCTAATTGATTAGGGTTGTTTAGTACTAACCCCTGTTCTTTTGGTTTTCTCTTTTTACACCCTCGTGCATGTATGTTGAGTTAGAATCCTTAGCTTGAGGGCTTGTGTCCTTAGCTAAGTGTTATTTTATCTCATTGTGAATCCACTTGGATCTCCTCTTTCTTCTCCTTTACCAAGAGTTTGCATCGAGTCCATACTCTTGCTAAAGTGGGGGCTTAATGTATCATCTTAAAATGGAAGCACTTCCACGATAAGAGCATTTATCCCTCTGAGTAGGTGTTTTGGGATCATGTCAAGAACCTTGAATGGGTCGACCCTGGCTTTGATCTGGCTTTTTCCCCATTTTCTACTTCTTTTCTGCACTTGATTCCTTCATTCTAGGTGAAATTAGGGTTAGGATCCCTAGGATTCTCCTTAATTTCCCTCTTCTATGGCTCTATTTTATAGGTAGGATTTACAAATAGGTCCTCCTAGCCTTCATCATGTTCATCATAGGGTTTTGTGCCTCTCCTTGGCACTCTGCCCTGTCTTGACATCATTTATAGGTCTCCGGGCACCCCCGGGACCTCCTATTTCTCATTCTGACTGAGACCCTGAGATCTGTGACCTCAAGGTCAAGGAAGACCTTGAGGGGTCAATGACGACCTTGAGGGTCAAGGATAACCTCATCCTTGACCTAGGTCAGGGTCGACCTCATCCTTGACCGTTCAAGTTTCAAGGTCCCGTGATCTCTGGATGTTGGGTTTCAGAAAGAATTGTTTTCCCGCTTCTTGGTCGGCTGTTTTAGTCTCTGAAATGGTAAACTCTTAAATTATATTTAATTTAGGTCCATTCCTAATGGGTTGAGGCTTAATTGTAATTTAATTCCCCAAGGTGGCCCCTCTAGAGGATTGTGCCCTAGATCACTATAAAAGGAAGCCTTCCTCCTCTCATTTTCACCAAGGTGGCCCCTCTAGAGGACTGTGACAAACTTTCTCTCTTAGGAAGTGATATTTTATCTCAATGTGTTTTGTCTTTGCATGCATCATAGGGTTCTTTGACATATTGATAGTGCTAGTGTTGTCACAATGCATATCAATAGGATAATCAATCTAAATTCCAAAATCCTTTATCATCTGCTTGATCCACATAATTGTAGAATAATTTAATGTTGTTGCTACATACTCTTCTTCGACTGTGGACTGAGAAATACAGTTATGTTTCTTGCTTGTCCAAGTAACTTGTCTATCTCCAATAAATATTGCTCCTCTTGAGGTACTCTTCCTATCATCAACATAACCTGCCCAATCTGCATCTATATACACATGAAGTTCTACATTCTCTGAATTAGGATACCATAAACCATAGTCTATAGTTCCTTTCAAATATCTGAATATCCTCTTTACTGCCATAAGATGACTTTGTTTAGGTTCTGTTGCAAATCTTCCAACAATACCAATTGCATTAGAAATATTAGGTCTAGATTGAGTAAGATGTATTAGTTTACCAGTCATATAATTATATAGGGTCTTGTCCACTACTGTTGAATCATCTTCTTTTGAAAGCTTGCTTCCTATTATCATAGGGGTACTTACTGGCTTGCAATCATCCATCTTAAATTTCTTCAATATCTCTTTCACATACTTAGATTGATTAATGAAAATAACTTCATCTGTTTGTTGCACATTCAATCCCAAAAAGTACTTGATAGGTCCAATCATGCTCATTTCAAATTCGCTCTGTATCTCTTTAGAAAATTCTGCACTAAGCATGTCATTACCACCAAAAATAATGTCATAAAAAAAAATAGCAACTAATAATAATCCATCAGGTGTCTCTCTTATGAATAAGTTACAATCTATTGCTCCTTTTTTGAATTTGATCTTTATCAAGTAACCATCTAGTCTTTCATACCATGCTCTAGGAGCTTGCTTAAGTCCATAGAGGGATTTCTTTAGTTTGCATACCATATCAAGTTTGCCTGATAAAGTAAATCTTGCAGGCTTCTCTATGTAGACTTCTTCCTTTAACTCTCCATTCAGGAATGCTAACTTGACATCCATCTGATATACTTTAAAGTCTTTGAATGCTGCATAGGCTAGAAATAACTTTATGGCTTCCAATCTACTTATAGAGTCAAATGTATCAGAATAATCAATTCCTTCTCTTTGCGCATATCCTTTACATACTAGTCTTTCTTTGTTTCTTATTACTATACCATCTTCATTCATCTTATTTCTGAATATCCACTTGGTTCCAATCACATTCTTGTCACTAGATCTAGGGACCAATTACCATGTATCATTCTTAACTATCTAATCTAGCTCTTCTTTCATTGCTTCATGCCAATCTGAATCATTACATGCATCTTCAACACTTAAGGGTTCAATTTGTGAAAATAAACATACCGCTTCATCAACTGTTGAACTTTTTTCCTTTGATCTTGTCATGACTTTGTTGTTCTGATCTCCAATGATATCTTCTTTTGAATAATATCTAGATGTGAATTTTGGAACATTAGGTGTGGCTCTTTCATCTGTCTTTTGTGATTCTTCTTCACTTATTTCAGGATCATTGAATAATACATCGATGTTGTCAAACATTTCTTTAAGAACTATTTCTCTACTGATAGGACTAGGTTATTCTTCATTCATAGGTGCATAATCATGATATCTCTCTTGAATCATAAACTTTTCATCAATCTTTACATGAGCACTTTCAATGATCTTCTTCAATCTTAAGTTAAAACATCTATAAGCTTTTCTTTTAGTAGAGTAACCAAGAAAAATACCTTCATCTCTTCTTGCATCAAACTTGCCAATAGCTTCATCTCTCTTGATGTAGCACTTGCTTCCAAATATTTTGAAGTATTTTACTGTAGGTACATTCCCAAACCATAGCTCATAAGGTGTCTTATCTATGCCTGGCCTTAATTGAATTATGTTGATAGTATAGACTACAGTATTGATTGCATCTCTCCAGTACGTGTGTGCAACTTTACCTTCAATCATGATAGTGTGCACTGTGTCAAATATGATCTTATTTCTTCTTTCTACAATTCCATTGTGCTGAGGGGTTCTAGGTGCACTTAACTGTCTCTTTATCCCATGTTATTCACAATACTCAAAAAATTCGTCAGAGGTGAATTCTCCTCCTCTATCTAATCTCAGACATTTTATCTTTAATCCAGACTCATTTTCAAATTTAGCTTTGAATATCTTGAACTTCTCAAATGCTTCATATTTATCTTTTAAGAATGCAACCCACACCATTGTAGAATAATCATCAACAAACAAAATAAAGTACCTTTCAACATAGTATGATCTTGTTTGAGTTGGTCCACATAAGTCTGTATGCACTAGATCCAATTTGTTCTCTACTGAATTATGCTTGCTTCTGAATGAATTCCTCACATGTTTTCCATCACACATTCCCTGCATATTGTATCAACCGATTTTGCAATGCTAGGGAGGTTTCTTACTGACTTTGCATTGCTTATCTTTACTATATTGTCAAAATTGATGTCACATAGTCTTTTGTGCCATAACCAACTGTCATCTACTTTAGAACCAAAACAATTTGCTTCAGAATTAAGCTAAAAAATATTACCTTTTGTCTTTGAACTTGATGCAATCATTACTCCTTCTTTGTTATTAATGATGCACTTATTGTGTTTGAATTCCAAATGATATCCTTTATCAAGCAATTGTCCAACACTTAGTAGGTTATGCTGCAAACCATCAACATATAGAACATTATCAGTGTTATTCTTTCCATCCAAGGTGATAGCTCATCTACCTATGATAGGTTTAGGAGTGTTGTCTCCAAATCTAACCATGTCACCTTTGTACTTATCTAGATGTACAAATCTATCTTTGTCTCCTATCATGTGATGTGAACAACCACTCTCAATGATCTAGTCTGTTCTGATGTCTGCTTGTGAAATTAATGCTAACTCTTATGCTTTCTTTTCATCTTCAATATCCATTTCATCAAACATTTTCTCCATATCTTCAATAGCAATGAATCCAATTTCATCTTATACTGAATCTTCTTCTGATACTCCATCTCCAGCATAGTAACATGTTCTTTTGTATACTTAGGCTTGTAATTAGTTTTGAACTTCTTGACTCTTGTAGGACACTTAGATGCAAAGTGACCAATCTTGTTACATGAAAAGCATTTAAATGGTAACTATCCTTCATATTTTCCTTTTCCTTTCCTTTCTTTCTTAGCAATAATAATAATGAAATCATCTATTTCTTTATCCTCATCATCATCATCAAAGTTACCAGAAGTGTTCAAGGATTTCTTACCATGGATTGAAGCTTTGAATGTTGTTTCACTTTTAGGCTCTATCTTCAAACTTGAAATCTTGAATGTTGAAATCTTGCTGATTAAGGTCTCTCTTCTGAAGTCTTTTGAAAACTGCATAGTCTCATCTAGGATGTTTATCTTGCTCTCATATTCTGCTGCTAGAGTAGTCATCAACTTATCCATTATGTCTTCTTTCAAAATTTCTCCACCATTGTTCCTGATTCCTACAACTGCTTCATTAATTCTTTGATTATAGGCTCTGATGTTCTCTTCAGGTAGCATCTCCAATGTATTGTACATTTTATTCCATGTCTTTTTGTGTGCATTCTTAGCTTGGATATCTCCTTTAAACATGTCTTCTAGATACTTCCATATCTTGTAGGCTTTATCTACTTTCTTGATCTCTAAAAACTCATTGTCAGACAAGGCACTAATAAGGGCTTCTTTGGCAATAGCATTTTGAGTGAACATTTCCTTTTGCTTAATAGTTGCATCATCTTTTGCAAGATCTGATAAAGAGGGAATATGAACTTCTCTAGTAGCTACTTCAAAAATCTCAAAAGTAATGCATTGCAAATGTGTTATCATTTTGTTCTTCCAGTCTAGATAATTCTCTCCATCAAACTTAGGACCTTCATTTCTAAAGAATTCCATCTGATCATCCTCAAGCTATTAAACTTTCTCTCTGAGGCACTTGGCTCTGATACCAATTGTTAGGAATAGTCCAAAGAGATAACTGAGAGGGGGGGGTGGGGGGGGGGGGGTGAAATAGTTATCTAGAAGATTCAATTCTTTATCCAATTAAGTACAGAATAACATTAAGCACATACACAATGAGATAACACTTAACACAACACCTCAATTTTGGTTACGGAGAAACCCAAATAGGTAAAAATCTCGGTGGGAATTAGCACCCACTATAAATTGCACTAGAGTATAATGATCCATGTTAGAAGATCTTACAACACTGTTAGGAGTTGATCTTTACAATGCATGAAGTATAGTGACCTGATCAAAGGTCAGACCCTGGGACCCTATTAGGAGTCTTTTACAAATAACCTTATTAGAGGTGATGACACACTATCTGGGAGCTCACTGCTCAAATGGTGAAGGCTGCAATCTTCTGTATAACAGATATACACTATATATGGATCTTGGTGAACTAGAAAGTAGACCTGTTGTCTTGATCAGTTATAATGAATAGCTTATACTCTCTTCTTCTTCACATAGATCTTCAACTGATGATTGACTATCTCAGTACATTCGCATCTTCTGCTATGCTCTCTCAATCCCATTTAGCAATCACAATTGACTGGCTATAAGTACCTTACTCCAAATGATATAATCAAGTCAGCCTATTAGAACCTTCTTGAAATCATATTAGAGAAATAATATAACTCTTAAATAACATCTCCAAGCTAAACCAATCACACAACTTAATATGAGTAGACGCGTCGCTTCACAATGTCGGCTCCACCAAATTAACTGAAACTTTACTTACAAGATAAAATGTGTTATAAGATAAAATGTGTTATGCACTCTTAACCAAACATTCTTAACTCATCACCAAACACGCATATCAAAATGATAGGCGCAACTATTGAAACAATATAAACACAGTCGGCTCCATTAGACAAAATCAAGAAACTATAATTGACAAGATAGAAACATCATTACTCAAATTCAATTGCACAAATGACTCTACGCCCATGAACATAGCATCATAAACATGTCTTCAACACAAATGTAAACATGCAAGGCTCCAACATAGCCATACTGAAAATCACATACAAAACTCTTCCTATAACACTGTTAGGAACACTACTGATACAAACAACTACACAACTGTCTGCACTCAGAATCAACCTCAGCGTCTATGATATCATGTTGATAACATATCTAAGAAACATATGCCCAAGGCTCTCTGTATAGAACTATAATGCACACTGCTTACCATATGTTGTCATCAATGACAAACATACAATCAACATTGGTTTGCTGGCAAACCTCTAACAGGAATAACTATCAAGCCATGACCCTGGGGAAAGGAACCCCAAGACAAGAATAAAAGAGGATGGAAAACCCAAAGAGAACAAAAACAACAACAAAAATAGGAAGAAGGAACAAACAAAAAGAAAACAAAAGGGGGACCCAAAATTTTGTCCCTCAAAATGTAGGGACGGGTATGCAAGGCATAACACCTTGTGCATTTGAATGCTTTTAATAAACCTGCACACACATAAGAGATGAAAATTATTTGGAGTTTTTTGGAGAATTGCCTTTGTCAAGTCCCTATTTTGGTGTTTTCACATTCGTATTGTCATATACATAGATCAAAAAGATAATTAGACAAATGAATGATTTGATAGATAAGGGATGTGATAAATCCCAAGGTGACTTGCCTTAGTCAAGTCCCTATTTTGGTGTTTCCACCTCAACATTGGTTAGATACATAGATTAAAAAGATAATTAGACAAATGAATGATTTGATAGATAGGGGATGTGATAAATCCCAAGATTCTCAAAGATGCAAGAGGGAGATAGGAAGGTATTATTGGACAGGCTTGAGAAATCTAAGAGGGATCCATGGAAATTAATATGAGAGAGCACTATAGAAAATTAGATATTTTTGAGAGAGAGAGAGAGAGATTTCTAGTGAACATGAACTTCCAACTTCCAAGAGGCTTGATTGGAGATTGAAAGACCCATTTAGAAGAGAGAAAAGGAGGGAAAAATAGGCTTGCTTCATAAGATTCTAAGATATTTCCACCAACCTCGATAGATGCCAAGTGTCAAAACACTCAAAAATAACATTTGAACTTTAGGATGTCATGAGACACATGCACAATGTATGGACGTTTGGACAATGTGCTATTGTCCAAACAAATTGTGCTAAAAAATGATGGGTGGCAAGAGAAACATGTGGTTAATGAAAGTGTGACACTGAAAGATAGTTGTAGAAATGGGCCTTTGAGAATCCTAAGAGGGAAAAGGCTAATGTGAAGGCTAAAATGGACCTAGTCAAATGTTAGGGGAATGGACACTAAAGTGGTTACAAAAGTGTAGGTAAAATTACAAAGGGTTATGCAATTTGAGACTCTATAATAACAACAACAATATTCTCCTATACAAAGTAAGTTCATTAGGTTGACTTCCCACTCTTAAGAGTAACCTCACCATATAGTGGTGGAAGCCATAAGTAGTGATGTCATTATGTTTTTCTTGATTATTTATTCTGCCAACATTTTATTCTTCATCCCTTACTACAAAATATATAGAAGATTCACCTTCATAATGGAATGCACTCATAATTTACCATTGATATCATTGATGTTGATAATTGGTTCTGAGAATGGAAGATGGTATGTAAAATAGACTTAAAATTTTTATAAACCCCATCTGTATCATACTAGAAAATAGAAGGGTCATGTCTAAATATTCTATCTCAGTGCTCATTTATAAACAAAAGAGACAAGTATGTGGAATAATACATATATGTATTCAAGGAAAAAATGGTTGATGCTCATAGTTTTTTGGATATTCATTGGGATTAAGGATGCCTTGGATAACAAAATTAAATCATATAGCATGTTGAAGCTTTCATATAAATTCCCTCCAACATGTACACTCATGGGATGAAATCACAAGTGCCATGACCATGTCTCATCCCTATCCCAAAACTAAACTTGTCAAGGACATGTGTCATTTCTAAATTGATATGAACTAATTCATGTGAATGGAATTAAAAATTGAGCTATAATAACAACTTAATAATGTTGAGAGAAAGAGTGAATTAGTTTTGAGGATTAAGTGTTATAATGTAAAATATTTATTGTGTAATGTTAACTATTAAATGACAACAATATCATTCTTTAAAATTTGGAGTCAAAATGATTATTTGGTTAATACATTGAACGAGCACTTTATTTTCCTTTTTAAATTATAGGGTCAAGAGAGACATGAAAACACAAATATAACATATAAATTTATATTGTTGAAAGATGCAATATAATGAGGGAATCAAGAACAGATGATGGCAATATATGTCATTGTAACATATTTATTTATTACAAAAGTTAGATGATAAAGATATATACCAACATAAAATATTTATTTGTCAAAAGAGTTGAATAATATAGATAAAAAATATTCAAGAAAAATGAGATAATATTAGGGTTTCATGGAACTTCTTTATAAACCATTAGAATAGGATGTCATTTAGCTCAATGCCAATCAAATTATTATCCATTGCAAAATTATATTAAACATTAAAATAAGAGATATAAATTTTTGTAATGTAATTGATACCTTCAACAAAATAATTATCCATTAAATATTTTAATCTCATATTAATTGAGCTCTTGTTAATATCATTAAATATATTCTTCTTCACTTGTTTATTAGCATAGCTCAAGACAAAACCTTCAACTCAAAAAAATATTTTTCAAATGCTTAGATTTTTCATTTGAAGATAGAATGATAATTTTTTTTTATGCAAGCAAAGTATGCACTAAATAAAAATGAGGCTACTTTTTCCTTCTCATAGATATAACATATACCCCAAACTATGAGACTAGATTGTGTATGTGTTTAGTTTAATAGAATTTGAATTTGCAATTTTTTTTCAAATGCTTAGATTTTTCATGTGATGATAGAATGATAAAATTTTTTATGCAAGCAATGTATGCACTAAATAAAAATGAGGCTACTTTTTCCCTCTCATAGATATAATATATACCCCAAACTATGAGACTAGATTGTGTATGTGTTTAGTTTAACACATTTAATAAGAAGAGGACATTCCTTTCCTAAACAAAAAGAAAAAAAACAATTGTATTGTGAGTTGTATAGAAAAGCAGGATCCTACTACATGCCCCTTGCTCGAAAACTCATTTGCAAATCCTTTTGCACTTGCAAGGACAAAATATTCTAACAAAGAATATATGTATAATACATTTAACATTAAATTTAAATTAGTTAAAAAAATGAACCATGAGATTGTACAAATCAATAAGAATAGAAATAGATCTATTAAATTGAAAAAGGTTTTTTTCTTTTTAAAAAAAAACTTATGGTAATTGTTTAAGATTAACATTGGTTTTGGAAGACTTCAAATCAAATGCAGTACATAATTTTTTATTATATTTTTGAATTATCTATATAGTTGCTATGATAAAAAAAAAATGAACAAACTAGTTATTCAATCTTTGAATTTCACTAATTATTTCAATAAACACATAGAAAAAATTAAATATAGATGTTGATGACAACCAACTTCCATAAGAATTCTTATTATGCAAAGTCCAACAAATAATGCTAACAACATACTAAGAGAATCAAGGAAAATTTGTAATGTATCTCTTAAATAGGTCATTGATATTGTTGGCAATCTCAGCTCTAAACAACTAGTCGATGTACTATTGTGTGTTATAGTAAGGATTGATAACTACAATAGATAATCATGAAACCAAAATTACCTAAAAATTATACCTATGCTACTTGTATCTCTAAGTAGCCATAAACGAATACCACTATCCATGACATGAAAAATTACTAAACATAAACCCTGAGACCTAACATTCCTTATAGTAATAAACAATATTAGTTAAAACAAAAAAACTAGGCCTAATATTTATAGCTATCTTGAGACTCAAATCAATAGATGAGCTTCCTATCAAACCAATATTATACTTTGGTTTGCATTTTCCTCTTTGTAATATAGACTTTAAAAATCTATGTTCCACTAACTCATTGAAACCTTCTTTTATCAAATATATAGGTAAATGTCTTGCCAATCATAAACCAACATGTATAAAGGTTTATCTGTGTTGGTCTAATTAAGGTAATTTACCTTGGTTGATTCACAACTAGTTACTAATTACACTTTACTTAACCCTACTTAGGGACCACATAGGAGCTTTTAGGAGAATTTTCACTTTAGGTGGTGTTATCATGTTATCACATTCCACTGTATGTGTTGACTCCACCTTTAGTGCATTTATCACATTATCACTCTCCACCTTTGTTACACATACTTTATTAAAAATTGGAGGTTGATCCACCTCTAGTGGACATGTTATTCCACCTTGGGTGGGTGTTAATTTGTCTCTTGATTATCATGTAATGATACAATGACAGTTTTCATTGTCTTATTCACCCATTCAAGTACTCATCTTGGTTATATAACCAAGGGTTCTCCTATGTGTACTATCATCCATTGTATTGATTTGTATTGCATTCTTAATAGGAATACAACTTATTCTTGTCATATCCATTTTCACTTGTCATTGTGCTTTCCATTTGGTCTCTAGATTGTGGATAGCTACCTTCATAGCCAAATCTTACATGGTATCAGTTCCCATAGAGTACCAAATAAGATTGTCATTAAAGAGATTTCTGGTTCATTTTGGGGTTGCTATTTTTGTGGCTCTATATTGCAGGTCAAAATTGGAGCTTGATGGATCAAATCTAATGTCATCATTGGATTCAAAAGGTTATTTTTAGTTAAAATCACCTTTTGTTTTATCCAAATCCAACACTCAAGGAAAAATTCACATCCATTTGAAGGTGGAGGGTGGTTATTAGTCCTAGGAGTGATCTACAATTTTGGAGTACTTTGGAACAAATTAGACCTTGACATCTCGCTCAAAATGCCAAAAAACACCAAAATCACCTATCAAATCATCCAAATTAGAGTCATTGACTTGAAGCATCAAAATTGTTTTTCCTCCTTGCCTATACAATTATCATAATTGCATTGTCAAATACGAAATCTAATTTTTTTAAAGATATTTTTATCTTTTTCCCATGGCTTGTTAAGAATAATTATGTCATAGTCTTTCTTATAATTTTTTTAGCAAGATCAAAAAGTATCGGGAAAAGTTTTATTGGGATTTATACGTTGTAGAGTACTCTACAAATTTGTATAGTCCTACAACTAGCCTACCACTTGGCATGATAAGATTTGTACAACTAACCCATTACACATGTAGGTCAATACACCACACACTACCAATTAGATGCCACCTAAGAATAGGTAGGCGATGCCACTTAGACACCACTTCAACACACAGTCAGTCAAATATGGTAGTGACTAGATACCACATTAGCAAATAGTCAGTCAAATGTGGCACAATGACTAAACACCACATCAACATTTAATAGATCCATCAATGTAGATATATAATAGACACATGTCTCAATCAAAATATGTACAAGTTGTAGCTTCTACATAATTGTTTCCCATGCTTCACTATAACCAATGTGCATTGGAGTATATAAGGAGTAAAAAAATTCCTCATTTGATGAATGCATGATAAATGATTTTTACTAGCTTCCTCATGGTTAACCTATTCAGTTTTGAAGGCAATTTTGAAATGATGACATCTCAATCATATAAGGTCCTTTTTTTCATAACATTTTTTATTTGTTTTGGGGTAGAATTTTGTGATTTTTTTTAATGGTAGGATTGAATTTTGAGTTTTATGTATGATTTTTTTAAATGTGATAGTTTTTCACAACCATAACTAATTAATCCCCATTTTGGAATTTTAGAAGTTTCATTTGGGTTCATACAAAATCTTTTTTAGGTGTTTTTTTTTTAAAATGCATAACTTTTTGTCTTCTTTTCATATATCCTATTATTTTATAGCCATTGTGGGAAAAAAATATTAGTTTTAGAAATTGGCCTTTTTTGGCCAATTTTGACAATCGTAATGCTAGGATTTCAATATGGTATTTAACATTAGTCATTTATCTATTGTAGCCTGATTGAGGAATTTGTAACATCAGAATGATAAGTTCATTTTTCTCTTGTTTTGCAAGTAGCCATTGTACATGCACTAAGTATAAAGTGCCAAACCCATCATTTTTGGGTCTGGGGGGGGGGGGGGGGGGGGGTTCTTTGATTGAATAATTTTTTTTTAATTTTATTTTGGGGTGGGGGTGTCTTGCGTGCTTGTGACTCTCTCTCTCTCTCTCTCTCTCTCTCTCTCTCTCTCTGGTGCTATTTTCATTTATAGTTATGGGTTCTCCTAAATGTATAATATACAATGCAAAAAGATAATGTATGGGGTAAATTAATGGAAAAAGGTTTAAATCATTATGTTGATGGAATAGTTTTAGAATCCACAAATCCTAAGGCTAATCCTAATTTGAAAATTGATGGATCATTAAAAGTTCTATGGATCTTGGTACTTTGAGAAAATATATCTCACCTAATTTCATCTTTCATGTTGCAAAGTGTTAAGACTATCAAGGAAGCATGGGATAAACTTGCACAATTGTATGGTCAAGTGGATGAGATTAGAAGATATACTCTTGATAGTGAACTTCTCAACTTGGATCCTAATAACTTTGACACAATTTAAGACTATGTGAATAGGGAAAGTAAGATAAGAGCTCAAATCAAGGATTGTGTTATCAAGAAGAAGGATGCACATTTAGTCATTAACTTGTTGGGGAAGCTTCCTTCAAAGTATGCAAATTTTCATTTCAAGTTTCCAAATTCATAGGTTGATAATGGGGAGTTCCTATAGTACACTATCATTTGATTCTTTTTCATAGATTTTGATGCTTGAGCAATCAAAGTTAATGATCATGGGCATTCGTAAGTCATCCAAGTCACATGCTTTTGTGGCTAGTCACGAGAAAGGTTCCAACAAGAAATAGAAGTAATAAAAGCCTAAGCCACAAGAAGATAAAGCAAACTCTTCCTCTCCTCAACAAAGAGATTTTCTATCCTTTGCTAAATGGGAATCATCTAAGAAGGATATAAGTATACTAGTGCATATTGTAATAAGATTGGACATGAAGAACACTATTGTTATAAGAAGGGTATTGGTAAATTGAAGCATCTTTTTGAGAAAAATAGAATCAATTTGAAATTAAAAAATTTCTACTCCAGCTTCTTCTCCAAAATAAATTGAATTTGATAAGGACACGAGTCACATTTTTGGGACAAGTAAGAAATGAAAAACTCTTTGTGCTAATATAGGTCATGATTCAGGGAGATAGATTCTAGATTCAAGGGCTTCTCATCATATGACATCTTCACAATCTACGTTCTCTTCATTTGAGCCTTGCAACATGCCACCAATTTTGATGGGAAATCATACATATATGAATGTGATTGGGAAAGGATCTATTTATATTGGGGATGACACCTTCAATGATGTGCTATGTGTAAATCACTTGACCAATAATATTCTTTCTATCTATCAAATCACTCATGGTGTGGCAAGGAAGACTGTGGAGTTTACTCCTAACTCAATTATCATTAGAGTCTTGGAGAGTGGATCTATCATTTCTATTGGACTGGTGGATCATGCATCTATGCTCTACTCCTTTGCAGACTTTTTTCTTATTGATAACTGTGATTCTTTAAATGATGGTCACACTTCTAGTGTGGATAACGATCTTGAGGAGAACTTTGGATACTTGAACTTGGGTTTTCTCACATGTGATCCAATTTATGAACCTTCCATTCCATCTCTTCCTATTGAGATCACATCTACTATTTCTCTTGATGATGCTTGTGTTGCTAAAATTTTGACTTCTTGTGATTTATTGCAGCAAGATATACATTGTCTTTCAGACATGATTCCTTTGGATGACTATTTGAAAAGTATTACATATTTTCTTGTGGAGTCCTATCTTGTATATTTGGGAGATAACATTGATGATATTCATCTTCTCTTTAATGGAGATGGTCCTCTGTCAATTATTGTGAGGGATCACCTTGACCCTCTTCTTCATTCTCTACATGTCATCCTTCACAATTTGACTTGTGATTGTGGATACGGTGGAACAAAATTTGGAGGACTATCTTTATCTTCAGAAGAGATACTTGAGTCTTTGGATATTGTTCAACTTCCATCTTCACTAAATCATGGGTTTCCTTTTTCAATAGTGTGGCCTAGCACACTTGATTTGGAGGAGACAACTTTTTAGCATCGACATGAGGAAACTTGAGTAGTTTATAGAGATTTCATATGTCTTAAGGTTTCTTCCGACATATTCCTTTTAGGATCAGGGAGACTTCATTCATACAACTCTGGTTTTGTTTCTTCCTAAAGGGAGGAACATTGTTCAATGATCATGGAGCATCTTCTACATCTAGCTTAGAGCATCTACTATTGGTATATATTATACATTGAGGGGGATGTTTCTTTGTCTCTCTTCTTCTCTCTTATACGGTTGGGGGTGGGGGGGAGAAGGGGGGTTGGATAGGGGGATTTTTTCTCAAGTGGAGTTTTGTCTCTCTCTCATTCTTCTTTGATATTTCTTTTATATTTCCATCTCTCTATTGTTGAGGACTTATGTCCCACCGGGTTTTATCCTTTTCTCTGTTTGTGAGAGATTGCATTTGTATTGTACATTGATACCTAACATGGCCTAGTAGCTGGTAGCCATCTTATATTTTTAGCTTTTGTACATTCTCCTTAAGTTGCATTTAGGGGTGTGTGTTGGCGTAATTAAGATATTTTACCTAGGTTAATTCACACCTAGGTGTTAATTACACTTTACTTAAGCTTACTTAGAGACCACATAGAGCTTTTAGAAAAAAATCTACTTTAGGTGGTGTTATCATGTTATCACATTTCACTTTTTCTGTTGAATCCACCTTTAGTGCACTTATCATTTTATCACTCTCCACTTTTGTTGCACATACTTTATTACACTTTGGAGGATGATCCACCTCTGGTGTACATGTGATTCCACTTTGGGTGGGTGATACTTTGTATTTTAATTATTATGTAACAAGACAACAACACTGTTATTATCTTATTCGCTTCTTTGTACTCACCTTGGCTATATAACAAAGGGATCTCCTATGTACTATTATCTATTGTATTGATTTGTATTGCATTCTTGACATGAATACAACTTATTCTTGTCATATATATATATATATATATATATATATATATATATATATATATATATATATATATATATATATATATATATATATATATATATATATATATATATATTCTCTTTTTTCATTGTGCTTTACATTTGGTCTCTAGATCTTGGATGACTACCTTCATAACCAAATCTTATAGTCCTCATTCAAATTACATTTTCTTTATTTTATAACATTACTAAGGATAAAATAACACACTATATCTAGTTTTACAATAAAATGAATAACATCATACTCTAATGTATAAGTACGAGAATTATAAAAAAAATAATATATATTATATTATCTATGAAAAGCTAAAGTTCAATTAAAAATAGTACAAGTAAATGTAGTCGAATTCAAATAAACATAAAAATACTACAAAATAATCTTTAAGAAGATTATTATTAGCCGATAGGCTTTATATTATGGACTTCACTTTCCATAATTACCTTTAAACCCGTCCCACGTTTCAAAACCACTGTAGTCTCCCCTTAAACAATTTTCAAGTCAATTTTCTGGCTAGAAAATCCAAAAACAATTACCGATAGAAAAATTATTTTCAATGTTGGGAGATAAGATTGTAATGATTTTATTGCTTAAAAAATTAAAAAAACATATATATTTAAATATTATCACTAATCAAAAGAATGCACATAAAATGAAAAATCTATATTTTATTATTATCTTCTTTTTATAAGAATATTTTTTGGACATTATCTTCTTTTATTAGGATATTCTATCCTTTTTTAATGTTTCAACAAAGAAAAAAGAAAAATATTAAAAAAATAAAGTTTTAATGATTATTACCTAGGAAAAAATGTGTGTAAAAGAAAAAAATTGCATATTATTTTTATCTTCTTTTCATAAGAATATCTTTGATTATTATCTTCTTTATTAAGATATTCTATTTTTTTACAGTTCAAAAAAAGAAAAAGGGAAAAATATTAAGAGAATAAGTACTGATAAAAGATGTTAGAATTAATTATCTATGTTATTGAATAAGAATTGAACAAAATGAAAAAAAAACTATAGTTTAAGATTCACATGAACATAAACTTTTTTTTTTTAAAACAGCAATTTGAGATTTGTATACACTCCACCAATAAGGTCCATACCCTTACTGATGATTTTCCACAAGTTTGAACATCATTCATTCTTATATTTGAAATATTGGATGGATAATAGAGAAGATTGCAGTGGACAACTTAACTTGCATAACTTGCTCTTGATCCACAAGCCATGGTTGCCGTTTAATTCTCCTCTGTGTTTTCAAGTTTGTACATACTACATTTGCTTGAATGTTTCTAATTCAAGTTGAGGTACTCTAAAATCATTTCTAATAAATTATATATATTCTACCACTAAATCATTGTATTTCATGAAATAAAATTCAATTATATCATACATCAAATTTTACAGGTACAATATCTACAACCCATTAAACCTTCCCTATCTTGACAAATGGTTATGATCTAAATCTTCCAACCCAATTCTCTCACAATAGTTGAGGACATTCAATTTGGTTTTATATCATTAAATCTATTTTGTGCATGATCTCTAATTATTTTTATTAAATGATAATACTAATAAAAGATATTAGAATTAATTAAATTATAAATTGTTTTACCAATATTTTAACTATTATAAGAAATTTATATTTTTATATAAAAATGGAACCTTTTATTTTCTAAGACAAAAAAAATAAAATATATTTAAATTGTGACTATATAATTTCCTATAAATATAAATATAAATACAAGTGCTAGTTTATTTATAATATAAATATGTTATACATTTGATTCTATTTTTTTTGTAGGGCGAGCACTTCCCATAATTTTTTCATATGACAAATCAAACCCAAACAAGCTAATTAACGAATAACTCAAAGATATGCTGAAATGAACCCAAGGCCCTTAACAATCTATGTCACTCCTCTCTTTTCTAGCTCTCATCATGAAGTGTGATTGAAAAGATTGATGAAAAAAAATGCTGCACAATCAAAAACCAAAAACCAAAAACCACAAGCTAATAAAATTAATAAATTAAATAATATATCTTCTATCATATCCCCCTCTAATTTTAAAAAATAGTATTTAAAAAATATAAATAACAATCAGCACAACGATTATAACTTACAAAATTATGCTCACAAATTTATTATCATCACCAATAGAAAGGAAATACAGTTTCTTTGTTGTCCAATCCTCTCCAGGAGGCCATATCTGGCACTCAGGGCAAGGTAAAAGGAGACGAACTATGATACTCTCGGCTGTCTCAGCAGAATATGCAAATAATATTCAACTATAATTCTGGAGAAAAGACTCGACCGCGTGCCCTTATCTCTTCCTTTTATTTGAGGAAGAAAACAAAATGGCGGCTACATTAATTTTGAGCCCACCCACATTGGCCCTCAGCTTAAATTCTCCTATTCCATTCTTCAACAAGCTTCTTGGGAAATGCAGAAATGGGTTTTCAATTTGGGTATACAACACGTCCAAATTAGGTGTAATGGGAAATACAAAACCAAAAAGACCACGAACTGCTAAATACGCTATCATAAAAGCATTGCAAAACAAAGGCTGTATAGATGATTGGGAGGAAACAGTAATTCGGCAATCTTTGCTAGCTAAATCCTCCGAGCTTGAGGACATGTGTAGTTTCTCGTGTTCAAAGAGACAGTTGCTAACAGTAGCTGTAATTATTGCACTGTGTTTAACAAGCAAGCATTCAATTGCTGTTGAAACTGCAGAACAGAGCAACGCCAATTTATCACATGAGCCTGGAAATTCTAGTACTGTGGACTCGACAGAGAAATCTGTGCCCAAGAAAAGCATTTTTTCTGGGCTTGTCAATACACAGTCATGGTATCGGTTCAGAGGAAATGGTTTTTCTTTGCGCATTCCTCCTGATTTTGATGATATCATGGAGCCCGAGGTAACAGCATCTATACCGATCCTAAAGTGCCCTTTTTTCTTGTAGATGTTAATCTTGGGTGAAATTATGGGTTGCCTTAATGTGGTGTTAAGTAAGACAACATTCGTAGTATTTTCAAACTTAGTTCATACTACTTTATATTTGTCAGACAAAGCACCTGTGGACTTGTGGGCCATCTTATTGAGGCGGAGGATTTATAGCTGAATGACACTATTGATAATATGCCCTGTTATGGTTAACCACAATCCGTTGGATATAAGTTCTCATGTTTTGAACTCTTGTGTTTAAATTCCTTTAACTTTTAGCTCCGTGTATGTTACCATGTATCTATTCTAAAGGGTAGAATCTGAGATGCTTGTTTAATTAATACTTTTGGGAGCTTCAGAGTCAAAATTTTAATGCTTATCTGCTTAGTAATATTTTTCACCTTTTTTAATGTGAACTGTAATAGATCAAGATGTTTTCTGGATTGGATGACTTTTTGCTAACTGATAGGGTCTAAGTTTCTAACTCCTTCTCTCACACCCACAGACATGGGACTCTATGCCCATTTAGGTTTGACGTGGTCCCAACCATTATACCACAGCCCTGTTTTTTAATATATAAAAGGCTGCATCTTGTTACATTTTTCATAATCTTCATCATCGTACATTCACTTCTCAGCTTAGGATTCATCACAGGCCAACTCCTCAGCCACATCAACCAAGCCACATTCACATAGAGATCACTTAACACCAGGGGCACACCTCTTGAGTTTTGAACTGTGTCATTGCTAATCAGTGCCGCATCTTAACCAGAACCCAATTACAGGTGCATTACACCGTACTATATTGAAGTTATGTTGTAAATGGAAATATGTGTTGAATATTCTTAATGAAAATCAGGGAAATTACGTAGTGTGTCTGTCACCTCTGAGCAATCCTGTTCCTACACTCATACCTTGAATTTTCCTGAATGCTATAATGAAGTTCAATAGATAATGTTGTTACTTCTCTTCCTAACAACATCAAAATCTAAAACAGATTAATAGATAAAGTGCACTTGATCTGGTGGAAAACAAAATCTACTTGCCTTATTGGGCCTAGCCCATATTCCATCTGCATGGTGTCATTACAGATCCTAGCGTTGCTTGTAAAGCATGTGTTTATTTAGGGAAGCAAGACCTTATTACGAAGATGCACTATAGGACAATTTTTTTATTCAATGAGTTTGGCAACATATATTTAAAATTTAATGACGTAAGTGCATGTGCCACAAGTGCATTTCCTGCACATTGCAAAAGATCTTCAGGAGAGATTTTCATGTGTCTTTTCAGCTTCTTTTTTTATTTATTGGTAAAGTTAAAAGGACACAATATATCAGATTCATTCATCTCTTGCTGTAAAATCTGTTTTTGATTGATATAATTAGTTTCTAACTCCTTCCCTCACACCCACAGACATGAGACTCTATGCCCATTTAGGCTTGAATGCGGTCCCAACCACTATACCACAGCCCTGATTTTTTAACATATAAAAAGCTGCATCTCGTTATATTTTTCATAATCTTCATCATGGTACAGTCACTTCTCAGCTTAGGATTCATCACAAGCCAACTCCACAGCCACATCAACCAAGCCACATTCACATAGAGATCACTTAACACCAGGGGCACACCTCTTGATTTTTGAACCATTGTCATTGCTAATCAGTGCCACATCTTAACCAGAGCCGAATTACAGGTGCATTACGCCATATTATATTGAAGTTATGCTGTAAATGGAAATATGTGTCGAATATTCTTAATGAAAAACAGAGAGATTACGTAGTGTGTCTGTCACCTCCGAGCGATCCTGTTCCTACACTCATACCTTGAATTTTCCTTAATGCTATAATGAAGTTTAATAGATAAGGTTGGTCCTTCTCTTCCTAACAACGTCAAAATCTAGAACAGATTAATAGATAAAGTGCACTTGATCTGGTGGAAAACAAAATCTACTTGCCTTATTGGGCATAGCCCATGCTCCATCTGCATGGTGTCATTACAAATCCTAGTGCTGCTTGTAGAGCATGTGTTTATTTAGGGAAGCAAGACCTTATCACCAAGATGCACTATAGGACAATTTTGTTATTCAATGAGTTTGGTAACATATATTTAAAATTTAATGACGTAAGTGCATGTGCCACGAGTGCATTTCCTGCACATTGCAAAAGATCTTCAGGAGCTATTTTCATGTGTCTTTTCAGCTTCATTTTTATTTATTGGTAAAGAACACAATAGATTAACTTCAAAGAATATCAGATTCATTCGTTTCTTGCTGTAAATCTGTTTTTGATGGATATAATTATTTGTGAATAAGCTCTGCTCTAATCTCATAACTACGTTTCATTCTAAATACAAGAAAATTCTTTGCCCACCCTCTAGTTTTGGCCAGATTTTGGTTTGCAATAGCTTCGTTGCGGTTTTTGGATGATATTAGTGTGGATTTGATTGGTTGGGTTGGTCACTGTTCTCTCAAATTCACAGGAAATGAAGAATGCTCACAACTAGAACAGGCACAGATTTCATGCACTACTAGTTTACCTCAAATTACCTCATGTTGCTTACTGATTCAATTCCCAAGTTATTACCATGCTAATTATATGTTGTCATGATGTGCTTCTTCAGCAATGTAGGCTGTGTGAAACCTTGATCTAGATCACAATCTAGTATACTGGGATATATTTGGCTTTTCCATAGTGATTTGTAATCCTTCACTTCTTTCAGTGGCAATGCCTTCAATGCAAACAGAAATAATAAACAATAGACCGCTAATGCAGGACATATTTGAACAATTTAGTAGTTTTAAAACAAGATGTGCTTATCTATAATTATGCTGCCAGGATTACTCCGCAGGCTCATCCTTATATGGTGAAAGGGCAAAGCCCAAGACTTTTGCTGCTCGGTTTGCGTCACCTGATAGGTAACCTAAATATTCTCTAGAATGATTATTACTTAAAGCAAAATGTTTTAAGTTTTTTTACTCTTTCCAGTAATTAATCAACGATGGGTTGGACTTTACTAATGTACAAGGTTCAGTTGCTATTTTTTGTCTGTAATGATTCTTTCTGGGATTGATGCATTTAATTCATGCAAACAATGTGGAAATTTTATCAAAAGTTGTTTATGATCTCTAAATTATTTATTTTTCCTGCTCTCTCAGCTATTGTTTTTGCCAAGATCTGCATGGGCATCAAAACGTACTTTTAATTTCCCAGAAATTTAAGTATAGTGTTAAGAACTGATGATTATTTTAACATAAAAGGCAGGTTTTATATGCTTGATTCACGCTTATAGTATCTTACTTTTGGAGACTATCTCTTATGATCACATTTCTGTCATCTGCTGGTTGAATCCAGATCAGAAGTATTAAGCGTGGTGATCAAACTTACAAATGAACTCAAGCTTTCTTTCTTGGAGGTTTGTACAGATCTAAACTTCTACGTGCTTATAAAAAAACTTAAAAGGAATTCCAATATTGTTCAGTCTCAACCAAAATTTTGTAAATGTCAAAATCTGGCTTGCAGCATGGCTACATCAGTCTCTAATTAACATGTTAAAATCTGTTATAACAAAAACGAATCATTGTGCCTCTATGGTAATTTTTCCTACTCCAATATTTACATTTGACTGACTGTGTTTACTATCTGCAGAAAGATAAAAGAGTACTAACATATCTAAATGTTATATGGCAAATTATTAAAAAAAGGCTAATTGATCTCAGCCGTCCTTGATTTACAATGGAACTGACAAAAGATGGGCACCTATCTTAATGCTTTTATTCAATTGAATGTTTTTTGCTTTAATATATGTTGAATGTTTTTAATGACTGCATAGCTTTGGTGAGAAGAGCATGCATCCCTGAATGCTATACTTAATCATTTCGTAGGACCAATTTTGTTGCCAACCTTAAATCTCACTTCGTGATTTGACCTTAGACATTTTTATTTACAACTATCCTTGAACTTCTTGTATGGAGACTGAACTTCACCTCCTCGTTTGAGACAACTGAAAAATTCAAGGATACTGAAATTACCAAAGTTCATTTATGATTGTTGAGAGTCGAGATGGCTTCTTGAGTTTATTGGAACCTGGGTTCTTTGCAATGCACCATTAGAAGGCTTCAGTGTCTTGGAGAAGAATCAAGACCATCCTAGTCACCTGTTGATTTAGATATCAATGCACATTTTCTTATCTTGTTCTTAAGAGGCTGCAACTTGAATATAGTGCAAATATGATTTTGAATCAAATCAAGCTTTCCAATGTCATGAACGGTTGGAGCTGTGTATATTCATGGTGGACAAACATATTTAATATTTTGCTTGTATGTATTCTACTTTAGCCTTAGGGTAAAATACACAAAGGTCTTATTGAACTACCAAGTTAAGGACTGGGTTATGATCATTAAGAAACTTATCATGGATAAGCACCATTTGACTGACAGTTTATGGGAATTGTGCACATTGATTCATCTCCCTAATCATATCCATCCCACTTTTATTATTTTCTAATCAAGGGATCTCTTTAACCAGTATAATTTCAAACCATAGGTTACACTCCTTGTAGGATGCTGGCCAATCATCAAGGCCGGTGGATTCTTTGTAGGGCACTAAGTGATCACCAAGGCTCATAGCAAACACAAGTTTCTTGGGGGTACTAGACAGCCACCAAGACTACAAATGAACTAATTTGAACGATATATCTAGGATTATCATATGGTGAATTGCTAATTTGTGGTTACCCCAAATATGTAGAATTATATATAGAGGCATTGCCAGCATTGATTTGGATGTACCATTTTAACTTCATGCATTGTAGGGTTTGTATGGATAACATTCAAGATATGAAGTTATATACATTCATAGCATTTTTTAATAATAAATTTACCCTATACATTTATTTACTTGCAATGTTCAGACTTTGAAATGAACTGAAGATCATCTTGCATACTTCTAGTTTTTACATAAATTTTTAACAGATGTCAAGTATTTTGATTATATAGAGCAGAAAGTCGAAGTGTTTTGACAGATGCATGGTCAGACAGTCCCTATGGATGAGGAACTGAGGTGTCGCCAGTATCTCCATAAGGGCAGGTTGCTCTACTTGTGGATAAAGAAAGTGAACACAATTAATTGAACCAATGCTATTCTGAATCTTTTTAGTGCCAAAATTAGCGCTGGTACATAACTTCGCCTTCAGTGAAATTGTAGTCAACAAATATGTCATTTTTGCTGTCCTTCCCATCAAATTGCCAAGTTGTCAAGTCTTGGTCTATTTTTATCAAGCTAATATTAATTGCAGATAGCTCAATGGAGGGGAGATGATGAATAAAGGCGATCAAGCTCTTAAAGTGTTAGCCTTAAAAATATAAAGGAGCATGGATAAAGAATGGTAAAATATGATGAATCAAGCTTTTGGTGTTGAATGCTCTACAATGGAATAGAAGATGATCAATTGATGAAGGCTGGAAGGTGAGAACAAGGGGATGTGATAGTTTATAAAGTCTCTTCAAGTTTCCATTCATGCAAGACAAATGAGAGTGACAATGCTACAAGGAAGCAAGATGGCAATGAGAAGACAATTTACTCTAAGGCTAAAGTTCCCATACTTTCCCAATGGCTTAGCCAGTCCAAAAGTGTGGTTTAAGTGGCTGAAAGAGGAAAAGTGTGACAAGAGCTGTAATTTCCTCATTTTTAGCAAAAGTGATTTGTGAACAATTAGCCTAGTTTCCAAGTTCTTTTCAAGGCTAAATGGTGAACAAGAGGGATCTCTAAAGTTCTTGGAGAGCAGAGGTTCAATCTTTGTGATGTCCCCTTCTAGCTAGCGACATCATGCTAGTAAGTGATTAGCCTATCAGTGGATCCTCGTAGGCTAGTAGGCATGGATAGGGGGTCTTTTCAGGCACAGTGAAGGTATGGTTTTCAGATGGTTCAGTAGTGGCAGAGTTCAGTGTTTTCAGTTGGCTTAAGAGATTGTTTTTGGCTCAGTTATATGGATTTTGCTATTTTTAGCAAAGGTTTCTATATTTGGGTTTATTTTTGAGCCATAGAGATGGACCCCTGCTATTTTTAGAAATATTATTTGATCACATGGGAAATTATTAGACCAACTCCAATTCCAGACGGTTAAGCCAAATTCTCATTTTTAAGGGAGTTATTCAATTTTCAGTGGTTATATATTTTAATTAAATGGCAAAGGATTTAATATAAAGTTAAATTGACTTTATATTTAAATCACTTAAGTGATGGGTTTATAACACATCGAATGGGGCCAATTGAGTATTTTATTTTGGAGGTGAATTATTAAAAGCTTTCCCTAAGTTTAATTCAATTAAATGTTAATGATTTTATTTAATGTTATTTCATTAAATAAAATCGCAGCCTTGAAGAGGATTTTTGATTAGGGTTTTGGAGGCTTATATTTGCTTGGGAAATGAAGAATGAGCTATCCATTGTTATTTTGCAAGTTGATCATTGTGATTTAAAGTTCTGAGAACGGTTTCAGCTTTGCCATTGAAGAATGTAGTTCTTCTGTGTGTATCCATTTGAGCTGGTGAAATATCCAGTGAATTTGAAATTTTAGAGAGTTTCATCCAGAGACTCTATTTGTGCTTCAACAGTATTAGTTTCAGCAGCAGGAAGAAGAAGATAGTATTTAATTGCAGCTTTATGGAGGAATAAGTTGCAGCCATTATCCTCTTTCAGATTTACAGCCACAACATTGTAGAGTTGAAATAAATAAGTTCTTGCAGCAGCTGGGGTATTCTCCCAGGTTTTTTATGCATTTTGTAGTTGCCTTTGTTAATCATTTTCCAATAAAGGATTGTCTTGATTTCCTTTTGTATTTCATGTGGAAAATAAATAGAAGTTGCAGCTGTTAATTGAATAGTTTCAGAATTTCAGATTATTGCATATTTGCTTTTTATTTCTAAAACCCTTGAAAATCCCAAAAATTTATAAACTTTGAAACAACAAATTGAGATAAACATCTGCAGTAGTTAAGGACCGATTTGGGGTTCTTACAGTCTTGCAAAATTTTTGTTGTTGATAGTGAACTTAGTTGGCCTTGGTAAACCTAGTGATGCTTTCAAAATCAATTTCCGACCTTTTGGGAGCTTTTAAACTTCTTGGAGAGGAAGTTATTTCTCATAAGTCACTCAGTTGCCTTCAATCATCGTCTGAAGTCTTTAGTATCATATTTGTATGATTAGAATTTGATTTTTATGTTGTTTCAATGCTTTCCACAACTTGGGTTAAGTATTGATTTATTAATTAATTATTCACTTAAGTTGTCTAATGTTAAAAATAATGAGAGGAGAACTTAGTGTAAGAGTTCGTTAAAAAGGTGTTAAGTTTTGTTTTAAGTTGGATGCCTAGGCTTGGGGGATTTTGCACATGAAAAATAACATTAATTCTCTTAAAAGGTCTTTGTGAAGAAAAAATAAACTATTGAAAAGTTCCCACTCAAATACAGAACATGTTTTACCAAAATAGTCACAATATATAATTCAGATATCACCAGCACTCAAATACAAAACATGTTTTACCAGAATAATCACAATATATAATTTCAAATATTTCCAGAGTAAGAGGCTTCATACAAAATTGTATTAACAGCTCTCACGGTCAGATTATGACTTATCAGAAAAGGACCTATGGTGACAAATTGCAGGTATTCCCTTTTCTACACTCTGACTATAGAGTTGTCGAATTGCAGACTTAAGCTCCCTCCTATTGCAAATATGCAGACCTTCCTCAATGATTAGGGAGACACCCAAAATCTTGCCAATATTGTGTCATTTTCTCCCTTCCAAGTGTATTAATCCTCCTCCCCGATATGCCTTGACTCCAGTCGCTGGAGCGATGACCTGATGATAGCAATTTTGGCTTTGCCCTGTTGAAGACAAAGGCAAAGGCAGATTGATCGCCTTCCTTACACCTGGGTTATGACTTCACCCTTATATATACTTCAGCGAACACTCCTATATTGGCCTTGCACATAATAATATGTGAATTTTGATTGCCACCCACTAATAGGGTGTTTCAACAGCTCTTTTTACATCAGCACTTACATGAGCAATACTTTTCTTTTATCAACAGTTTGTGACAACAAATGTACTTCTTTGGGTAATATGTGAGCTAACATTGGTTGGTAGCACTGTTAGTTGGATTTATTTGTTTATTGCTGATGCTTACCCCTTTGAATAAGTGGTATTATTGTAATTGCACACCACTAGATATCTGGAATAAGTTGTGTTTCATTTCAGTATTGTATAAGTTTTCCAATTGAACAAATGGAAGTGCCGATTAAGCTTTCCCACTGAATAAGTGGACGTGCCCATTTCACTCACCACAAAATTAAGTGAGTTAAGTGCAATATTCTTACTTTCATTTGTTGTAATGCATATGTATTCCATTAAATAAGTAGTATTGGTTGGCTTTGCCCTTTGGTGCTTTCCTTTTAGTTGATGCTTTTCAATAATTTCAATCCTGAATATGAGGAGGTTAAATTCAAAATCAGAACTTCAGATAGTATTTTCGAAAGTTTTAGAAGTGATATAGGTGTCAAGAAAGGGTGACCATTGTCACCTACCCTTTTTGGTTTATATATTGACAAGCTTGACGAGTGGTTAAACATACAAGGAGGTGATGGTGTTCATTTGGGTGAGTTTGTTATAAGACTTCTTTTGTATGCAAATGACCTTATTCTGATCTCTATTTTTGCTCTTGGCTTACAAGAACACTTACCTTCCCTTGAGCAATTTTGTAGTTCGGTGGGGATGCAAGTCAATATTAGCAAATGGAAGTGATGGTCTTCTCTAATAAAAGAAAGCATAACCAGGATAAGTTTTACTTGAAAGTAGTAATCTTGAAGAAGCGACTGACTACAAATACCTTGGAATTGACTTCAATAAAAATTTAAGTTGGGAAGGGTGTAGAAAGAAGCGAACTTTGGTTGGTTGGAAAGTGTTTTATGCTTTCCAAAATAGATGTAGAGAGGCATAGCTATGGGATTGGAAAACTACCCAAATTCTTTATGGACTTTTAGTGCTTCTAGTTCTTCTCTATGGTTGTGAATTGTGGGCTAGTAGTACTTCTAATCTACAGAAAAAGGAATTTGAGAAAATCCAAAAACACTTCATTACAAACAAGTTCAAAATTATAAGTACAATCCCTTATGATATCATGTTGAGTGAGGTGGGGGCTGCTCCTATTGAAGCAATTTCCATGGTGAGGCTCATAAGATATTTAAAAAGAATTGAGCAAATGGAAGAGGGCAGATTGCCTAAGGTTGTCTTCAATGACATATTGTACAAAAGTAAAAAAAAACTTGGATGCAACAAAACAACAAATGGTTTAGTAAATGGGGTATTTACTTGAATTCGTGCCCCACAAATAGTAAAGAGATAAAGACTTTTGTTATGGATAAGTTCCATAGGCATTCTTGGGATAAAGGTCTAACAAGAAAGAAAGAGTATTAGATTGAAGAGTTTAATCCCACTCGTAATCATCATCAAAAAGCATACATAGGGGTCAATATCTCTTGGAGAGCCAAAATTCTTATTGCTCAGTTAAAGACCAACTCTAATCAACTTCGTTGTGAAATTGGGCGTTGGAAAAGACCAAAAGAAGCTTAGGAAGAAAGCGTGTGTATTTTCTGCACTTCTGTAAAAGTCTAAACAAAGAAGCATTTCAATTTTTTTTAGAGTGTGATGCTTTCAAGGACAACAGGGACAATTATGTTAATATCTTGACAGCTAATTCTTGCGTCGATTTATTCAACAAGGGGACAATTGAGCACTTGGGGGCACTCATTATCAAGTTGCACAAGGAAAGGGCTGAAATGCAAAAATCAGTGCATGAGGCGGTCTGTCTCATAGGCTATCTTTAGCCTTGTGGACGTTAAAGTTTATTTCTTTCTTTCTTTCTATACCATATGCTCCCACCTTGCCCACTTCAAGATTCAAGTGACTAGAAATAGGAAGGGAATTTGATTAGTATCTTATTTTCAATTGCAATATTTTCAAAAAAACCATTAGGGGTGTATATAACAGTGGTATTAGAGGTGGTGATATTGAAGCTAATCCTTGTTGTAGATTCTTCAATTGCATAATATTGTTTTCAACAGTTGTTTTTGTTAAGTTCATCTCTTCATCCAGTTGTGACAAAAAATTATAGAAAATTTGGTATTCCTATGAATCATGGCTTTAGAATTAGGAGAGAAGCTTTTTATTGTAGGCAAGAGACTTGAACACTTGCCTCATGCAAAGGATGAAATACTAAACATTTTGGATATAGTGGAGAGTTGTTAATCTAAACTAGATCATCTTCATTCTATGGAGATGCAAATTGTTGTGGTTGTTGCAGTGAATTCTTTGGTTAAGCTATAGTTCTTGAGACATATAGATGAGAAGATAAAACTTGGAGTTACTTCTTGTGTTAATGAAATTATGAGAGTAACAGCTCCTCAAGATCCTTATAATAGCCGTATGAAGAAGGACGTATTTCAGTTGATTGTGGAAATTTCCAAAGCTTGGATGGTATTAGAAATCCTTTTGCTAAGAGGGTAAAATTTTTGGAAACTGTTGCAAAAATCAGATCTTATGTTATTATGTTAAATCTTAGTTGTGAAGGTCTTATTCTTGAAATGTTTCAACATTTCTTGGTTTTAATGATAATCATGAAAAATATGTTATATCTTCTATGCAAACATCATGACTTTGATTGTGAAATATCCTAAGCAAATACACAAGGACAGAAATAGACAAATTGGCAATGATAGACCAGCAGTCCAAGATTTCAATTATATTCAGAGATTTACACTTGCTTATTAATATCAAAGTATGGCTCAAGAGGCCTTGCACCTTGGTCTACTAGCAATTACTCCACATTGGGAGTCACGGAGGTATGATGACAATGCTGATGTCATCTCTGCTATCCAACCTCTGATTTCTTATGTTGCCTGAAAAGTGCTACCTCAATATTACTGCCGATTACAAGCTAGACGAATTTCCAATATGTAGGCGGTCTCCCAAAGACATGAATCGCTATTGCAATACTGATGTTTGTGATATCAATGTCTCAAGCCCTCACTGCTATAGGCATCGACCCTATAATGAGTCTGTTGATGTTCACCATTCTGCTGCCGTGTAGGAGATTGCTGCAATTATGTGTATGGATATATGCTGTGATGCTCGTTGTCCAAATATCTAAGTCACATATATGGATTTTTGCTGCAATATTAATGAATGCCACTATTTGCAAAGATAGGATGCCACAATCTCTTATGTATATATGTATGTTGCGATCTTTGATACATGTATGTTGCGACCTCTGATTTTGTAGTGATGGACTAATCGTTGCTCTTGATGATATTGTGTCTCCTATTGCAATCGATGGGTTCTTATGCAAGTCGCTGATCTCCAATGGCGATAAATGATGAGACGTTGGTTGTTTATGCTTCTACAAGAAAGATGTCAATATACCCAATGAATCGCTTGTATAAATGAAATCCTCCAAATTGCAAGATATGAAATGTTGACAATATTTGCAAATCTATCAATCCAATTTGGTCTCGAAGAGACTTCACCGAATTGGGATCGATAGCAGATTAGGGAGGATATCTCACCTTTGAAATTGCAATCTTCCAATGAATTCCAATAAGGAATTATAAAGACAAATGAATTCAAAAGCTGACTGATTGTGATGTTTCTCTATCAATGCCAATATATGTATGATGTTTAAGCTAATTAAAACAAGCTAGTTAGCTAGCTTAGAATAGTGCTACAAAGGATTAATTCAAAATAGGGCTTTGCCATGGAAGGGTAGCACCACAAATGTGCTACCCAAAATGGCCCCCCCTTGCAAGGCTAACTAGCTCACGGGGGACTGTATGAGCTAATAGCGAAACTTGTGAATGGGTCCAGCTTAAGGAGGGGACATGAAATTCTCCCCTTCCTAGAATTGCTTGCCCACAAGCAATTTCAGACTAGGATGCTCCAAAATCTACTCACTCTCCCATGTGGCATCCTTAACCGGCAAGTCCTTCCACCTGACAAGATACTCCTTGATTGTACAAGACTTGAGCCTCCTCTCTTTGAAATCAATGACCTCAACGGGCTCCAATACAAGCTTTCCCTTATCATCAAGTGGCCGAAGCTCCTCCTAAACTGTAAGTCTGTGCCAAAGAGCCTTCTTGAGGCAAGAGGCTTGAAACACATTGTGTATGATGCTTATCTTTGGAAGATCCAACTCATACACCATCTCTCCAATCCACCTAAGCACCTTGTAGGACTCGTAGAAGTGAGAGTTAAGCTTTTCTACACCACTCCTCTTCAAAGAAGACTATTTGCAGGGATGCAAGAGAAGATAGACCAAATCTCCTGGCTCAAAACTATGCTCAAACTGATTCTGGTCGGTGTACATCTTCTATTGATTCTAGGTTTGTTGTAAATTATCCTTGAGGGACCAAAGGATATCTTGACTATCTTGCAACCAATCCTTGGCCTTAGGCGCTTTACTGTCTCCTAATGCCAAATCCACAAATGAAGTAGCCTCATAGCTGCTGAGTGCCTTGAAGGGCAACATCCCAATTGACATGTGATAGGTGGTGTTGTAGCAGTACTTTCCAAGATGTATTAAATGGATCTATGTCTCTTGTTGCATTGCCTCATAGTTCTTCAAGTAGCCTAACAGTCCCAACTAGTGCTGAGAGGGGAGCGATGAATCAACACCTCTAAAAATTCTCTTTAAATCTGGTGAAGTATACTTATAACTGTAAGCCAAACAGTTTCAAGCCTAGAATAACATCAAGCAAACAGTCACACAGTGACACCAGATTTATCATGTGGAAACCCAATTAGGGTGAAAACCATGGTGTGAGGAGACCTCACAAGTTCTGTACTCTTTTGGAGTACACCCTGTTAGGAGCCTTCCCGGTTAAAAGATTACAACACACTATTAGATGCGACCCGGTTAAGGGATTTGTTACAATAAGGCCAGTTAGTGCCTTCCTGGTTAGAGGACTTAGAACACCTTGAAAGATGTCACCCGGTTAAGGGATTTGATACAAGGGACCTGTTATAGTCCACTTAAATACTGGGATTTAACTATTGTAGTTGTTAGAAAACAATAGAAAGATTGACCTTTTACAAGTGGCTTTGCATAGCCTGATAAGATCTCTGTTTGTGCTCAACTGAGAAGCATCACCGGTCGTTGCAAGTGTGTTCTCCTTTACTATTGTGCTTCTTTGCAATCTCTTCTTTCTCTCTTCTTCTCACTTCTTTTCACTTCTTTTCACGCTAGCTTCTTCAGCATACAGGTTCACTTTTTTACTTGACAGAATGAAGGCAACCTCTATTCTCAACAGGTAGAAGAATATATAGAGTTCTTGCCCTAATTGCGCCTCTCATGCATGACCTAATTATAGATCCCTTTCGGATACATCACTCAGTGGAGTACCGGTTTACTGATGAAACATCTGATGCATGCTTTAGCTTTATCTGCTTTATGAAGAAAGCAATAGATGTGTGTCAAGCACCATTTCTTCACAAGAGATATCTCCTTGTTTTAAAGCCACAGATTTCGGCTTTAAAACCTTCCAATGCACCTCAAACTGATCATCATGTTAACTCAAAGTCTTCTGGATTTAGTGCAGTAAATCTTGGTCAAAGAGTTGGTTGAAACAGATAGTTGACTATGATTTCCCCGGTTTAACGTATCACACTGAAGTCCTTTCTTGATCAGTTGAGATCCTTATGTTGTGAATAGGTAAGAGCTTTAACCTGTCATTGTTCCTTCCTTTGCTTACCTGTAGCACATTATCCTCGATTGTATTGTTGACACCGGTTTGCACTTTTTCTTCCTCTGTGCATGTTGACACCGGTTGTATCCTGGTCCTCGGTTGATGGTGAATCCTCCTTTCCTTGACTGTATACATTACCCGGTTACTGAGACTATCTGTAGTGACCGGTTGCTCTTGATTTACAGTACTTTTCTTTCTTGCCTTGTATCACTAGTTGTCAAACCAGTGAAACCAGCCTCTTTTCATATAGATCTCTTTAGATCCTCTTTTGCCAATCAATGACAATACTTGTATCGGTAGCAGGCTTACCGGTTACCCCTGCTTAATGCCAACATAGCCCTCCACCCATTTGTTCATAATCTCAGTTTGTCCATTTGTTTGGGGGTGGTAACTAGTACTAAGAGTTATCTCAGTACTTGCCAACTTGAAAAAACCCATCCAAAAAGTGCCGAGAAACCTACTATCTCTATTACTCACTATATTCCTCAAAAGGCCATGCATCTTGAAAATTTCTCAAAAGAACAACTTTGCAACTTGAACTACTTGAAACTTTGTTGGTATGGCGAAGAAGTGAGCATACTTGGTCAAACGATGAATGACCACGTAAATGCAATCCTTGCCTTGAACCTTGGGAAGTCCTATGATGAAATCCATAGAGATGCTCTCCCACTTCTTATTTGGAATGGGTAAAGGTTAAAGTAACCTTGTTGGAAAGGTATGCTTGGACTTGTTCTGTTGGCATGTGGCACACTCCTTGACAAATCGCAGAACATCATCCTTGAGGTCCTTCCATCAGAATCTCTCATGATTCTGCCTATATGTCTTGAGGTATTTGAGATGCCCTACTATTGGTGACTCATGAACCTCCATCAAGATCTCCTTCAACTTCCATTCTGGAACCAAGGAAATCTTGTCCTTGTAGTAGATGTGATGGTCCCAACCAGTGCTGAGAGGGGAGGAGTGAATCAACACCCACTAAAACTTAAGAATCAAATCTAATATAATCTAACTAAAACTTTAGGCATAATAGATTCTATCACAGAAATAGCTATCACACAATCAAGCAATAAAGAACACCAGATTTATTACGTGGAAACCCAAATTGGGAGAAAACCATAGTGTGAGGAAACCTCACAAATTTTGCACTCTTTTGAAGTGCGCCCTGTTAGGAGCCTTGTTAAAGGATTACAAACGCACTGTTAGATGCGACCTGGTTAAGGGATTTAGGAAATAAGGCATGTTCAAGCCTGCCTTGTTTGAGGACTTAGAACATCTACACAGATGTCACCCAGTTAAGGGATTTAGTACAAGGGACCTGATGATGTCCACCAAAATACTGGAATTTTTCTATTGCAATTGTCAGAGAGCAATAAAGGGTTTGATCTTTAAGAAATGGCTTTGTTGAGTCTGATAAGATCGCTGTGCTTCTCAATTGAGAGTCATCACCAGTCACCACAGGTATGCTCTCCTTCTTCTGTTGTGCTTCCTTGCACACTCTTCTTCTCTTCTTCTTTTCACCTTTTTGTAGCTTCTCTCAGCGTATAGGTTCACTCTTTTTCTTTGGCAGAATGAAGGCAAACAATATTCTTCACAGGTAGTAGAATATATAGTCATCTTGCCCTTTTTGCATTTACATGCACGACCTCCATAAAAATCTCCTTCGGATCCATCACCCAATGAAGTCTCAGTTCACTAAGGAAACATCCGATGCATGCCATGTGCGTTTTCTGCTTTATAAAAGAAACGATAGATGCGTGCCGCAAGCTTTCCTGTACAAGAGATTTCTCCATGTTTTAATGCCATAAACTTCGGCATTAAAACCTTCAAACGCGCCTTGCACCGATCTTCTTGATAACACAAAGTTGTCCGGATTTTGTGCAACAAATCCCGATCGAAGAGTCACACAAGTGTTTGTTGACTGTGACTTTCCCCGGTTCATCAGTCTCGATGATATCTTCAATAATCGGTTTATAACTTTAGGTTGTGCACAGGTAAAAACCATCACCTGTCACTTTTTCTTTCTCTGTCTATATTGGTTTGACTCCTTTGTTCCGGTTATACACTGTTTCCGGTCACAGTTTTGAATCCTTGATTACCAGTTGCACCTTCCTTCGTTACCGGTTGCTTTGATGATCAGTTGGAGCTTTATCAGTAACAGAGACAATGCCTCTTCTTGCTCACTGTGTGTCACCTGTCTCCTAACCAGTCTCTCTTGCGCTTATGATTGTCAACTGTACTTGCCTATACCTGCTTGTTCCTGTTTGAACATTGTTTGCATCCTTTGACATCAATGACAACACCTCTTTGCCATGTACTGGTTACATCCTTACCAGTTAATGCCAACAAGATGACATCATCCACCACCTTGTACCTATCGTTGTGAACTTTGCCATCCATCAATTGGCAAGCAAATGTATTCTTGGAGTACTCCAACAAATGAGCCCTCCGATCACCTGAAACGTGGGACAAAGAGCATATGGTGGGTCTCTTGGATAATGCTTCGACAACCACATTCTTCTTCCCTTTCACATTCTTGATGTCAAATTCATAGGATTGAATCTTTCTCACCCACTTTTGTTGCATCTCATTCAAAGCCCTCTGCTCCAAGACATATCAAAGGCTATTGTGGTTGGTCCTCACCACAAATTTTGCTCCTATGCTTTCTCCTTGTTGTAGATCAAGTATAATCTCTCCATCTCCTTGAGTGTTTGGTTCTCAAGTGCAATGGGGTGACGATTCTACACAAATAGTTCTTTGACGTCTTCTGCCGATGTTTCATACTTGAGGACAAATTGTTTAGAGAAGTCAAGCAATGCCAAATCCAGGCATGTGCTCACAGTCTTCTTCTTGTCAAAGCCCGTTGTGCCTCTTCTATCCAACGAAAAGCATGCCTCTTTGTGAGGTGGGTCAATGGGGCTCCAAGTTGTGAGAATCCCCTCATGAATCTCTTGTAGTGGCTGCATAGACCAAACAATCCTCACAACTTCGTGAGTGCCCTCAGGGGTGACCAATAAAGAATTGCTTGTATTTTCTCCTGATGCACTTGCACTCCACATGCATTGATGATGTGGCCCAAGTATAAAATCTTTTTCATGCCAAACACACACTCGGACTTCTTTGCAAACAATGATTGTGACTCCATGATCCCCTAAATCTCATCCAAGTGCCTCAAATGTTCTTCCCAGGTCTTGCTGTATATGACTATATCATCAAAGAACACCAATAGAAACTCCCTTAATTGCTTGTTGAAGATGTGGTTCATGCAAGCATGGAAAGTAGCAGGTGCATTGGTCAATCCAAAAGGCATGACCATAAAACTCGTAGTGACCATAGTGGCATCAGAAAACTATCTAGTGAACATCTTGCTCCCTCATTCAAATCTGGTGGTATCTGGAACAAAGATCAATCTTTGAGAAGTAGACTATCCTATGAAGCTCGTCCAACAACTCATTCGTGGGATGGGGTACCAGTTCTTGATTGTCTTCTTGTTCAGGACTTGATAGTTGATGCACATCCTAAGAGTTCCATCCTTCTTCACCAATACCACTAAAGATGCAAAATTGCTCAACCTAGGCGTGATGTATCCCATGTCAAGAAGCTCTTGAATTACCTTCTCTATCCTGTCCTTGAACTTCTTTGGATGACAATAAGGAGTTGTGATGATTGGTTTGGCTCCCTACTCTAACTCTATCATGTGCACAAAGCTTCAATTTGGTGGTACCCCTAGGTATGTGTCATTGAAAACCAAATTGTGCCTACCCAATACTGACTATAGCTCATCATCATGGTAATTTGTATGCTAGCCAATCAAGGGTTTGGACATTCCTCACAAAATCACTTTCTTCTAGTCCACCTTGTTGTCGGGATAATTGTATGTACGGGTTATTATGTTAGTAAAGTATTATGTTACTCTCGGTCGTTAGTGACCGAGAGGTTAGACAGTTACGTCACGACACTTCGGTCGTGACCCTTCGGGTACTTTATATACTCTCTCGGAGGTTGGACATGGGAGATATTATTGTATAATCATTATGATATAAATGTACTTGCCAGTCTGGAATGATTAATGAAAGTATTTATTATTCTCTGATATATTCTGTGTTTATTATATTTCCCGTACGATGTCTGTGCAATACTAAGTTTACCCCAGCGGGTAAACACACCTTGAATGAAAACTCCAAACACTTGACATTATGGGTCTACTTGTCAAGAGTCTCCATCCATTGAATGCCCAAGATGACATCTGTATCATCCAAGTCTACCGCAAAGAAGTGATTTGTAATTGTGTAGTTCCCTCGGTGATGCTTATATGTGGTAACAAATGTGTGCAAGGTAGGAGTTGGCCTTGTTGCGACCTTATCACACCATTGCTCCATTGCAAATGGTCACCCCCTCTTTTTGCTTGTTAGTGGGAGTAGTGGTCTTAGTTGGCTCTAGTTTAGTGGCAATTTTCGAGTCTCCAAGTCAATGAGATGAGTTGAGCAACTTTAGGTGCAAGTCATGTCCACTTGAGAGTCAAGCCATGAAGAAGAATGATGGCATGGGCAAAGCATCTAACACTTAGTCAAGTGTCAAAATAGGATTGAGTTTTAGTCTAGGGAGTCTAGGTAGTCTTATTTGACGATGGCCAACTTGATTTGAGGGCCAATTATCATCAGGAGAGAAGGAAATAAAGTTTGAAGAGGATTGAAGAGTGGTGTGAAGACAACATGAGATGAGAATCAAAATACAAGACAAGATCAAAATATAAGAGATGAAACCTTGAAGCCTTACAATCTGACCTGGGATAAGTCTGAAATACATGAGGAGAAACCTGATTTGGGGATGATGAGCTTGAAGTGAATGACTGGAACAAGCATGGACCTCAACAATTAAGAATGTGGCATGAAAACTGAGATGAAATTGGACAAAATTTGAGTATGGAAAGGAGGAAAGTGGGAACTTGAATATGCAGACCGGAGACAAATACCACGGAAGATCAGAAGAAAAGACGATAAGAAGAGGAGTTTTTCACCAAGTAAAGAGGGAGAAATCAAAGTGTCAAAGGAAAGAACAAACACATAGGCAAATGTTCGAGCCCTTGGAAGGAATTCCAAGAGGTGGTCGGATTCTGACCACCCCTTGGAACTCTTGTTATGAGAGGTGGTCGGATTCTGACCACCTCTTCAAACTCTTGTTCCGACTTACCCCTGATTTCTGCCCTCTCTAGCATGGAAAATTCTGACAGCCTCTTCATTTCCACCCAAGATAAGAGGGTTTCTAAGCAAGTATAAGGTGAGATCCAACTTCAAACCGATGAAGAAACCAAGTGAGATGAAAATCCATTAAAGTTTTGGGACAGACAATCAGATTTCAAGACAGAGAAGAATGAAAATCAGATCATTGTCAAAATTTAATTGGCAAACAATGAAAATCAAACTGAAAGGCATAAATTTGAGACCGAGAATCAAGCTGAAATCATGAAATGCAAGGAAGAAAGGCTGAATTAGCAATCTGGTGTCAACATGCAAGAGTGAAGGAACTCCAGTTCTAACACTAGGCTGGAATCTGACCTTGTGTCGAAATTCAAATTCCGACAACCCCCGAAATTCCGCCCTCTAGTCTTAGTTTGATTTCAGTTCCATGTTGATTCTCACATTGGAATATGAACATTTCAGGGTGCAACCTAGCTTTTCCATCAAGGAAACTGTTGTCGGGATAATTGTATGTACGGGTTATTATGTTAGTAAAGTATTATATTACTCTCGGTCGTTAGTGACCGAGAGGTTAGACAGTTACGTCACGACGCTTCGGTCGTGACCCTTCGGGTACTTTATATACTCTCTCGGAGGTTGGACATGGGAGATATTATTGTATGATCATTACGATGTAAAGGTACTTGCCAGTTTGGAATGATTAATGAAAGTATTTGTTATTCTCTAATATATTCTGTGTTTATTATATTTCCCGTACTATGTCTGTGCAATACTAAGTTTACCCCAGCTGGTAAACATCTGGCGCCGCTGCCTAGACGTACTCGGGAAGAGAAGTAAGAAAAGGATTTATGCCCAATGTTTTAAATAAAGATAGGAATAAACAAGTAAGAAATGACGAAGAGGAGGTCGCACACACGGCTCTGATCTCCGCACAGCAGCGTGAACGTCGCTATAGACTAAGGCAACTTGCCAAAGACCAGCTTGCCGGAGGGTTGCCCAAAGGGGACCTCGGAAGTGGTACGGAGGGTGCAGAAGCCGAAGAGGAGTTCACTTCTCCGGAACGGAGAGTGCGGAGTCGGGAAGAGTTACTTGAGGAGACACGGGCGAGAAGAGCCTTTCTCCAAGAGGAGAGAGTACGGTTTGAGGTGGGTCTCCGTACACCAGGCGCGGAGAACCAAACCGGCGGAGAGGGTGATACTGTAAAGGGTGGCACGAGCGCACCAGCAGACCCTCCGTTGGAACTGAGAACCCCGCACAGTACGGTCCCATCGCAACTGCTGCAAGGGCAAGTGCCACCAGCCCAGAATACTCACAGCACTCAGGGAAGTACGGGTACGAGGGGTACTGGCGCGCCGCCTCCACCGCGGCCAACCATGGCGGTGAACAAGCAGAAGTTACCAAAGTTCACGGGACAATCGAAGGAAGATCCAGTTCGGCACTGCCGAACGTGCGAAACTATATGGACTGCACACGGGGTAACTGACGAGAATGAATGGATCCGCCAGTTCCCTGCAACACTGAGGGAAGGTGCCATTGATTGGTACTCGGATGTTGACAAGACGAGCCTGACGACATGGGACCAGGTCAAAAAGGCCTTCCAGACAGAGTTTCAATTGTTAAGAGATGATAATGAGATATTAGCGGAAATCTACAACACTAAGCAAGCAAAGAATGAGTCTGTCCGTGCGTACGGACGACGACTCAAAGAACTCATCGGGAAGATGGAGTCGGCCCCAGCGGACGAACTGAAGAAGAGGTGGTTCGTAGAGGGACTCAAAACCTCCCTACGAAAGAAAATGAAGATAGTTCCGCCTACTTCGTACAGTAATGCATACAACCGAGCAATGGATTTAGAGAGTGAGTGTAAGACCTCCAAGAAGACGAGGTCATCTTCTGACGATGACTCGGAGACTGAAAGCAGTGAGGATGGGTCGAGCAAGAAAGTGCTCGCGTTGCAAAAAGACCTTGAAAGAATGATGAAAGAACTCAAGGCCGCCAAGGGAAGTACCAGTAAGATAGAAGAAGATACGGTGTGGTGCACGGACTGCAAGGAAGCAAGCCACACAAAAGGTTCTTGTTCGAAGAAGGCTTTTTGCGATATCTGCCAAATCGCAGGACATTCCACTAAAGAATGTCCCTACAACCTGAGGGCGAGAAATCAACAAGTGCTCTATGCACAGGAGCAACCTTCCACGTTTGGTACCGGCGGACAACAAAATGCTCCATCATCCGGCGGGTATGGAAACAACCGACGGGGAGGCCGAGGCAATGATGAGAACAAGCCGCGGGTCCAGTATGACGTGAAGGGGAGGCCCATGATACAGTGTAGAAGTTGTAACCAATGGGGACATTATGCCCATGACTGTCAGAATGCGGCTACCGCTCCACTAAAACTGTGTCGGTGGTGCGGACCGGGGAACCATGAGGATGCTAATTGTCCGAAGCTCGGCTGCAACATCCTGGACATGGAACGAGGGGGCACGGAGAAGGTCCTGGCAATCACACGCGGGCAAACAAAGAAGGCCACATATCCTCACCCTCCGACAGAGAAACAAAGGATGCTCGAGGCGAAGGCTGAGATCGCGAAGGGTATGGAGGACCGAAGGGACTCCACAGATGCCGGCATTTCTACTCGAGCAATGGCCGAACAAAATATTTTAAGGCAGATAATGCAATTGGAGGTACCAGTAAAGGTCAAGGACCTATTGGAAACGATGCCGCATCTCAAAACGGCTCTATTCCTTGGGCAAAACATTCCAGCAAGCACGGTTGAACAAATGGAGATCTCGAGCGGCTCTGCAGCCGACCCCATGACGCTATCGATAAATAATGGGCGGAATCCCGCAGTGGTGGAGATGGGTATTTTGGGTACCATCCTCACAAACACAATTGTCGACGGTGGGTCGGGCGTCAATGTCCTCCCGGAAGAAACTTGGAAAAGCTTGGGGAAACCGACGATGTGGCCACCGACTTTCAATTTATTAGGGGCCGACCAGCACGGTATTAAGCCTCTCGGTACACTGATGGCGCAGCAGGTGACTATTGGAACCCAGCCTTTCACCTTAGATTTTGTTGTAATCCCTCTTAAGCAGAAGGGGTATGATGCCATCCTGGGTAGAGGGTGGTTGGTGACGGCCCGAGCCAATCATAATTGGAAGAAAAACACCCTCGCATTTGAAAAGGGGGGAAGGAAGTTTGTAGTGGACCTCAACACGCAGATGGTTGGGGAGGAAATGGCATCCGATTCAGAGTCAGACGACGGGATGGGCAGAGAGGAAGGAAACATGGAACCTAATGCCGAAGGGATACTGAAAGTGGAGGATGATACAGATTCGATGGACGGTCTATTCCACTGGCAAATGGGTGATTATGAATTATTTCCGCCGTCCTGCAACATATTGAAGATTGAGGAAGCCGAGAGTGAGTTCCTTCCGAAATATACAGCATACCGAGAAGGGGAAGTCGAAAGGAAAGAAAGCCCTGCCCAGGAGTTTCGGGAGGAACCCATCTGGCACAAAGAAGCAAAGTTGGAAAAAATAAATCTTGGGGATGAGAGAAATCTGAAACCCATCGTTATGGGAGACAACTGGAATCCTGTGTGGAGGACCGCAGTCTTCAAAATCTTGATTCTCCTTTTTCTTTTTATGTACGGGAACGAGACCGTGGTCCCTGTAGAATTTATGGTTCCAAGCTTTTGGATCGCCATTGAAAACAGACTCGGTGATAGGGAGAGGGAACGACTGCACACTTTGTGGGCTCTCGACGAATGGATACATGACAGTGGCAACGGGACCAAATTGAAACTTTACTCGAAGAGGATGGATCCGAAAGGAGGGACAGAGCAACTGAGAGGGACTTGGCAGGCGTCCGTACGGGTGACCAGAGAAGCCTCTGGACAGAAAATTGAAAAACACCCGTACGGCTATGCATGACCGTACGACGGAAAAAATAAAATGAAAAAAAACAAAAAAAAAAAAGAAGAAAAATTTAAAAAAAAAGAAGAAAAAAAGATCAGACCGTACGGTCGTACGGCATTCAAAAATGTCACAGCATTGTAGGATGTCGTACGGCTGTCAAGTGCCGTACGACAATAGCATCCATGCCCGTACGTTATTTTTAATGCAGCAGTCACCGTACGGAAGGAAAAAAAAATAAATAAAAATGATACTGTACGGTACCGTACTGTTCCATAAGACACCGTACGGCATCGTACATGGAAAATGCCAAGCTGAAAAATAAAAGACCGTACGGTACCAAGGCGACGCATAAGGATTAGATGGGCGTACGATAGCCAAGCCATAAATAGGATACCGTACGGTTGTACAGCCAGACCACATGCTACAGGAGAAATTAAAAAGCGCAAGGATATATTCGTACGGTCATTGCAGACGATAAAGTAGCCGTACAAACACATAGTTACGGCATTGATCAGTAATAATTTGGTTGTATCTGTACAATACAAAAAAGAGTCAGAGAGAGGGAATCCATACGACACAGACAAGAAGATGCATAAGGGTTCAGTACAGCATTGGGATGTGTGAAGGGGAAAGCATGAAGGAAGAAATTCATATGGTATTCTAAAAAAAAAAAAAAAAAAACGACGACAAAACAAAGCAGCTCATATTGAAGAACGAATGGTACCTAAGGGAAGGGCATGAGCAGGAAGTAATGGAAACATAAGTGGTTTGCAGAAAAGAGCATGGGAGCAGACGAAAATCACAAAAATAGTGCGTTTCATTGACTTTGAAGGTGCTAAATTGGTCTTGGCTCTGCCCCAGAACCCCGCGGGGGCGCTGCCCCTCGACCCCGCTGGGGGCGTTGCCCCCTAGACCCCCAGTCGGTTTAGTTATCAGTCCCTGGAGAGTGTGACCAGTTGATGAGACCGGGAGCTGCTGCAGGCATGGAGCATCTGTATGTCAAAGGTGGAGAAACCACTGGAGCAAGCCTTTTGAGAGGGGTATTACGCTTTGAGGCACTCGGAGTAGGTGTTGGCTAGACGGGAGACTGTCGTGGTGGATGCACAGAGAGCTCGGGAGGAGCTGACCACCCAGTTGGAGGCAGTAGAGCGACACTTGGCTCAGCGTACCCAGGAGTTAGAAGCAGAGAAGGCAGCACGGGTGGCTATTGAGGTCAGATTGACAGGAGAGACAATATTGTGTTAGCCGACACTACAGCTGAAAAGTATGTTTGGGAGACAAGTTTGGTGTAGGCACGGGAGGAATGTGATGTGATGGAAAAAGAACTACGAAGCAGCATTGATGGGGAGGGCGGCACTTCAGCTTTTTCAGGGACGCCCTCCGCCCCTTCTCTTCAATGATTTTTTTATTCTATGTAGTGTATTTCATCTCCTTGTTGCGAGTCGCCGGAGACGACTTTGTTTTTTGGGGGGGATGATGTTGTCGGGATAATTGTATGTACGGGTTATTATGTTAGTAAAGTATTATATTACTCTCGGTCGTTAGTGACCGAGAGGTTAGACAGTTACATCACGACGCTTCGGTCGTGACCCTTCGGGTACTTTATATACTCTCTCGGAGGTTGGACATGGGAGATATTATTGTATGATCATTACGATGTAAAGGTACTTGCCAGTTTGGAATGATTAATGAAAGTATTTGTTATTCTCTAATATATTCTGTGTTTATTATATTTCCCGTACTATGTCTGTGCAATACTAAGTTTACCCCAGCTGGTAAACAGAAACTTGATTCAAGTTGTTAGAAAAACCAATTTCTCCACGGAGAAGCATGGAAATCAGGCCTTTAATTAAAAAGATTTATGATCAAGATGGCCTTAATGAGATATATGTGGGAAGTAATCAAATGATGTTAGACTTAAGAAGTCAGAAGTGAAAATGTTTTGCTGAAGTTCATCTAAAGGCAACTTGCATGTTAACTCGTGACTATATTTTTGAAAGATTGCTAACTCATAAGAATGTTTTAATTTTACCCAATTTGTCATATTGCAGATTTAACACGAAGTTCCTTTCTTGTCTTCCAAGGTGAGATGAATATGGAGATGCTCATGGACAAAGAGGGATTATGGCAAGATGAAGGGAGATGACCATGGGGAGAATTCTAGTGAGAGGTGGCTTCCGCTTTAAGACTTCAAGCAAGTACAACATGAGGAATTCAAGATTTCAAGTATCAACAAGCTGCAAGCCATTCATCAAGAGGACAAGAAAGGTGATGTTTGAAATCAAAGGTCAAAATGAAGATGCAAACTCAAGAACAAGATGAAAATGGAGATCAAATAACTAGTTGTGCAAGAGAATGATCATGGATACAAGAGGAAGTTATTAAAAACTTGAATTTCCTTCAGAAATCTAAGTTAATTTTTAAGGATTCAACTACATGAAGCAACTCATCACGTCTACAAGGTCAAGATTTCAAGTACAAGAATGTTCAAAGTCATGTTAATGAGAAGGTTTCAAGGTGAAGATTTCCAAAAGGATGGAGAAAGTTCATGAAGATGAAGCAATTTGAGAATATGGGTCATCACAATCATTTGAAGACTAAAAAATGTTGAGTATTAAGAGATATTGCTAGAGATACAAAAAATTCTTTATGATGATGGAGAAGTTAGATGGATAAAGTTTATAAGATAAGTATTTTGAGGTGGTGACCACTCATCTTCAACCAATCAGAAAATTTCAATTTCATCCAATCAAATTATCACAAGTGTACATGTGGAGTCCACCTAATGCTCTACCTAATCAATTTTCTCATTGGTTCTCAAAACAATGTAATTTTCTTATTCGCCCACAAGGTTGTGCTTCATTGTAATTGGAAAAAATTTAATGCTTGTAAGTGGTAGTTACATTAGTGTTGGGTTGGCTTAATATTGGCACTTGATGTTGAATCGATCTTGGCCATTCATTGTAATTGAGCTCCTTATATAAGGCTAGGCCTTCTCATTTGTAAAAGAGGAAGATTTATAGAGATTGTTGCCATAATGCTACCAAAGTTATTCCTTCTTCATCGTTATCATGGTGAATGTTTGTGAAGTTTTGGAGTATTACATGGTTTCTACATTTCCTCACTTATATTAGGATTTTATTTATGTTGAGTAGAAGTAGGAGTAGCTGAATGGAAGATATTGTTAATTGATGAATTATTGTGAAACTATGTTCATACTTATTGGTATTTGTTGATTGTAAGTAATAGTGTAAGGCTGGTCTGAACTAATTGCAAGAACTTAACTTCAATTGGAAATGTTCATTTGGATTGTGCCATCGTTAGGTATTTGAATGACTGTTGACAATATGAAATCATTCACGTATCCTTTGAAGATAGGACCCTCCTTTGCATAGTTGACTTGGCGAAGTAAGGACTAGTTTAGTCTCACCTCACAATCAATGATCTCTTACATTGTAGAATTAGCCTAGCCTTCTAAATCCTTTATCTTTTTGCAATTTGTTTCACTAGAAATAATTGAAGAGCTTCAATTGCCAAATCATTTGCATTAGAAAGTTGATAGCTTGTCCATTGAATGAACAACGTAAGTACCTTTGTGATACCCAAAATATCACATTACATAACTGAGTTAAGTCCACAATTAGAATGAACCTTGGGGTTGTCTTAGTTGATCACACAATCATAATACATTGTTTAGCATCTAAGCTTCCTTATTCAAGAGAGGATTTGATATTTGGTGTTTCATCTTGGAATACTAAGTGTTTCTTTTTGCATGTTGAAGTGGTAAAAAAACTCCCATCAACATACCTCATTCCACCTTGACCTCAAATCCATCATGCTCTACTTGTTGATGGGTGTTTTGTGACACTTCTCAACACAAAATAAAATACCAAGTATTCTATCCTCTCCGGAATAAGGAAACCTCAAATGCTAAATAATATGATAATGTGTGATCAAATAAGGCAACCCCAAGGTTTACACCGCGAACTAGCGACTTTGTGTTAGATATAACTTAGTTGAAACGATGTGAGATGCTTGTTCTCACAAAGAGACTTATGTTATTCTTTCTGGATTTATCAACTTGCTCTCTAACAACGAATGATTTTGCATTGTAGGCTCTTCAATTAATCCTAACAAAGGGGGTTTTGAAATAAAATACAAAAGAGATGGGTTTAGGAATCTAATCTACTTCTTACAATGCAATAAACTATTGCTGACTTAGTGAAACCAAACCAAGCTTTGCTTTGCCAAAAGGAACAACTACACAAAGATGATGCAATCTCTAAAGGGTACGCAAATGATTTTCAAATCACTTATGCACATCAACTCCATATATCATGTGAATCAATGAGGATAAAGCAATTGAAGTTAAGCTTTTGAAATGAGTTTAGACTAGCCATACACTGCAACTTGCAATCAACAAATTACAAATGGTATGAACATAAGGTTTCACCATGAATCAATAACAACAATCTTCTATTCAACTACTCAACTTGATATAAACAATTCTAAATTAATCTATAGTCTTCTTGCTCTTCACTACTTTCTCTCTCAACTTTTGGACACTTAGCAACAAAATGACACATATTACCACAAGTAAAACTTTTGAGAGTATACTTACCTTTGTGTTTGTCAAATCCTTCCTTGCTTCCTCACAAAGTGAGCTTATTCTTCATCACTTGAATTTTCACTTGATTTAGGCTCTTTGTTTTTCATCTTCTTGGATGCTTTGAGGTCCTCTCCTTCATCTTTCTGGATCCCATGCAACTCATCCATCTTCAAAGTGTCTAGATCCTTCATTTCTTCCATGGCGGAAGTTTTCGCATCAAATCTCTTGAGAAGAGATATTAATACCTTTTGCACAATTATTGCAGCCTCAACCTTCTGTCCAAGAACGAGGATAGTGTTGACGATTTCATCCATGCGTAGTAGATAAGCTGCGATATTGTCTTCTTCCTTCATCTTCAAACTTTTAAATTGTCTCCTGTGGGTTTGGATCTTAGCCTTCACTTTGTCATCACCTTCATAGGTCTTTTGAAGCTTGTCCCACATTTCTTTTGCTGATGTGCATTGCATAATCTTAATAAATTCCAATTCAATGGGGCCACATAGAATTACATTCATAGATTTAGCATTATTTCACTTGCCTTCTGTCTAGCTTGATCCATTGGTGGAGGAGATGGTGCCACATAGCCATCCACAGATGATTGGCATATATCAAATCCAAGGGCCATTAAATAGGTGCACATCCTTATATGCCAAAAGGCATAGCTAGTTCCATCGAACAATGGAGCTCAATTTGAAGAGAAACCTTTTTAACATGCCATGTGTGTTCTTGATATCTTCCTTCAAGTGGTTAGGCTATTTTGGAAGGAACCTGCTTTGATACCAATTGATGGAACACACACTTATACTAAGAGGGTGGGTGAATCATTATAAGGCAATCTTCAACTAATTTAAACTTTAATAATTGCAATGAAGAAATCAAAAAAATACATGCACACAAGAGACACAAGCTTTTACATGGAAACCCTTATGGAAGAAAACGACAACAAAATATTGCCTGGATAAAATCTTCATACAAACTTCTTAGGCACCATTCCCTCTTGATGATTTGTAGGCACCAACCAATTCGAAACACCAATCCCCACCACTGAGCACCAACCCAGCAAGAGACACCAATCTCTTTTAACAATAGGCACCAACCTCCCGATATCGTTAGGTAGGAGGTACCAACCTCCAAAATATAACAGTATGATAATTGTTTGGAACTTCTTGGATCAGCTGTAATTCACCTTCTCAGATTTTCTTTAAATCTCCTTCAAAAATCTGCCATTAATTTGCTCAAGTATCTCTCATAAATCTGCTCAAATATCTTTTTGATTCTTCTCTTCATATGAATGATATTCAATAATTTTCTTGCTTTTTACATCTCCATGCTTAGTTATTTTGTATCTCACAAACACACCTTTTCACCAAGGAGGGGTGACTCTTCAAGGAGGTTGGCCATATGAGCGAAAAAACAACTATGTTTAGTCCACAAAACCCTTCCACATTTGGGTGCAAATATCAGCCCCTTTGAAAAATACTTTATTTATACTTTTGAATCCCTCAAATGGGGCACTAGATACCAATGGTCCCCCTCTTAGAATAATTAAAAATCTTTCTTTTTTGAACACTGAAATATCCTTCATCTTAGGCACTAGACATGGGTTGGCCCATGTGGGAATAAATGAAATTTTATTAATTCAAATTAAATGTAAATTAATACTTCCAATCTGACTGCCAAATATGATCTGGTTTTTGCATTAAACTCCATTGATTTTTGTTGATGTATGTAGCATCGGTCAGATAAATAAAACTGATTATATAATTATTATGATATTTGATTTATTATATATACATATGTATATATTAATATATTTAATAATTGATATTATTTTATGTTAATATATATATATATATATATATATATGAAGTTAATCATTTATTTATTCTTATAATGACTATAGAGTTAAATTAATAAATTAGATTAATGAATAGACATGTCCCATGAAGGGACATGTCTCTTCTTATCTTTACCATGTATATATTCAAGAGATCGATGCATTTGGAACACATACTTTTATGGCAGTGCTATTACATTTGCAGTGATCTAGAACTTAACATGGTATCAGAGTGGGTTCCCTACCAGCTTGTAAGATTCCACAAATAGTGAAAGCCTATTCTTGAAGCGAATCATTAAAAAAAATATATATTATTTTCAAATTTATTTTGCTAGAACGATTAGAGTGTTTTATCTTCTATAGTTTGTTTGGAGTTCATAAAACCAATGCACAACAAAGTAAATGGTTCTTTTCTTGAGAAGATGTACTCTAGATTTGAATGGATGACTCAAGGAGGTGACACCGCTATATTATATCCCTGTGAGGATAAAATCACTAAATCTATATGCGTCGTATTACATAGTATTGTTCAGAAGAAGAATAACGATGGACAACATGCAGAAGAGATTAAGAAATTGACGGAATCCTTAAAGGATAAATTCTGTAATGGCGAGTATGTTGAAAAGTGTATGAAGGATAATTTTGAATCTGTAAAAGATTTGATCAAAGCTGCAGGCATATATTAGAGGACTTATCTTCATTTAGTAGTTTTGCACGGTAAGATCGAAGTTTGCAGAATCCTTATTGAAGAATGCTGGATAAAAGTGTATGAAATGGATTTAAACAAACTAAATTTACTGCATTTTGGCTATAAAGGGTAAATAGACTGACTACACAAAGAATTGTGTATTTTCCTAAAGTGCCAAGGGTAATATTAAATGATCGCCGAAAACATCATACATGAGTATTCATCATTTGTCTATGTGCAACAAGGATGGAAGACAATAGTATGAATTCCAACGGTCATTGAAGTTCATCATTACACTTGGAGTTGACTCGATACACTGGAATGGGACATTGGCGCCAAGAAAGAACTAAGTCGTGTATCCATGAGAGCTTTGTTTTGTGGTGAATGACATTAAGGAATTAATGATGGGCATCGAATGGGAGAATAGAGAGGTGGAGTGAGACCCATAAAACATGGGAAAGAAGCCTTACAACATGGAAGCACTATGACAGGACTTTACGTCATCACCAGATCATACCCCTTACGGAGAATACAACTGTAATCTACGTATTGAAATATCTCTGAAATAATGTCTTGTATTAAAATCCTATTCAAATTGTCTTCAAAATACAAGTCCTCAATGTTTCCGCTAATTGGTGATAGAGGGATTTCTCTTGGCATCATTATAAGCAATGAATCTCTTGAATTTGGGACAAAGATAGGAACGATATTCTTAAGGATTCACGTTTTATGGTAAGCCAACATTGTATTGATGTGATATAAATACACAAATGTATATCAGATGGAGTATTCACTGAGTATTGAATAAGGGTCACCTGTTAATTACGGAGAAAGCAAGTCAGATTGCAAAACTTAATAATCATTGGCATTAAAATAAAAGGATTAATTAGCGTTGAGATCTTGTTATTGGTATCATAATACATCTATCAACAACGACATTTATTTGTACCAGTTGCTAAAAGCAGTTGTGATAAAGTATGCGGCAATTGTGAAACTTAGAAAGCAACCTTTGGATTCAATTCCAAACAGCTCAATAAAAAAAGAAGAAGAGAGAAATAGTATGAAAGGAGTTCAAAGTGCAGAGACATTTTGCCATAGAGAAATGAAGCGATCAACTAAGGCCCATAACAAACAGAAGAGAGTTGATGGTATGGCATATGAGAGGTGTTAAAATAGAAGAGGAGAATACTATAAATAATAAGGAACAAGGCATTTCTTTAACAAAGGACATTGGGTTCAAAGAACAGTGCAGGCTCCAAAATACAGACTGCAAATGGGCTGATAGCACAATGGTAATTGGGAGGACCTAGATTTCGGTTCTAGCTGGCCCATATAATATAGATTTTAAATGTTTATCTCAGTTAGACAAGGAAGAAGATTGATCGTAATGTAGTATTTAATTGGAGCATGGAAGAAGACCAATATTCATAAGGAAGAAAGAAGTTTTTTAAAAATTGATTTATCAATTCGGGAATTTGGATTCATTTGAAAGAACCTTCAAATATTTGGTAAGAGTAAGAAAAAGAAGAACGATATAAGAGTGGGAATTTTACATTGTGGGGGGAATAATATCCAATGTTACATTCCCATTTGAAGGTATCCTTAGTGGGGAGATGACTCAAAGGAGAGATGTCTCTCAAATAATCTAAGAAGGTGTTTTCTGATTTGATGTATATGGAGGGTAAAAGAGCGAGGTTCCTTCCTTAAAAATCTAACCGCTTGAAGGGAGATCTGATCAGATTGAAGGTTGTCATAGTGTATAGAACCTTTGGATATTCAAGATAGGTCATGTGAATTTTTTTTTGGTAATGTTCGATAACAGCGACATCATTTTGTAAATTTGCATGATATTGTCTATATGGGCTCACCTTACAAAATGAGATACTTAAGATAAGTATTCCATGTTTTATTCATGCTATACTATTGGACAGAAGCACAAGAAAATTGCATTCAAGGGAGAAAGAACTTAATGCCTGCAGTTATGGAACTGAGTTGAGAGTTGATGTTAGATTCAAAGGGAGTCTAACAATGTCAAGATGGAGCACAAACTTGAGCTTCAGAGGGAGCAACTAGAGGATCTTCATCTGTGAACATCTGAGGATCTTGATTCAGAGGGAGTAGACCATGTCAAGATGGGTTCCTTAGTGATCAATAGTTAGAGGACTGCGATTCATAGGATGGAGTTTCAACATCAGTGATCCATTATTTTTGTATCTTATAGAGATTCCTTATCACCGTGTAAGAGGCATGGTAGGAAGGAATGTGATCCAGTTGGAGTCTATTAAAATGAGTGATCAAACAACAGATATTCTTACCGAACCACTTGCCAAGGTGGAAGTTGATCACTTCAGGAAGAATATTGGTATGGTTGAAATATAAAATTTTGAGTTGTACTAATATAATAAAGATGTTTAATGTGTAAACTTCTTTTGTCAAATGTGTGACTTTATGGGCTCATCCATCCTGTGTACATTTTTGAAAGGTGACGACCTTTTAGACAATGAACACTTGTATTAGATGTTACAAGGTGACGATCTTGTAATGGAGATTCGTTATGGTAGACTTTTTGATATGTCAGTGCACATACCATAATAGGGCTATATGTAAGGGGAATGTAATGTTCTCAAATTACTATATCCTTGTATCACGATCTGAGTTGATATGAAAATCAGGGATCACGATCTTAGGTGATTCCTCATATCACATGTTAGGTGATATGTAAAACTAGATATCACGTGTTAAGTGATTCCTCATACCACATGTTAGGTGATATGAAAACTAGGTATCACGATCTAAGGTGATTCCTCATATCATGTGTTAGGTGATATGTAAAACTAGGTATCATGTGTTAGGTGATTCCTCATATCACATGTTAGGTGATATGTGAAACTGGGTATCACGTGTTAGGTGATATGTAAAACTAGGTATCACGTGTTAGGTGATTTCTCATATCACATCTTAGGTGATATGTAAAACTAGGTATCACGTGTTAGGTGATTCCTCATATCACGTGTTAGGTGATATGTAAAACTAGGTACCACGTGTTAGGTGATTCCTCATATCACTTCCTCATATCACATGTTAGGTGATATGTAAAACTGGGTATCACGTGTTAGGTGATTTCTCATCTCACGAGTTATGTGATATATGCCTTCACGAGATATGTGAGATTTCTTATCACAAGAAATGTGATATATGATTTTATCTTCCCTAGCTAAGAGGGAGTGTTGATGTATGTAGCATCAGTCAGATAAATAAAATTGATTATATAATTATCATGAGAATTGATTTATTATATGTACATATATATATTAATATATTTAATAATTGATATTATTTTATATATATATATATATATATATATATATGAAGTTAATCATTTATTTATTCTTATAATAACTATAGAGTTAAATTAATAAATTAGATTAATAAATAGACATGTCCCATGAAGGGACATGTCTCTTCTTATCTTTACCATGTATATATTCAAGAGATCGATGCATTTGGAACACATATACTTTTATGGCAGTGCTATTACATTTGCAGCGATCTAGAACTTAACAATTTTCTTAGAAGAATTATCTTGGTTTGACCTTTGCCATTAATGACAATAGTTTTCTAACAAAAATCATTCAAAATAACTTCAAGAAACTTCTGGAAAAAATATCCTAGCTGTTGCTGCTGACAAAATCATGCAAAAAACTCTGAAAATCACATCGAGACACTCTCTGGTTAAAAATGGGTAAAAAGCTCATCGAAATGAAGGTGTCTACATTAAACCTTCTTGTCATGGCTTGAGCAGGTGGAAATGGGTGTTTTTTTTCAGAAAACCCTTCATGACCAAAAAAATCCCATGGTGAGTTGAAAAAATGTCATTTTTTTTTTGTGATTTTGTCTAAAATCCAGTTGTGCAGCCTATAAAAACCTGCATGCAATTTGCTAAGATGAAAACTCACATTTTACCAACAAATAATGGCAGGGTTCATTAAAAAAAACAATGCGATTTTGACTGAAAATGGTGCTACAAATTTGCAGAACAAAAATCTCTTGATTTTATTAAAACTTGTCCATAAACTTCTAGAAAACCCTCGTGAAATCTTTAAGTAAAACATACCCATTGAATTATTTTTGAAACATTAATCAAACCTTTTTACGAAATTATATAATGTCTTTGATAATTTCTGTCACCAGTCCCAAGGTTCCTTCAAAACCTTAGCTTTGATACCAAATTACAAAAAGTAATGACACAAAGAATGATTACGAAGATATTCTATGTTCAATATTTAATATTAACATAGGATGTAAAGTCGTTTTAAATAAGAGTTACAAACAATTTATCCAATAAGATCGACAACTAATAAAAGTAGATGACAACTAAAGAATAAAGAATATTCCTTAAGTCTGCTAATAATTTAAGTGACCATTAAAACTAAATATTACAATATTATTTTAATAAAATATTATGATATGAAATGTTCTTATATTTGAAATTTTTTCCCTAATTTTTAATAAATTTCCCTTATCATCCCCTAAAAACTGGCCTTAGAAAAAATTGTCCAAGAAATCAGAAAATCTCAGTGTAGGTATTTGAAGCAAAAAGATAGTCATAATAGTAATTAAAGGAATCTTGTACAATGTGCATATTTAAAGTTCTTTTAGTTTTATGCTAAGTTGTCTAATTAAGTGATTTCCTTTTTGATTTTGTGTATGGAATGTCTTGGAATTAGGTACTGATAAAATCGATGTGGAATCAAACATGGGTTACCATTTTAGAGGTCAAAACATTTTAAAAATTTCCTGGCTGAGTCTAGTGTAGATGTGTTGATTCCAAGAGGATGTCAATGTGATCAGTAGTTGGGCACAATTTTTGTTCTCTTTTTCAACTTTCTCAGATAGATTGACTCCCATCACGACTAGGGTTCTCAAATTTATCCAAATTATCACTTCATACTTAATTCCTTGTCTGATTTTCTTTTATTTCTTCTTAATCCTATTTTGGAACATACTTTTTTTTTAATTTTTTATTATAATTATATAATTATCTCTCACACAGTTTCTTTCTTAGTTCTTTACAATTTTTCTTAGTCTACTGTTTTTGTATTTTTTCTTATTTTTCCATACTTTTCTCCTTTTTCATTTTCACTCTTTCCTTTATTTCCTCATAAATTTATATCACGAATATTATTTTATATATATTTATTTGTTTTCAAAAAAATTCTCTATTTTGCAATTTTGTCTCGTTTACATTCCTCATCCTTCCTCTTGTCATTTTCATTCTTTCTTTTATTTATTTCCTCATATTAATTAAACCAATCTTATTTTTTCTCTTTTTCCTAATTTTATTTTTATTCTTTTTATTTTGTATTGTCTTGTGGTCCCTCTTTTCTTTATTAATTTCCGCTCATAATTATTTTCATTGTTATTGAGTTTTTTTGGCCTTTCTTAATTTTTCTTTCTCTTAATTAGCACTTATTTCTTCATAGATATATCCTCTTTTAATTTCATTTTCGTAGTCTACTTCTCATAACCTTTCCAATTTTTAATCTCCTTACATAATTTCTTACTCAAATTACTTATTTCTTTCTTTCAATTTTTTTGCCTTTTTTAGCCTTTTTGAATTTTTTGACCAATTTGGACTCTCAAACCACGTGTTGCCTTTCTCTCACTCCCATCGTTTTTATATAGTCTGGGTCTGCAACTTCACATCTATTTAATTCCTTCAACTGCTGTCATCTTGATGATGGATCATGGAGTGATACGAAACATTGATTCAAAAATCTTTAATATAATTTAATTTAGAAACAACATTATCGCTTAATTATATTTGTCTTCACCTTGACATATGCAATGTCAAAACCATATGCTTGCAATCTACTGATCCACTTCTTCTCCCTATCATTGAGATCCTTTGGTCCATGAAGTACTTGATGTTGTTGTGGTCTGTTTTGATGATAAACTTACCCCAAACTAGGTATGGTCAGAATTTGGCCAAGACATTCATAATGGCCAACATCTCTCTATCATATACAAAATAGCTCCTCTCCACACCTCTTAACTTTCCTCTCTCAAATGCGATGGGGTGCTTCTCCTATATCAAAACTGCTCCTATCCCCTCTCCTAAAGCATCACACTCTAACTCAAAAGGTTTGGAAAATATGGTGTTGCCAATGTTGGATAGGTGGCCATCACCTGCTTGAAGTGCTCAAAACATTTCCGTGCTGAATTAGACCACTCAAAAGTTCCTTAGTGAAATCTATAAGTGAAGCTGCAATTTGTGAGAAACCCCTAACAAACCTTTAATAGAATTAGTAGAGACCAAAGAATCCCTTGAGCTATGTGAGATTTGTAGGAGTAGGCTATTCAACAATAGCCTTATTGAAAATCAAGATGTCATTAAAAAATATCAAGATGCTCCATATGCTAAATCCCTTTAGCTATGCGTGATTTATAGGAGATGCTGCATATGCTCCTCCCAAGTCTTACTAAAAAACAAGATGTTGTCAAAAAATATCAAAACAAATTTCCTCAATTGTTTCGTGAACGCCTGATTCATACAAACTTTGAAATGTGGCTAGAGCATTTGTCAATTTAAAGGGCATCACCAAATACTTGAAATGTCCAGAATGGCACCTGAAAGAAGTCTTCTGAATATCCTCTTTCCTTATCCGAATTTGATGGTACCCCGACCTCAAATCTATCTTAGAAAAATATTAAGCCCCATGCAACTCATCAATCCTGGGAATTGGATACCTGTTCTTGATTGTCTTTTTGTTCATGGCCTTGTAATCAATACACATCTGCATTGTTCCATCCTTCTTCTTCACCAAAACCACTGTTGATGCAAATGGACTCTTGTTGGATCTTATCTGCCCCATCTCTAGTAACTTTTTAATTGCCTTTTCTATTTCATCCTAATGCCTCTCAGGATGCTAATAAGGAGTAGTGATGACTAGTTTGGCTCCCTCCTCTAGCTCAGTAACCTGCCCTATTCCCCTCTTAGGCGGAACTCCATGAGGGGTACTCCCAAACACCTTGCTATGCTTGGATAGAAACCTCTGAATATCAAAATGATAATTATTCTTTTTTTGGTATGGAATTGTAGGAACCATTGGCATGATGAGACACTCTACTGCCCACCCTACCTAATCATGTCTAATCAGCTGTTCCATCCTCTTAAGAGATTCCACTCTAGGCCCTCCATTTGAAAGTCCCTTGAGTACTACTTTCCTTGGTGTTTGAACCTCATCTCCAACTTCTGTAAGTTGAAAGAGAACTCTACAAATGATAACATCCATGTCATACAAAGAAAAACATCATTGCCCCCCATGTCAACCACAGAATTCATCTTTCATCTCTTAATCACCCAACTGTATACTCAGATCAGAGATCTTAGGAGTACAAGGAAGCATATACCCAATAACTACCATCATCTTAAACCCATCGTGCTCTTCAATCCCCTCTTAGCTACAAATATTTCATGAATGAAATTATGTGCAACTCCAGTATCAATCAAAGCAACTAGTCGCTGCCCCTATATTACACCTTTCTCCTTGAATGTGATTGCCTCTTGAGCACTAGTGAATTGTGCAATGGTCCTATTATCCTTGGACTCTTTTCAGATGGATTTTCTTCTTCACTGCTCTCTGAATCAAATTGTTGTTCTGATTTTTCTGATGCTGATTCATCAGCAGAAAAATATTCTAGTTGCTTAGCTTTGGCTTTCATGCTGCACTTATGTGATGGGTTCCAAGGTTCTCTGCAATGGAAGCACAATTTCCTCATTCTGAGGTAATTAAACTTCTCACTATCAAACTCGTTTGAATCATGTATGGCTGATGTGATTCCATTTGAAATTGTTTCTTGTTTCCGTCCTTATGTGGGAATCCTTTGAGCTTAAATTTTCTTCTTGAAGTAGAAGCCTCCATGTCCTTAACCTTTTTGATGGCCTCATATAAAGTAGGTGGATTGAGAGCCTTAATCCAACCTCTCAATGGATTTGTCAACCCACCCATGAAAAGAACCATGTGTTTTCTCTTTGAAATATCTGTGACCAGCATTGCAAGTCTCTGAAAATCTGTGATATATGTATCTATGGAACCCCATTTCTTCAGCTATGCCAACCCCTTGAAATGCAACTCTAGATCTTTCTTATCAAATCTTTCAATCAACCTCTTTGTAAAATCTATCTAAGAAGTGAATCCTATCATGTCCGATGGTGATCATTTAATGATGCCATCACTCATGTGCTATGCCATCAAGATGTATCATTGCATACTTAATGGTCTCTTCCTCTAGCATATGGTTGAGGTGGAAATGTGTCTACTTTCTGAACCAAAGCTCTAGCTGAAGTCTTCCCTGAACCACCATAATAAGGTAGAGTAGCTTCCCTACCTTTTGCAAGTCATAGTTCTATATTCTTCCACTAGTGCAAGGTCTATGTTTCATCTTGACATCCATGTCGTCTCATAATGAGATAGCAGCCTGGAACTTAGGACCTCCACTCTCTCAATCTAGTTGGAACTGATTTTGCAAATCAGTTTTTCACCCTATGTCAGTGCCCTGGGTGGAAAGGTAGGCATAAGAGCTCTTGAACTGATGGTTCTTGTTTGCTGATTTACATTCCGACTATGAATCAAGTTATCTCTTTAACCATTGTTTCCTCCATGGTTGCATCCGACACATTATTGCCTCTGCTGTTTGCACCAATATTTATCCCCATCTGTTGAGCCATCATATCTATTAATAGATCCAAATGTTGTTTTTGTTGTTGTGCCCTTTGTTTTGAGGCTTGTTGCTTTCTAACCAAGTCATCCAACAAATTCAAAAATCTTTCTTCTCTTGGGCCTCTTGCATTCTTGTTACCCATGTTTTCTATGTTTTCCTTTTTAAAGCCCTTTGTTCTTCTGTAATTAAGGAGCAGACCTATTTTTGCAATAATGTAGTGGAAATGGTTATTGTTCCCAACGTGACATATCTCTGTTTTGTCATATTGTACCCTCTAGGAAGGCATGATACACTGCTCTGCTACCACTGTAATATGCATCCTTGTTGTGCTCATTCTTATTTTTTGTTTTTTGCTTAGAATGAGATGAAGAAGAGAGAAAGTGATGCAGCCATGACCGAAGAGATCTCAAAAGAGATGTCCAGTCTTGCAGCAAAGAAACAACACAATGGAAAACACAAAGCAACAACAAGATGTAACCAAATAACAACTCTTCATTAACAAGAAAGCATTAGATTACATTCAAATTTCATGCAACATGCCGAGCTGTAAGGCCTTCCCGGTTACGGCCAATACACCAACAAATACCACAAGATCTCATAGGTCCCAACTACTCCCTAGCTAGCCCCCACTGCTTTTTTCTATGCTACCCATACCCTCCTTTTATACAACATGGCCACAAGTCGGCCTTACAAATTAGAAATCCTAAAACAACAGTCGGCTCAAGAAACACATGACAATATGTGTTATCCTTCATGTCGGCTTGCAAGAGTCATTAAATTCGCATAGGAGAAAGAATCAACCTAGATTTAGGTCCTCACGCATCCCAATAGTCGATCCATATCACGAGGAATGTGACCCAAATTAAATGCACATGTCAGCCAGCCAAAACAATCAAAATAAACCCGTCGGTGAACTAGACCACCAAGCTTGTCAAAACATCAACCGAGCAATACAAAACAACTACCGATGCCACTCGGTGACGGATTACCAAAACAAAGACCGAGCTCGTCAGTGATCCAAAACAGGAACATTTCACCGAGGAACCCCAAAGAAGTTACCGAGCACAAACTCATCCATTGAGCTCATTCGGTAGAGTAACATCCACCCTCAGTAACTGAGTCCGTCGATGAAGCAACACATCTTCCAACCGAGAACTACCACCAAATGGCTGAGAATCTCAGGTCTCCAACCGAGATCACCACTTCAAACATTGAAAGCCAAAACCCAACTCTAACATATTTTTGGTCGATATAGGGTTGCCAACTGCCCAAGGATGCTCTTGCATCAGACACCCCAGGTGCAAAAATATGTTCTCAGCAGCTCGACGAACATCTTTTGGGATTCAACACATAAATCCCAAACTGGTTCTTGATATACATGTCCTTCGAGTCCTCAACTGGTACACTCTTGCCTCTGTTCCACTTCGGTGAATCCTTCCCTGCAACTGACAACTATTTGCCTTGCCTTCTCACATCTTTCCCCGGTATGCCACAGGTCTGTTTTTCTTGCTGATATCTAACCCTTTGAGAATCCTTCAACCCACTTCTTCTACCGAAGCTTAGATTCCTTTCACCGAGTTCTGTATCCTACAAAGGAATCAGGGAAAACTTCCTGCCACACTTCTCAATAGTGAATACATTCTTGACACAGTCATGTACAACCTTACAATCATACTGCCAAGGTCTACCAAGTAACATGTGACAAGTACTCATGTCCACAATATCACACAACACTTGATCCGTATACTACCCAATTTGAAAATTAACAACACATTGCTCCCTTACCTCTAAAGCATGTTCATCTTGCAACCAGCTGATCTTATAAGGACAAGGACGTCTCACTCTCTTCAAACCAAGTTTCTGTACCATCTCCTCAGTAACTAGGTTATCGGTACTACCACTATCCACAATCACATTACAACACTTACCTCCAGACTTGTATTGGGTTCTAAACAAATTTCTTCTCTGACAAGGTTCCACTACCTTCCTACTGAACAATGTTCTCCGAACTAGCAAGTTTTCTCCCTCCTCGGGCTCATTTAGCACATTTTCATTCAGCACAACATTCCTGTTATTACCGACCTTCTTGTTTGCATGGGGACATTCAAATGACCTATGCCCTCCACAGTTGTGACAAGTACCTTTGAATCCACCTCTACCTGTCCTTCTCTTCGGTTCAATAGGTTTCAATCCATCCTCAACTATCAGTCAACTATCAGTTTGTCCTTTCCCGACTGCTCTTGCTTCTCCTTCCCTCGGGAGTTACCTTGATTTCTCCTCTTTAGCTTATCTTCTGCTTTCAGGGCATATTGATAAGCATCCTCAACTGAATCTATCTTTAACATGCCTATCTCATCCTGGATATTGAATCTCAGACCATTAATATACATGGCCACCTTTTCCTTGTAAAGTTCTCTATGTCCAGACCGAATAATCAGCTTGTAAAACTCCTCAGTATAGTCTTTCACAGTAATCTCCTTCTGCTTTAGGTTTTGTAACTTCTTGAATAACTCAAGTTCTTAGTCAACAGGAATAAACTTTAGCCTTCAGTTTTGCCACCATCAACCTCCACTGAGTGATGTTCATTTCACCTTCTTCTCTATCTCTCTGCAATTCTTTCCACTACAAAGCAAAATGTCCCTTCAACTTAGTTTGCGCTAACCTTACTCTGAGAGGATCTCCAATGTCTTCTAGCTCAAAGTAGTCTTCTAACTCACTGATCCAATCAATCAATTCTTCGGGTTTCCATGTACTTGAGAAATTAGAAACCTCCATTCGGTGACTCATACTCAACTGAGCCATAGATATTTCCAACCAATCAGCTCTGTCTTCTACATATCTCTCCAATCGATCGGCTCTGTCTTCTCCACTAGATCCAACAGCCTCAAAATCTTCAACAACTTCTTCATAACCATCCTCTGTTCCAAGGTTCCTCGGTAAAGAAGCTATAGCTCCCATGATCTCCAAGACCATCTCATTCTTCATCGTCGCCATCTTAGATCTGACATCTGATCTAACCTTTTCTGTTATCTTCGCCTCCACCGCATCACAGAGATCTGCGATCGCTCTAGGGTCCAATCTTCTCGGAGGCATCTTCCAAGATTTTCAAAAACCCTCTGCAACAAATCCCAAACCCGACCACCTTGTGACAACCTCCAAATTGTATGCAATTTAGATTGCAACCTGCTACCTAACACGAACAACCAGGCAGGGTTTCACAAGTCCAGGAACACAGATCTGCAACACGGATCGCACAAAATCTCTGGAGGAAATGCAACCTAGCTTGGATAAGTCCCTGATCAGATCAACCTTCGCTCTGATACCACTTGACACAACAAAGACTGAAGAGATCTCAAAAGAGATGTCCAGTCTTGCAGCAAAGAGACAACATAGTGGAAAACACAAAGCAACAACAAGATGTAACCAAATAACAACTCTTCATTATCAGGAAAGCATTAGATTACATTCAAATTTCATGCAACATGCTAGGTTGTAAGGCCTTCCCGGTTACGGCCAATACACCAGCAAATACCACAAGATCTCAAGGATCCAACTACTCCTTAGCTAGCCCCCATTGTATTTTTCTATGCTACCCATACCCTCCTTTTATACAACATGGCCACAAGTTGGCCTTACAAATTAGAAATCCTAAAACAACAATTGGCTCCAAGAAACACATGACAAAATGTGTTATCCTTCATGTCGGCTTGTAACAGTCATTAAATTCGCATAGGAGAAAGAACCAACCCAAATTTAGGTCCTCACGCATCTCAACAGTTGATCCATATCACGAGGAATGTGACCCAAATTAAATGCACATGTCGGCCAGCTAAAACAATCAAAATAAACCCGTCGGTGAACTAGACCACCAAGCTTGTCAGAACATCAACCGAGCAATACAAAACAACTACCGATGCCACTCAGTGATAGGACACCAAAACAGAGACTGAGCTCGTCAGTGAACCAAAACAAGAACATTGCATTGAGAACCCCAAAGCAGTTATCGAGCACAAACTCATCCACCGAGCTCATTTGGTAGAGTAACATCTACCCTCAGTCACCGAGTCCGTCGATGAAGCAACACATCTTCAAACCGAGAACTACCACCAAATGACCGAGAACCTCAGGTCTCCAATCGAGATCATCACTTCAAATATTGAAAGCCAAAGCCCAACTCTAACATATTTTTGGTTGATACAGGATTGCCAACTGCCCAAGGATGCTCCTGCATCAGAAAGTGTAGAAATATATTTTACAAATATGCTCATTTACAACAACAGATACTAATGAGAATAACTTACAACTTTCAAAGCTCAAATCAACTATGATCTGAAAGTACAATGCAGATATGAAATTGGAGATATCTAGATGTTCAAAACTGATTACAAACATTAATGAACAATGCCTGTTTGCTGAATTAATAAGTATTGAGTAACAGCAACAAGAACCAACAAATACAATGTTTCAAACCCTACGTGCCTAGGACATTGACTACCAGCTTGGACGACATGAAGATGGAACAATAATGGATCGAACTCCTAACCCTCGATAAATCACCTCCAAGTGCAAATGCCTAACCTCCAATAGTCTCACACCCTGTCCTTGAAGAGTACAACCTTCTCAAAGGGTACAACCAGCTCCAGATGAGTACGGCCCAACCATTAAAGAGTGTGGCCCAACCCATAAACATTAACAACATTAAACTCCCTTTGAAATCTCCTTCAATCTGCCTTTCCAGATGTCACGAGCCATAATTGATGTAGGTATAATATAAATATATTTTGTAATGCAAATATAATTATTTTAAAAATACATTGCTTCGCTCATGAATGTGTAATTAATCGATATAATATTATTTATTAATTTGTAATACAACATTAAACTATAAAATTGATTATTAATATATAATATTAATCAATATAATATTAAAATTAATCTACAATATAATATTGATCTATAATATATAGATCATTAATACTAATCAATATAAATATTAATCTATAATATAATAATAATCTATCAATATTATATATCAATATCAACTAATATACAATTAATATTATTAATATAACATAATTAATCAAATAATATTAAAATATCAAACAATGAACGATCAAATAAAAAAAGAAACATATTAGAAACTAACCATTGTTATGGTCGAAAGAAAGAAAATATGAGCCGACGGCATTATGAACCGTTGACTCTCCCTCATCATCCACTAACCCGTGACAGTAGGGTCGCGACCTTTGACGTAAGACTATGTTTTCTCCACACAAGAGTATAAAGGGAGAGAAATATCGATCTCCAAAATACGGGGGGGATTGACTATTATAAGACGGTGACAGTAATATATGTCGACTTGTATCCAAAGAGTGGACATAGTGAGCATCGTGGGGAGAAGGAAGAATTCTTGGGAGGAGAACGATACCATCATCACCAACCTTACACAGCGCGGATTTACTGGCTATTGTAGGTGGTGAGGTTGTCATCATGCAGCGTGGACTAAAGATAGTGATCTATATACTGAGTTGAAGATATCAGGAGGTGTTCGGGTTGATCTAATGACTGTAATGTCCCCACCAAAATAGGATTTAATAATAAATAATCACTAAATAATAAAATTTTAATAATAAATAAAGTAACAAATAAATATATTATTCTTTTAAAGTATATTAATATTTTAATATTATAATATTTAATTAGTGATGACATACAATATCTTATAATATAATATAATAATATAATATATTATTAATGTAATATATCAGTAATACACTAATATAATATAATTAAAAATAATAATAATATCGATATAGTAATCAATAGTTAATATTATCATAATATAATATTATAAGAATAAAAATATAGTAATTAATAAATAATATAATATCATTTCACAATATAATAAGAATATAATACTATTAGTAAATAATAATAATAATAAATAATAATGGTACTACATTCTCCATCATCAGCGGAGAGGAGACTTGGGCATCGACCAAAAGATTAGTTGATAAACCAATTAATGGATGATTCGATCAAATAAAAGAAAGGGCATTAATAGCGTTAAGATTAATAATTTATCAATAGAAGAAGAATCTTTGTATTCAGCCCGATATCGACCTAATATCAATATATCGTAAAAAGCGATGATACACAGGTTTAAGTCAATTAATCCTTCAAATAGTGGTGACGTCTATGACCCTGTCTCTCAAATAATCACGGTATTCCAAGCCTTGTTAAGCTGATAGGCTTTTTATTGTGGGCATCGCCCTTGACGGAAAAGTGTTTGATACGGAAAAAAAAAATCCAATCACTTTTTCCGTCAATATTCTTGTCTGAACGGTAAATGGTGCATTATTTTTTATTAAGTGGAATGCTTTTTTGACTGCTGAAAAGTGTCAGCAGCCAGAAAATTGTCTGATACCGGTGATGGGAAATAATTTTCGAAAATTATAATAAGTAACACTAAATTATCCGGTTTTGGCTGAGTTTTCCGCTTACAGGGCACATGAATTTCGGGAAGTTTATTTAAACAGAATAAAATATCTGGCATTGAAGGCAACCAAAACGGTTGAACTGAGGGTGGGCTTTTAAGGTGGGAGACAAACTTTAAAAGAACTCACCTTTGCATGCTATTTTGATGGCATGAAAGACACATCAGCAGGTGAATCCATTGAACAGGTACGCGGAAATGAAAGGGTAGGTATTCAGTATTTTATGTGGGAGAACAATAGGCTGGATAAAGGAAAAAATATTAAAGCTGCACATGGGAAGCAACACTCTTTTCAGAATCAACTTGAACAAGTTCCAAATCTTTCTTTTTTAATTTATTTTTTACTTGAATATGTAGGAATCACAATAAATGACAAGGAAAGAAAATGATATCAGAATCAAAGTTTCTCTTCTAGAACTTTTTAATCCTGCATTTGTACTTTCGGCCTGGTAATGTTGAAATTGCAAGTATTGCTAAATCGTTTTCTGAGTGTGCTAAGATAGTATGAGAATTGGTGATTAATATAAAAATGCCTTTGATACACGCTCTCAGAAAATCCTTATAAATGCCTGATCACCAGATTACCGTGACACATAATCTGTGCTTGCACCAAATACTCCTTTGAAAACTGAAAACTGGAACCGCGTTTTAATATTTTCGTATATTTATTTTATTTTATTATAGGAGATTCAATTTTGTATTTTTCCAACCATGTAAAACGTATTGTTGAGCAGAGCATTTTGATTTTTGGCTTGTATGTTAGCGTTTTAGTTCTTGGAACCGGGAGTTGGGAATACATTTGCAGAGTCTTTTTTGGTGATACTCAACATAGGACGGTCCACAGGTAACTCTAGGAAGAATGTTGGGTTGAGTAATTTTGTATCATTATACGACATCTGCATAATCTTCAAAATACAATATAAAGATGATATAGTTGAGAATCCAGGAATAGCGATTATGTCTGGACAAACAAAATTAACCATACCGGTAATATTAAAAAAAGGGGATCCTATGATTATTTAATAACAGAATACAATGAGTTTTGGTCAAAACTGATTCAAAGCAAACAAAAAGGTGCGGTTACTAATAAGAAGTAATTTGTTTATGGAAGATGTGTAAATGGTTTCGATACAACTGTTTCTTGTGAAATTGCATATCTTTTTAGAAGAGACATACGTGACTTAGAAGATATATATATAGAGAGATTGGAAATGAAGTTGGAGTTGGCGTGAAGCATGGTGTGCGTATAGAAAAGATTGTGTTGTGAGTGAAGAAAGAATATGTAATCAGATCTATCAATCTGATATATGGATATCAAAATTACAAAACAGTGACATGTGTTTGTATAGAAAACAATTATATGTACATCAGATAAAGAGAGTGTATTATTGAAGATCATTGAAGACTTATGGAGAAATAAGTAAGAGATTATAATGGTCATTGTATGATAAATTTATGGAAGACTGATAGCAGATTTGAAGAAAAGAATATACCAGATTTTTGAAGAAGTGTGCATAGGAGATTTGTGGAAGGATTTGAAAGAGATTGATAGTAACAGTTAGCAAGTGTATTCCATTTATCAGTTGAGATAGTAACATTGTCAAAGTGGAAATTTGAATAAGGGGTTGGTGCCTCTAACAAAGTAATTGATGCTATTGTGATGGATAAAGTTTAAGTTGTTAAAGTTCGTTATTATATTGATTCATCCCTTCCTCCGCCTCTCTCAATATATCGGTGTGCTCTTTAAGAAGCGCAAAGGAAAAGCCCCTATGTGAAACCAATAGCCACATACAACAGCAGCAATCTCCACTTATTGAAGTCTCCAATAATTTATCCTTAGTATAATTCACTATATGCTTTCTTTAAATTATAAGTATTAGCTACTTCTGATGTATAGACTATAGATATTATGTTTGTTGTAAAATGTTGTACGTGCCTAAAAATATAGAGGGCCGATTAACAAAAAGAAGGGAAAAAAGAAGTAGGGGGCTTCTCCAAGGAATCACACGAGAGAATTAACTGCAAGAATTCAAGACTTGGATATAGCCTTGGAAGGAGGAGGAGGAGGAGGAGGAGGAGAGGAAGAAGAAGAAGAAGAAGAAGAAGATGAAGAAAAAGAAGAAAGAGAAGAAGAGGACGAAGAAGAGGAAGAGGACGAAGAAGAACAAGAAGAACAAGAAGAACAAGAAGAAGAGGAGGAAGAGGAAGAGGAAGAACAGGAAGAAGAAGAAGAAGAAGACGAGGAAGAAGAGGAAGACGAGGAAAAAGAGGAAGAAGAAGAGGAGGAGGAGGAGGAAGAAGAAGAAGAAGAGGAGGAAGAAGATACTATCGGCGTGACCTTTGCAGCTCCATTAGGTGCAAGTGCTAGTATCTAGCAATCATTGAAAATAACCAACATCACCGTGATTCATAAACACCAACACATCCATCATATTGAAATATTTCTTAAAAGAACTAGATACGAACTCATCATTTACTACATTTGTCAATGCACGATTCATTCATATGTGGCATATTGTTAAGAGATTAGTAATTGGGGAGAAGTGTGATTAGCACTAAAGAAGCAATCTCTTAAATGGACACGCCTTTGTCATTTAAAATTGCAACCCTTCGATGAAAGGGGATATTTATAAGGAATTCACGATCTCAAACAGGGGGAGGCGGAAAGTAGACATTCACATCTGCGCAGACTTATACCCAACATCTAATGTTCCTTCCTCATGAACGGGTAATACAGAAAACAATTCCGGGAGTTCTTCATGGAATTCGGTTATAACGCCTTCTCTATCAGGCCCATTGATAGACGAGCATAACAAATAGAAGGGAAGGTTCGAATTCAACCAAGTAATACGTAGATTTTAAAAAGAAATAGATAAAGCTCTTAAGCTATTCATATCAGCATTTAACCATTGTTGAATAAATTCTTCATATTCAAGGGAATATCATAAAGGGCCAGATTACATAATAAGTGCAGATTGATAACTAAGAGTTTAGGCATGGCATCACTATATTCAGCACCGTTACACATTAGATAGCATAGTGGCCACCATTGCATGACTTGAGGATTTGCTAATGGGAGATTAAGAAGGAAGAAAATATAGCGGGTATATAAAGAAGATCAGCTTACAAATATGGAAGTAATGGACCAGATAGAAATAGAGGAAGGATTTATGACAGATGTTGAAAGAAATATATAGACAAATATGTGAAGGAAAGCGTACGAAGCTGAGAGGAGAATATTTACAAAATTGAAAGGAATATTCCCGATAGTTGTTATCATAGCAATATAAGCAAGGAAGTTGATATGTGCAAATAGAAGATTGTAATCTCGAAACTCTTTTAAGTATAAAACTTAATAGAAGAAATCTTTTGGAAGATTTGAAGAAATCAGTCCCAAATCCCATAAGACCGGACTAGGGACATTACAATGACATAATTTTCTTTGTAAATGAGATTATAACAAAGGCCATAACGTGTATGGGTATTGCTAAGTGGTTGTTGATATACTCATGATTCCAATAATCACTAATATTAACACCATTCAGCATGAGAAGTTTAACTTGGTTTTGCAGCCATCATTAGCAATACTAACACATCCTGGGGGTATTACAAGTTCTGTAACAAATACAAAGAGGCATCAAACAGACAAGAAAATTCACTAGAGAGCAAGTAGCATTGATGGAAAGTGGCAAGAGGGTCCTGTCATTAGACACCGATTTGGAGAGACTTTAGAGCAAACCAAAACTACCAAGCAACTATGGAAGCTTGTAAAACCATTATCTCTACTTGTAACAACATGGCCTTCATTAGTGGCCATTGATGTATTCAACATGAGCTAATTACAATGATCACATGGTGACTACAGCGATTGAGAATTACCAATGGAAGTCAATGAATCTCATGGGTATTAACTAGCATTTAGTGATTGACTAATGAGTAGATTGGTTATCTAATAAGATAGTAATTATAATGCATGTGCAAACAACATCCAATAGGAATCATAAAGAAGAGCTAAGTAAAGAATTACAGAAGATAACGACGGTGTTGTAAGGAGAATAAATGGCAACAATTACTAAAAAGCACAACGATCAAGTATTGAAGAGAAATGCTTCATACTTATATTGAATGACGTCAATCAAACTATAGTAATTCATTGATGACCTCATCAAAATGAATTGTCTAGAAAGGGGTCATTACACCAGACCAAATAAGCAATGCCAAATCCTAACAATGTCTGAAATCTGAAATTCCAATGAGCCTAGTTGTGTTTCCTATATGAAAACACCCTGAAATTCTCCAGATTATGTCTCTCAATAATGTGGAGAATGTTGCCTACAAGGGGTTTCATCCTCACAAACCAGAGAAGTACAATCTCCTCCAAAAGTAATGGCAATATCAAAATATCAAACTCAGCATATCAAATGATCTCCACAAAATTGCTCTTATAGCTCTCCCAAAAAGTTCGACTCTTTTCAATTCTCCCTTTTAATTTAATAAAAGTCACTTTTATTCTCCCAATGTTGCATTTAAGTACAAAAGTTCCCATTCATTTAATATAAAACATTGTTACTTTATATCTGATGCCATGTAGTCCCGTTTATTTGGCAAATTTCAATAATGATAAAGTTAAGTATTTAATTTTGTTAAATAATTTGAGATCAGAAGATAAGATGTAAACTGAATTTATGTAGTAGATTTCAATTGCCTTGGTGATAGATTGAATCTACATATTAAACATCTATATATATTGAACTAGCAAATGTGAACAGGAAGTGACGTGACTGTTCATATTTGAAATGACATGATGGTTCACAATGAAAAGGTGTGACAGTCCATAACAATTATCTGTTTGGACTAATGCAGATCGCTTTAGTTATTATAACATATATAGTCACATATCGTGACTATCATGCATTAACAGTCACAATAGTATCGTGACTGTTAATACATAACAGTCACAATACATCAACGATAATCTGACAATAAAGAATCGCTGAGTCATCCGATAATACGGTGTGTTCACTCAATATTAATCGGGGTAACATAATAATATATATCAATGGTAATCGGTAAGTTTAGTATGAATATCGATAGGTTAGTACACGAAACCCCATAGGTATCCAGTATTATATGCAATCTGATCATCGGATATTGTATGCCTTTTAATATTTCAGATATATAATAATAATGATAATATATTTTAATATATATGCATATAATAATAATATTATTATATATATATCATAATAATTCTATTATCTGATCGAAGCTATATTTATTAACACCCCCTCTTAGCTAGGGAAGATAAAATATAACTCACAATAAGTTCATAACTTGTGAGGGTTAGTTCCCAGGTGGATTGCCTCTATCGGCGATTCTATCCACAAGCTCCTGTGTGGATTGCCTCCATCGGCGATTCTATCCACAAACTCATGAGCTATGGTGTGGATTGCCTCTATCAGCGATTCTATCCACAAGCTCCTGTGTGGATTGCCTCTATCGGCGATTCTATCCACAACTCATGAGCTTCAGAGTGGATTGCCTCTATTGGTGATTCTATCCACAAGTAAGATATATCTATTACAAAGAGAAGTTATTGCAAGATTGTCACCTTCCAATAACTTTAACAAATACAAGTGATAAATCATTTGGAAGTCGTCACTTCCTTATGATTTACACAGGGCCCATAATTATAAAATAATATTAGCATAATAATCAATAATCATTACAAGTTTACCTCAGAAGTGTTTCACCTTCAATAGTGAACTCCCTCTCAATCAACATGATCAAGATTGTTAGAAGTTGACTGAACCATTTGCTCCATCTGCTCCTTGCATTCATCAACCTGTTGACCTCTTTTCTTTATAACAACTGTGGCAGCAGCGAGGGTTACATTACAGAAATGGTGGAAAGGTTCTTGCAGAGATTTCATCCGAAGAGAAGGAATTCAAACGAAGATTGAGGCGATTGAGCAAGGAAAGTGATGCATCACCTCCTCAATTGCATCCTCTATTCTCAAATCCCTTTTTTTTTTCTTTTTTTTCAAGCACAACGCTCAGACTTTGAACCATTCACAACAATCTGTAGAGATTTGTGAAGAGGCTCTTGGGGCTCTGACTGCAGCATTGCCCTTGACATGGATTCACTTTCCATTTCTTGTCTTGTATGCAATCTTTGTGAACAGCGCTCTTGCAATTCTTCGGGTTTGGTGCAGTTTCTTAGAGAGCCCATATGCACAGCGCTCTTTCCAAGGATAATTACAGAGACATTATTGGATAAAGCGAAGAATTGGCAAAGTGCCATCATATACAACATTGCTCTGAGGCAAAGATACAGAAGCAAGGTCGCGGAGGTAGGGGCTGTTCCTTTTTTGATGGAGATGCTTGTAGAAATAATTGCTGGTTGAAATGATTGCCATAGTATGCGTGCCATTCGAGCCAGGTATGCTTTGTTTACACAATTCAACATAAGTCCTTAACTCTTACCAGCTATATTTTCTGATAATTCAGATTGAACCCTGAACCCTAGCCGTTCATTCTTTTGTGATACTCTGTTCCTATGCCCAGGTCTTTCCTTCAAGCGGTTAAGCTTCTAATGAAGGAACTTAGCTCTGATACCATGTTAAATAATTTGAGATCAGAAGATAAGATGTAAACTGAATTTATGTAGTAGATTTCAATTGCCTTGGTGATAGATTGAATCTACATATTAAACATCTATATATATTGAACTAGCAAATGTGAACAGGAAGTGACGTGACTGTTCATATTTGAAATGACACGATGGTTCACAATGAAAAGGCGTGACAGTCCATAACAATTATCTGTTTGGACTAATGCAGGTCGCTTTAGTTATTATAACATATATAGTCACATATCGTGACTATCATGCATTAACAGTCACGATAGTATCGTGACTGTTAATACATAACAGTCACAATACATCAACGATAATCTGACAATAAAGAATCGCTGAGTCATCCGATAATACGGTGTGTTCACTCAATATTAATCGGGGTAACATAATAATATATATCAATGGTAATCGGTAAGTTTAGTATGAATACCGATAGGTTAGTACATGAAACCCAATAGGTATCCAGTATTATATGCAATCTGATCATCGGATATTGTATGCCTTTTAATATTTCAGATATATAATAATAATGATAATATATTTTAATATATATGCATATAATAATAATATTATTATATATATATCATAATAATTCTATTATCTGATCGAAGCTATATTTATTAACAAATTTTTTATTAATTAATAACTTAGCATTGTTTTATATAAAATCATTGGACTATATAAAATGTTGAGATTACATTAAAAATTGAATCTATCGATAATACTAAAAATAGTATCCCTAGTAGCCAGTTCAATTGGTGCCTGAAACTGACTTACTAAAAATTATTTAGTATTGGAAAACTTGCCCAAAATCATTCCGAAAAAGGGCACAATGCTCATAGTAACGATCAGAGCTCCACTAAACATAAAATACTGCCAAATGGCTGGACAAACTGCCTCCACAGTTCCCTAACCCTAACTCATTAGTTTATGAGAACCAGATTGAATAGGATAACAAGCCACCACACCAACTAGTTAGGTAGGGGACATTACACATACATTGTAGTTAGTGGTGTGGTCAAAGCTTTGTATGTTCTCATCTTGATCAATCTGGGATTTAGGTGATCCAAAAGTGTGGAGGCATTGCATATGAATTGTTATCCAGAAATTTTCAAAAGAAAAAAATGTAGAGTGGTTTATGACAGGAAACTTGCTGCTTTCCCCTCCAATTTCATCTTCTCCTTTGTCCTTGTCACCTTTGCTTTTAAATGCTGCCTCTATCACTCTACTATTATTTTACCTTTTTCACTCTTTTTTGCCAATTCCATTTTTTTTGCCATTTGTCCCAAACTCTTTTCATAATAATATAGATTTAATGATATAATGTTATAATCTTTTAATGATATATTTATTTAATATTAAAATACGTAAATATAATTTAATAATGTATATTATAAGTTATATAATATAGATATAATATATAAATAGCTACTATTAGTATTTGTGGCTCCCTGTTGCAGCTATTCGTATCCCATATCCACTTCAAACAGAACTTGGATCAGCCCGCTAAGCTACAGATTTGATTACACTGCTTATAATGCATGAGTGTACCTGTTATCCTTTAACATGTTTTCAAGGTTGGTCAAACACTTTGTGTCCTATTCCATGGCCCTTTCATTGCTTCATGCGGGATGCACACCTTTTTATCACTAGTGTATTTTCAATAATATTCACTTTAACCTAATCAGTTCTATTTAGTAGCTCTTGGACATTTCGTCCTTGGGTAGCTTCCTGTGTTAATAGGCTTGCTTTGTGGGATTTTCCTTTTCTCAGGTCGAAACTCTCATTCAGGCTCACGTCCAATGTTCCATAACAAGAGGGTTCAAAGAAAGGTCCTTTATCCCAATATTCAAGACTATCATAGGCAATCTTCTTACCACAGACTAATGAATGACTTGGCAGACTTTGCAGTATTGTACAAAAACAAGTATCTACTTGAAACTTGCACCTCATTCATAAAACTTACCAACTGTGCCATACATTTTGGAGGATATCTTGTCACATGTATTTCATATATGTGCAGTTTCCTAATAGCTGCATTTTATATATTCCTTGCATATTTACTTTTCTTTATTGAACAAATGCTGGTTTTTGTTCACATTTTGGCCTTAATTTTCAATATGATTTTTCAGGGAGACCAAAAAATAGAGTTTTAATTGAATGTTTGGTAGGTGCAAGGTACATCATTTCCACTATTTGTTGTTCAAGTTCACCCTTTTATCTAAATCCCAGATATAACAAAACAACTCTAAGAAGAAAGAAACAAAGCTGAATATGGAGAAGAATATCTTTGGGTTGTACTTAATTGATGATTTGTAGGGACAACACTGCTTTGGAAATCACATTAGTATCAAAGAAGCAATAAGCACTCTGGGAAATTACTAGAAGGATTGATTTCTTCCTGGTTTCTTATGGACTTTCTAAATTCAAACAGGCAAAGGATATCTCAGATTTGGGTTCTTTGAGAGAGGCTGCCAGTCTGTTTGTTCCAGGTACTTCTAATTCTCATACAAATATATAACTAAATTTAAGATTATAATTTATGATTAATAGGTGTGGAAATGCTTGTCCATCTCTACAACGATTTTTATAGTAATCTGTTGCTTTATTAAATTTTTGTCAATGAAATTTTTGTATGCATGACTAGAAATGCACATGTTGTAGGACAACTTCATACATAAGTATATAAGATTGTAATCTTTTGGGCATTAACTTAGAATATATGACAAAGAATTCTAGAAAAATTCAACCTTAGTTTTAGCCAAAGTGGAGCGAGCAGATGTGTAGGATATTCAACATTGGAATGCTTATGTGCACAACATTCTTCTCATAACCGAAGTAGAAAATGATCATTAGGATTTCAATATCATGAAAATCAGCTTGCATGATGAAGGCAAGGGTTGGGAATCATCTATTTGAACCATACTTAAATTATAGCTGATTCTTTTTAATAATATCTCGATATTTAATGAAACAAGAGCAATATTATTTTCAATATCCTTAAACTGGTAATAACACTGCTTTTTGTAGATCAAGATTGATGCTAACCAATCAAAATGTGATTTGTTGCTAAAAGAAGCTGATCGTGGACACATATCCATGTATCCATAAAAGGAGATAAGGTTAGACCCTTTAAAGGATACAAATCATACGAGAATAAAGGAGCCAATTAACATCTATCTACTGAGAAAGTGTTGGCTTGGCTAGACCTAAATTTCACCAGGTAGTGGTAGATTTTAGTAATTTCTTAAGAGGTCTGTGTGGATGTAGAGGAAGCAGGATAATTTTGAACCATTTAATATGATTGTGGGAGAGGCACAAGTTTTAACTCTTCTAGACAATTCAAAATGCTTTTCTATCTATTATAATGCTAGCAGTATATGGTACCTACCAGTGTTGTATGAACACAAAAAGGAAGAGCAATAACCCATGAGAATTGTTAAATATAGCCACAAAATAAAACATTTTGTTATGATTGCATATAGTTGAATAAATGAATGATTAAAACATTATAGTCTATTTCCATAGTTGGAATACATGGACTTGGCAAAAGAATCGCTAGACCCACAAAACTCGACTTGGCAAATATTCAGCAAAGCCTCAGCAAAGAACTGGGCAACTTAAAAAATTGCTTGATTTTTATTAGAAACACATTTTCCTTTTTTTGCAAAATTCATTGAGAAGATGCATCTAATGAGACCATAAATGAGTACAAAAGTGTTTTCTATTATATTTGATTGATTCAAATGCAAATTGAGAACAAAATGGCATCCTCGTGCAGAATGTTGATGGCTGATAGATTGAACAAAATGAAAATAGTAAACTGGTTTTGTAAATCTAAAATCAAATGCAACATCTAATATCTTCCTGTTTCCCAATCTGCTAACCTAAGTTGTTGATTTTGGTTCTGGTTCTGGTATGGCAATTTTTTTTTTCTTGGGTTTGGCCGTACATATATGTATGTATGTATGTTTAAACATCAAAGTATAAAAAGACGAGTGATACTCATAAATCTATAATTGCCAATAAAATAAGAAATTAAATACCTCATATCATATTCATAATTTGCAAAAATGAAAATACTCAAGTCTTAAAATGTCATTACACAATGAAAATTCAAATTACAATTGACATCTAATATTCATATTTTCTTCATTAGTATCATTAGTATCATCATACATAGTCTTGGTATATTCATCTAGAGATTTGATGAGAATTTAAAAGTGATGCATATTTTATTTTATATGCATGCACATATTTTGGTATATTTTCTTTGGTACCGCCCTTAGGTACTTCTTGGGTGCCTAGGTTTACCATGGGTTCTTCATAGAAGGACCCATAGAGAACCCAAGCACCCAAGAAGATCCTAGGAAGAACCATAACCAGAACCATAACAAAACTAGGACCTAGGCCTAAATAGCAGGACTTAGTAAGTTAGCTAAAAACTATGGTAGAGGTAGAACTAGAGGGTCTAGTTATTTGAGTCCATTGTGGCTCCTTTGCCTTGCTTGGCATGACATGTTGTGGCTTGATCTCCATCCTCGATGTAGATGATGGTGGCAATGACTCCTTGGCCTCATCATTGTCATCAAATCCCAAATCTTCTGCTACACCCACCTCCTCCAATGCCTGCCTCTCGAAATCAAGGATCTTATTCTCGATAAACAATGGAGGCTACTCATCCCACCCTGTCCAATCACTCTAACAATCTATCTCATCCAAATCAATTGGATAACTTGATATGTCCTTTACTTGTCTTGTGTGTAGCCAAAGATTGTATTGCACAAAGATAAGGTCATTGAAGCATTTTTAAGCTTATTTATTCCTCTTCGTGTGGATGGCCTCAAACAAGCTCATGCTACACTCACAGTTGGATGCACTAAAAGGTTGGTATAAGATGAGGGAAAATCTTTAGAGATCTAGGGTATATCCACACAATTCCTCCACCAAGACTCTACAAAATAAAATATTGAAGAGTTGGAAAGCAAAGACAAAACATATTTTATCAAATTATCAGCAGTTCTAAGCTTGTAAATTTGAAATTTGTAACTTATAAGATGGATGCAAAAAACTCCAAATTTTATACCTGATGTTTGAGTGGTTCTTCTTTGCTTTGATAGCTTTGCAAAAAAGATCCTACCTGTTGTGATGTTATCACACATCGCCCCATTGCAAATAGGGACCCCCCAGTTTTCTCTTTTTAGGGTAGTGTGTAAGTGTCTTAGTTTTAGTCTTTAGTATCTTGCTTGTGCAAAGTGTTGAGTTTTTGGTCAGATTTAGAGATGTCATCAAGTCAATATATTAAATGTCTTGACTAGGAAGGGCAAATAGGTCACCCTTGTAGTGCTACAACCAGTGTTGGTCTTCAGGTGGGTGCAACATGTTTGGAAGGATATTCTGATGCTACATATGTGTTTAGATAGTTTAATGAAGAAGAATGCAACTTTCTAGGTTGATTTTGGACAATATTCTATTTTTAGAAAGTTGCTTTTTTCTTTCTTTTTGTTATTTTTGGATAGTCCCATTTTTAGCATTGATGGGTCAATTTGGGAATTTATATTTTAGAAATTTCTATTTTTAGGAAGTGTTAGTATCAGAGGTCAAGTTCCTCAGGGGTGTAGGAAAGGTCCTAAATCAAGGCATTAGGAAAGGTCCTAAATCAAGGTATGAATTCCATCCTTGAGGTATTCCAAGTCTCTGGTTTTCAAATGTAAATAGTTCTTAGGTTTTTTAGGTAGATCATGTCAAATGCAAAAAGGTTGTCTAGATTACAATGAAATCATCTAGAATGCTAAGTGGTTGCAAGCTAATGTTGAAAATCAATTTTTGTCCCTATGAGGTTCAGATTTCCATTCAGAGCTAAAAATAAAATTACCTAAGGGGTGTTACTTCAAAAGTTGGGAACAAAAGAAAATCCCTATGAGGTTCAATTTTCCACTCGAGGCTCACAAATCAACTTACCTATGGTGGGTCGCATGAAAAGTAGGGATAAAAGCAGGACAAATTTGTTCCTATGCAGATACAATTTCCACCAATGAGGATTGAGTGTCCCTATACCTTGCATTTTTTACACCAATGAATAAAATGAAAAGCTTTATTGTTTTTTTGGAAATTGCCTAAGAAGAAAGTCAAAATCTTTTTTTTTTTACAAATCGCTCAGGCGAGGGAAAGAGTGAGTTTTTTTGCTTTTAAAATATAAAATAAAATGAGCTGACTTCCTTAACAAAGGATTCACAAATCTATAAAGATGAAGAGCAATAACCATCCAACTCACAAATTCACTTCTCTTTAAGACAGAGCAAATTACCAGCAACAGACCAGCAAGTTTGAGGGAAATTCATAATTCCAAATTACATAAGGAGGAAGGATAAGAGGCTGATCGAAGATCAAAGGCTACATCTATTGCAAAAAAATGATTTTCGGACCTTTTTTCAAGACTTTGATATCCAAAATTAAGGACAAAATCGCTGAATTTATTTTATTCACCATTTGACTCCTGAGTTTTGGGGATAAATTTCACATTTCCAAATTATAATCAGGTCTCATTGAAATTTTCAAAAAATCAGGTTTCTACGATGTTATTTTCCAGATTTTGTCAAGTGATTACATCTTTTCCAGAATTGAGCATTATTTGACTTCAAATTCTGATTTTAAAAGATTAAAATGTATGAAAATCACTTGTAAAATCAGAAGTCAAGCGATTTTGTTCTCCCTTAGCATTTTGATTACCCTCTAAAGTCACTAGTTTTGGGTTTCATACAAGATCATATGAGGATCGAAATTTGGAATAGCTGCAAGGAAGACACTAATGAAGAACGTGCTTGAAGGATTCTTTCCAAAGTCCCAAATGTCATCAAAATGGAAGAAAGTTGGAGATACCAACTTTGAGCAATTAGATATGGCCAAGACCAAACAATGGATGCTTGAAATTTAGAATCAAATGCTATCTTCTTTGGTAGTCAGCATGATGAAGAATGGAATATACCAACTAGTAGGCTTCTTACCGGCAATTCAGTGCAACGAGTTGATGTTCGATTGTGCGCGACACTATGATCCACAATTAAGGACAATAAAGACACCTAAAGGAGTAATTCTTGCATTCCTCACTGAAGAAGCAGTAAGAGAAACATTTGGGATTCCTTATCATCAAGGGATGCTGACTCGAACTAAGGAGGAATCTCAAGCAATGTTTGAGAAGAAGCTGGATACATGCATGACTCTCATCAACAATGGATAGGTCATTGAAGCAAGGAAACATCATTCCAAGCTACCAAAGAGGCTCATATTTACCAATTTTAAGGATGAGTGTAGTGATATGATATTTCTATTGAATAGGATCACGGGGGCACCTCAAGGTGCACTGTTTGAAACATGGATGTTCTACTTCACAGAGGAAATTTCAGCTAGATTGATAATGATAAACAAGGCAAAGATGATAAGTGACAACTTGGATATACAGTTGAGGAACTTGGAGAGGACAAAGACATTTTATATGAGTCCATATATGGTATACATGTTGGCTAGGAATATAAAGTATAAGGAGTCAATATGCAAAGTAGGAAATAGGAGAGGTCAACTCAAAGTATATGATTGTTATCCCCAATTGTAGCTGCATGAGAAAGGACACTTTAGAAGGGTAAACGATGCATTCTCAATATATTTCACTTGTTTACTACAAGGAGGGTTGCACAAAAGACTATAAAAGGAAGCTATGGTATTGATAGAAAAGTACGGGTCATGGTTTGTCTAATTCCCAACTAAAGGATTTAAGGATGCACATATCATCCTTATAAACCTTCAAGTTATCGAATTGACAAATTGGGATTGCTTGAGGTAGTAAGACAATTGTTCTAGTTTGACTTTATTCAGAAGGAGAAACATAGGTGTAATGTAAACTTCCCTATCACACTTGGGAAGATGTCAGAGATATGCCCTACAACCTTGGTAGTAGAAACAACCAATATAGAATTGCAATTCTATCATCACAGAACATACAATTCTAGAACACATTTTGATCCTTTTCATAAGATCCCTGTAGCTTAAGGAAAAAGGTACAAGCATAGAATTGATCTAGAGGACTACTGGGCAAACCTTATTGATGAATTTGGAGTTAGAAGCAAGATGTGGTCAAGGATGTCCCTGGACTTAATGAGAGTGCAATCTCTTTTCAATCCTTGATTCAGTAAAAGATAATGGGAACCACATACATCCTCAATACGAGCAAGAGAAAGATAAACCTGTTCCAACACCAAGTTGGTCATAGCTTGAAATGACAGAATTAAACATATTGATGAGAGAAGTGATTGATTATTCAAGGGAATGGGTGGACCAACAAATTAACAAGTTGAGGAAGCAAGGTGTTCCTTTAACATATGAGAAAATGGAGGATGAAGAATTTTCTTTGAAAGAGGATGAAATGATGAAAAGTAATGAAGTGAATAGTGATGGGGAGGTGCAATTTTCTAGGAAGAGGAAGGACATATTTAGAGCACAAGCAAGAGATACTACTCAAGGCGTATGAAACAAAAATCCAATACTATTCATTCTACCATGAGCACCTCATCTATTAGGGAAATTGATATGCATGATACTTGAAATGCATAGAATAAACCAGAACGAGGATCTGATTCAGAACCTCTACCAGGAGGAGTCAATGATAAACATACATCAACATAATTAGCACAACATAAGGACCAGGAACAAAGTTCGCCATCTCCACCCTATTATGGTAAAATAATGGATGTGTTGTAGTTGTATTAAACAAAGGAGATGAAAGCTCCTCATATAGATTTACAAAGACGATGTTTTTAAAAGAAACAATTGTGAACTAAAGATGAAAATAGAAACTACCTAATAAACTAAAGACTAACTAAGATGACCATTACAAAAATATTTTAATATTCTAATACACTCATACATCAAAGTGGAATAGTAATTGTAGGAGAGGATTTGGAGGAATCCAATGTCCCCAATCCCGATGAGGAAGTAGATAATGAGATCATTTCAGCCTTAAGGGGAATTAATTATGATGGTCAGCTTGAGGGTGGGATGGAATTATCCATAGTGCCTGATTGGTTAAAGAGTAGCATAGAGAATAAGTCAGTAAAGGAACTCCAACTAGTTGACGACATAGATCATTTTCTAGTACGGATTGGTAAAGCTAAAGAGAAAAAGAAAGCCAATAAATTCTCTCAAATCATTACAGACTATTTAGGATTACGCATCGTGCAAGTAGCAGTTCCAATGGTTGACAAGTCTAGAGAGGAAATTACTCCAATGGGATATGAAGTCACAACACTTGTTCTTGGGTCATCAACAAAGAAGCTGGAATTTCAGGAGCTTAGTGATACTGCAAAGGCGATTGAAGCAAGACTAGACAAAGTTGAAGAGAAGGATAGGGTAGAATTGGAAAACATGAGATTGAAGTACATACAAAGATTGATGAATCCAATAAGGAAGGAGATTGATGCATTTGTCCCACCAATTCCCATTCCCCAAGAATCATTTGATAGTTGTGAAGCAATGAAGAGTACAAATTAGGAAGTAAAGGGATGGATTGTAGGTATTTCAGAGCAAACAAAAGAGTTTCTAATAGAATTCGTCCAAATATATGACAAAACAATATTGTTGTGAACAAATTACAGAGTTTAGAGGAATTGTGGGAAGATTTCCAAACAGTTCAAGACAAGACAATTCCTCATTCCCCACCTTAAAGCATTGAAAAGAATTCATATGCAACTTTGATCATGGAAGGGGTGATTGAAGGAGACATATACGATTTCAGTCATTGGTATTGTTCTTTAGTAATGACAAAATTGGCATTTAATCAAGAAAAGAAGGATTTTCTAGAGATGGAAGGATCAATCAAGGAAAGACAACTAAAGATCCTAATGTTAGTTGAGGAACTCTTGGGCCAAGAGGTTGCTTTGGCAAGTTCTTTGAATTTGGAAGAGCTGAAGGAGAAGTTAAAAGTTACTTATTTTCGAGAGCTATAGTGTGTCAAGAGAAATCAATTGCTTGATTTTCTTTCCCTTGTGTTCTTTATGGGCTTTCTCTAGAAATAGGAAGCTGATTAGGAAAACATCTTTGATGCATGTGCAAAAAGTTTGGATGTGATATAACTTCAGCATGATGCCTTGCCAAGCGTCACAATTGAGGAGCTTGAGTTAGTGATGACCAAATTCATTGAATATGCCATCAAGGGAAGAGATAAGGGAAACCAAATTCTAGAGGACAGTTTGTTAGATGATTAGGTGTCATCTAATTTTCTCATTGGTTCTTGCTCCTCATAATAAGGAGAATATTTCATATTTTTGCATTATGCTTAGCAAACCCTAATTTAAAATGATCTTAGCCATTGATTTCTAATCAATATGAACCATTGTTTGTAATGTGACTCCAATATAAGCCCTTCTCTTTTCATTTTGCAAGAGAGATTTTCAGAGAAATTGTTGCAAGATATTGCTTAAGTAATAAAAAAAATTCATTGAAGTTTGGTGAATACTTGTTTGCTTTTGCAAGTTAGCTTGGTTTCTTGTTTCTCACTAGAATAGATTTATTTCGCAAGTTGTTCGTAGATGAATGAAGGATTGATAGTATTGCTTATAGTATTGTTTAGTGTTTGAAATGTTGGTGGAAATGAGTAATGTGGAAAATTATTAGGTACCTTAGAAGATTGTGCCATCTTTGTGGAATTGTTGAAATTGGCAAAGCAAAGATAGGTTTCATTTCACCTTTGTAGTATTGCTCTCTTGGATTCATAGGATTAGTTTAGGGTTAGAATTATCTTCCTAAAGCCCTCCTCTTTTGCATTTTATTTTGAAACGTTTTTGTAGAAGTCCAAAGAACTCAAAGCAATATCATTCGAATTAGAAGAGTTGAAGGAAGTCGGTAAAACTTGGAATTGAGTAAAAATCCTAGAACAATTACCTAAGCCCTCCTTGGGTTACTAGCATACATCAAACCAATTGAGTCTATCCCAAACAGAAAAGTTGCCTACATTTGGAACCTTGGAGTCAACTTTGTGATCACATAGTTTAGCACATTGGAGATTTTGGTCAAGAGAGGATAGACTACCTTTGGTATTTTATTCTGTGTTGAATGCACATAAAAACCACAATAACACTACTCCTTACTTCCCTATAACTTTGCAATTCATTGACAATGCAGTCTCTCACCTCAAGTTGGGGTGCCATCCTTTGAATGCGTGTAGTGAGGTCCTCCGTAGCCTCTCCATTGGGATTTGAGTAGAATCAACAGAGGTTGAGGAAGTACCTTGCTGCATGGATGGGTTGGTGGAGTCAATCACAAAAAAGTAGTATAAATTTTTTATGTTTAGAAGGATTTAAAAATAATCAATACACATGCATTTCCTTGTGAAACCATCCCTTGCTAGCATTCTCATTTTCTTCAATCAGCCTTTGACAATAAAACAATCAGTACTCAGTCATTTTCAGGGTTGCATTTGAACACTAACATTACCTGTAATGGGTGCTTTGTTGTGCTGCGGTTTTGAAGATTGATCTCGTAATAATAATCATGCATATTTATTTGGGTGCTCATAGTTCAGTCGGGGGTGAGGTTGGTTGTTTTGTTTTCTCTGGAAAACACGTTCACTCGGGCGGGGTAGAAGGTTTCAAGGGGCCCTATTCCGACTATAGTTGACGGTGGGACCGGAGTCTAGTAGTAGAGTTTCTGTGGGTGAGTACTTCCTAGTCTGCAGTTGAAGGGCTAGGCGGAACAAAACACACAATATATGTTTATGATTATCTGTTCTATGCATGTGACTCATGAGATGCAGAACTTTGAACTTAAGTCTCTCAATTAATAATATGAAGTTTTCTGCTTAAATTTTCTGGCAAATTTGCTTTTGCTTAGAAAAGGCACTGTGGTAGGTAAGGCACAACATCACATTGCAGAATCCACATGGCTTGTGAATAAAAGCATACTTTATGGGGAATTTCTTTTGTTCGTTCTATTTCCAGAATTCTGAACAACTTAGATCTAGTATGAAATAAGTTCAAAGCATACTCCTTTTCCTCCTTTCAAGTTTACTATGTCAGAATATCCCTGTTTAGGATTTGCAATTATGGTTTGTAGTTATGCTAATTGTTGAGATGGAATATCTGCAGGGGGAGCAACATTGTATGCTGCTCGCACAATAAAATTTAAGGCATCTGATGTTCCAAGGTACTCTATCTAAATGTATTTTGTTTGCAAGTTTTTTCACTTTGAAGGAACTTGGAAGTTAGAACTTTACAATAATTGAAGGAGAAGAAGATTATCTAGCGAAATATTAGTCAGTGAGTGCAAGAGTTTTATTTGATGATGTACTTTTAATGAAAATGAAAATGAATAATATGGTTGCAAACTTAGGAAATAGAGATGGTGGATGAAGATAAAAAATATTTACAGTTGCTAAAAAAAGGAATTTTGTTTAGGCAGATATAGAATGGAGCAAACAGTGTTTCTAGATTATTCCATACATATTCTTGGAAAAAGTTGTTGACAAATTTAGGATCTTATTCATCCAAGGGACGAAAGGAAACAAGATTACTGTATCATCCACATACTACAAGAAGCAACATGAACTGAGTTTGACTGAGTTGTTAGTAGGTAGGTCCCGTCTAATATGTCAGACACAGTTTCATAACAAACGGTGATTTAATTCATATTCACAAGTTTGGCTCTAATGCCAGTGGGACAAGAAATTTAGCATCTGCTAGCTTTGGAAGCACTAGGCAATAACTGTTGTCTTTTTTCCAAAATTTAGAAAACTATATTTTCAAAACTAACTTCAAATTAAAAACATGAAATCATAGTTTGCAAACTCTGAGTACTCTCCGAGTTGCCGGGTACTCTAATTATTTTGCTGGGTGAGTTTTCACAAGTTTAACTTGCGTTTTTATAGATACAAAAGATGTGGATAAAAATGTCGATGCAGGTAAGACTTTGGTTAAAATACATTTTTTCACATGTTTTTGCTATAAAACCATGCATTTTCTCTTTCAAGATGTCAATTTTTAATTTAATACATTTTGTATGTGAATTTTTCCAAAAAGTAATTTTTTTTAAGAGATTTAATTTTATAGTACTTGCTAAGTTGCCGACTTTTTGCTGAGTTCTTGTTGAGTTTTTGAGAAGTTGAAATTTTTGGGCTTGCTGAGTACTCTCCGAGTCTGAGTCTGCTAAGTATGCATGAAATCAATGTTTACACGTCACAGGTAAAAGTGGAATACCTTTGTGTAAGAGATTCTTTTACAATAGCTAAAAATAGCCCAATCAGAGTTCTCATAGAGCATTATTGTGTGGTCAGTGAAGCCCTTACAACAAGTTACAAGTGGAGAGAAATTCAAGATTCCTTTTCCACGTCCAAGTGTAATATCTGAATTACATTTGCGTAGGTTTTACTTAGCAATTCCAAATGGCACATCCTATATTCTTTACCAAGGGGTTTCATCATCATTTACTTGACAACTATCCTTGGAAAACAAAAAACCAGTATTGTTTTGGTTGATGTTATTGCTCAAACCTTGAGATGCTCCTGCATCAACCTCTGCCACCTTTCAGTCACATTCTCCTTGTGCTCTATTGAAAATGAGCACTATTAGCCAAACAAGAACTATGGTGGAAGGATGCTAATGAAGATAGCTTCTAGTTCTTGTTTGGCTCATAGTGCTCTTTTTCAATCGAGCTCATTCCCTCACCAGTCTTATCACTAGTAAAAAAAGCTACCATATGCATGAAAATAAAATGATTTATTATAAATATATCTGGTGACCTGTAATGTCCCCTCTTCCGGTGTTGAGTATTGCTTGTCTTCTTGATGGGTAAACCTTCAGAGATACCAAGTCTTTGACTTAATATTCACCAATAATATCCCTCAAATGCTAGCATTGTAAATACCTCTTGACCAATAATAATGTGATCCAATGAGTGTCAAGCCTAAGCTCTATTCTGATTTGATATCCAATTGATCTTACATATCACCAAGAATGATCTTATCTTAGTCACTTGATTAGAGCATAGTTACAAGACTCGTGTAATGATCCCCTGTTGGGCAACTTGGAAAAGTTGAGGCAATTACCACTTATGTGAGAATGACTGCTATATAGTTATTGTGATTCACTCTGACTAGCATATTCTTATACAATCAATATCTCCAGCATGCAGTTCAATACTAGATTGTTGTAATAATACTGAAGTGCATGGATTTGTATTGATGGATTGAGGGGATTGTGCAATGATTACCCCTGCTATGGAAACTAAACTATAGTCACTTTTAATTGTCTTTGTAAGTACTCAGGACGTGTGTGACGTTAGTCGCTGCCTGGGATAATAAAATTAATCTGATTGATTTTTAGATTATTCCTTAAATCTTCTCTTGTCGATGATCCCCTACCAATGATGTTGATGATGATGTATCTGATATAGTCAATAATCTAATGTGATTGAAATTATATCTTTTTTAGCAATGGTTGTGAAATCTGATTGGATAATTTATTTATGCAACGCTCAATTAGATTGTTTCCGTCAATAGCTGTGATATCTGCACTATACGCATGCATCAATAATGCCAATAGGAATTGGCTCTAAACAAAGCAGATTTGATATAGATAAATAAGTAAAAAGAAAAGTATTCAATGATGCCTAAATGAGAGGAATTGATTCCCCCTTTATACTTGGTCCGATGAAGTGATGCTTCCCAAGTGACACGTCCTTAACTCTTCACCTCAACCCTTCTCTATATCCGCACTCTTTCATAATACTAATCAATCGACCTTGTTTCTCCTTAAATGACGTTTCAGACAAACTTTAATTAGGATATTATCGTGCCAACTAGTTATCGGTTTTATAAACGATGGTCAATGTATCTCAATGCAGATTAATATCGATTAATTTGTAAATTGAGTGATAACATTGGCTTTTGTATTCTTTTGAGTTCTCTTTGTATATTGATTCCTCTTGTGGAGAGACTTGACTAATTAACAATTAGTCGACTTTATAGTCGTTATGCTTCACTAACTACATCTGCTAATGGCTAAGGTCAATGGTCTGTATTTGACGATGATAGTTGTCATCATAACTGATGCTTTAAGACAGTGGAAACAACACAAAGACTATTCTTCATCTGTGACTTTCAACGCTGGTATGTTCATGCCTCTTGAAAGGGATTTTCATGACTATTGACTGGTTTCTTATGCCACTCTCGCGTTAATTCACCATCCAAACTCTGATTAATAATTGTAGATGCGATGGAGTAATTATCGACCATATACGATACTAGTGACTTGTCGGCAATGGAGCAAATCACTCCCAAATAATGACCTCGTAATTACCTATGGTTCTTTGATGTAAATTCATTTTCATTACTAATGTATAGTATTGTCGCCTAGGTCTATTCTATTATTTATTACTATGTTTATATTTAAATTTAATTCATTTTATTAATAAATATTATTTATTATATTTTCTTTCATTACTTATTTAATAAGATCTTATTATTTAATTATTATAATAATATTATTAATGTTATATTATTAATAAAATATATTAATATTTTAATAATAGATTATATTATACTATCTTTGTGTTCATTTATTTTAATTTATTACTTTTATATTTTTTAAATTTTATTATTGTGATTTATTATTCAAACCTTTTTTAGATAGAGGACATCACAACTCAGACTCACCTCAGACTCGGCAAGCTGGTTTCGACCTTGGACTTGGACCCGGCGTCCAGACTCGACAAATTGAAAAACCCAACAAATTCAAAGATTTTAAAGGATTTAAAACTTTTTTCATGCATCATTTTGTTCATTAACATCAAATACACGATAATTGAGATAAATAGAATCTACTTTGCACACATACACAAGTTTACATAGATCACATAAGTATAAATGCAAATTTATGAAGGAAATAAGTTAAACTAAATAACACATTAGAAATATAAATAGTGTCATTGTCAAATGTCTACAATATTCATGGAATATGAAATCCATGGAATCAAAAGTTCAAAACATATATCAAAATAAAAGCTAGAGCCTAGAAGACTAAGGCTCATAGTAGCCTATGTCTTCCTTCGAGTATGCCTAAGATAGGTCATGGAAGATTCTATAGCCATCTTCTCTCCCTGTTTCCTAGGCTCAACTTCAATGGCATCCTTATTATCCTCATCCCCATCCTTATAATCCTCATCATCCTCAGAGTCAAATCCCTCACTCTTAGCTTCAGGGTCCTCCACTGGGTCTCCTCACACTCTAGCCTCCTCCTGTGCCACCGCTAGTGCCTCTGTGGCTCGATCCACCTGATCAACCCATTCCAAGCCTTCATCACTGAAGACAAGATCATCAATCTCAGTGTTCCACTCTGCCTGTGGATCAACCTCCTCTAAAATGATAGGAGATGTGTTGGCGCCCAAGATCTATCTATGATGAAGGTGAAGGTTGTAATGCACAAACACAAGATCATTCATACTTTTCACTGCCAACCTATTGCGCTTCTTCGAGTGTGTATGCTCGAACATACTCCAATTGCGTTCGCATCCTAAAGCACTACATAGCTAGTTCAAGATACGAACTGCAATCCTCTGTAAATTTGGCACTGAATTACCAAACATCTCCCACCATGCATCTGAAACAAGAAATTTTAAAAATCAATTCTATAATTTTGACTTTATCAATGTAAAATGGTAATAGAATTAGAAATTAGAATTTAGAATCATAGATTTTTACCTGGCATCAGTGGTGTTCGTTTTTTTTTTCGTAAGTCTCCTTGTGAACTCCTATACATTTCTATCTCATGGACTATATGTGCCGCAACTGTTTCAATAGGTGACATTCTCTCTACAACATCATAGAGCCCACTGTAGACCTCATCATCGGCCTTAAAACTTGGGCTAAATTGGAATGCTGGATAAAGGAACTGGGCAGCTGCATGTATAGGCTTGTAAAGTTGTTGAATATATGAATAGCTTCGATCAGATAAAACAATAAAGATATATATATATATATATATATATATTGTCTATTATCGTTCAAAGCATTTTATATTATCAACCAAGATGATAAATAGTATCACAATCTGTACGATCACATTCAGATTTGCGTATGACTGATCGGGCATCATATATACTTCCCCGATAATTCTCAGCATTATCGTATTTGTTCATGGCATTAATGATATCATTAAGTGCTAACAACCGATAATGAATCGGTATGTATTGGCATTGGTTATGTGAAAGGGCATGATTTGTTAAGAGAGAGGTCACGCCTTGATTAGGCATGCCTCCACTTTGTGGAGTCACGTCTATTCAAGATGTGACTAATTCCCCATATATAATGCCATTTGATGAGGAATATGAAAGCATCGAAATTTATTAATGCTCAATCCCCACATACATCTGCAAAACAAAGACATTGTTAATCATTATTACTCCATATTTTGTAATATAGAAACAATACTTATATTAATTTTAGATCTGATATAAGTCCGATTTGCATTTACAAAAGTAGATTGTGCCATCGTTGATCAGTGAAAGCCCATATAGGACCATATTTATCCTGATTCCCTGCATAAAAAGTTTTAATGGACTCTTTCACCCTATCCATGCCCTCATAAATGTATCCCATTGCGGGCTTCTCTCCATCAACAATTCGTAGGAGAACAACAAGAGGCTCTATGAACTACAATCATTGTGAAAGTAGAAAGTTAGAAATATTAAACAAGTGTGAACAATGAACATAAACAAGTGTGAACAAAAATGATGAAATGAAATGGAAATGAGGACAAAAAGGAAAATTATCTGCACAATCTCCTTGGCCGGTTGCCAAAAGCCACTCATAAAAAATATGATTAGCCATCTCACTCCCTAAATTGGTCTTTGCATATGATGATGCAGTTGACTCCTCACTTACAAACATGCATTTCAAAGCATCCTTGGACTGAAGCAAAGATTGCAACGTGAGAAAATTTGTTGCAAATCAGGTGACCCCTGGACGAGACAACTCTTTTTTATTTGTGAACTTCCTCATAAGGTTGAGGACCCAAGTATGAGTATATATGAATTTACAAATACTCTTTCCTTGCTCTACACATATTTTTATCCAGGTAAGTTTGCCAAGATCCTCCAACATGAGGTCAATGCAATTAGAAGCACAAGGGGTCCAAAATAAGTGGTGGTGCCTCTCCATACGAAGTTTACCTGCAGCAACATAATTTGCTGCATTATCCGTGACTACGTGCACCACATTCTGTTAGCAATTTAAGTTGTCATTAGTGTAACTTCACAAACACCATGCACCGGTAAAAGCTCACCGGTCACTCACATTACTCAGAAGACACCGGTAGACTAGAAACAGAGTGTATGCATCGGTAGATAAAGAACAGGGAATACACCGGTAGACCAATTTAAGTACACAAGTACCGGTCTCAGAGCGCATACAGAGTTAAACCGGGTATAAGATATACCGGTCTAAATTATCTAAAGATCCGCACTGGATTCTGCGGAACAGTTTGAGTTAAAACCGGATTATACGGGACATCCACCTCTTAGAAGTGGAGTTAGCTTTTTAACAGGAGTTAGCTTTATTTCTACGGATGTTTTGCAAGGTAAACTCCAGATCATAACACATAGCTTTTTGCTACTTGCATGATTTATCGTTGAGTTTACAGTCTGGCGGTTCTATGAGTTAAGAGTATCATTACGGTGAACTCTTGTATAAATACAGGTCATAGGACGCAAGAAAAGTGTTGTTAAGAATTGTTGAGTAAACAGAGCAGTGAAGAGACATCTGCACAACAATCATAGTCACCAGAGGTGAAAGGCAAAGAGACAGAATAGAGATCAACAGCCAGACAAACCGGGGAAAGATCAACAAGTATGATCTAATCAGACAATCAGTGTCATTACAGATCATTGCTTTTATTGGGTGTGAAAGCAAATTGAAATCCCTTCATCAGGGTGGACCTAATCGGTTCTTTGTAAAATCCCCTAACAGGGTAACATCAATGTTGGTGTTAAAAGTCCTCTAACCAGGCGACTCTTAACAGGGTTAAGATCTTAACCGATCTTTTGTAAAATCCCTTAACTGGGTAGCACCTTAACCAGTGCTTTGTAAGCTCCTAACAGGGTGCCTTCATTTTGCAGTAGTGAAGTTGTGAGCTCTGTCTCACCGGGGTTTTTTCCTTTTAACTGAGGGATTCCAAGTACATATCTTGTGTTGATCTGTGTACTTCTTTTACAGTTATGAATTTTTGCTTTTACTTTGCTTAGATTACAAGAAGTACTAAACAAGATTGAAATTATAAAAGGAAATAGTTCTTACTGATTCACCCCCCCCTCTCAGTAACCGGTTGGTAATAACAATTGGTATCGGAGCCTAGTTCTCTATACATAAAAGCCTAACAACTTGAGAGAAAGATCATGGAGGGTTACCGATGTCAAAAACAGCTAGAGGAAGCCAGCGACATTATTGCCTCTCTGGAGAATAGACTAAGGAGATCACTTGCAAAAAGGAAGGAGCTGACTCTACAGTTGAATGAGAGCAATGAAACCATTGATGAACTCTCTGGGCAGAGTGGATCTGATGAAGCTGAGGAGGCAGTATCTGAACTTATGGAAAAGAATCAGATCTCCAACCTTAAGAGGGAACAAGAGGATAATGCCCCGAGGATGACTGAACTGATTGAGAAAAAGAGAAAAGATGAAGATGAAAGGAATACAACAGTCAAGTCGCTAACTGCCTCTGAAAAAGCAAGGAACCGGACAGAGGAAGCTGTAGGAGCAAATGAGCTTATCATTCTACAACTTCAAGAAGACATGTAGATTGTCACCCAAGAAAACGCCAACATGCAGAAAGGTTGGCATGATAGGGATGAGGCATGCAAAAGATTGGCATTGGAATTGTATCAACTGAAGGAACAAATGAAAGAATTTGAAGAAAGAAATGAAACCCTGAAAAGATACAACGAGAGCTCGGTCAAGTTTGATGAGCAACTTAAAGCTCAAAGAAAGCATAAAGATCAAACTGGTCTTGGATTCACCAGTGAAGTCACCAAAGAAACTGGTGAGTCTTCTAGAGCTAAGACAAGCAAGAAAGAAAAGAAGGCGTTGACACAAAAAGGTAAGAAGACCTTTAACACATCTTGCAATCATTGTGGGAAACCGGGTCATAGAACAAATAATTGCAGGAATGCACCGGTAAAGCCAAACAACAGCTACTGCAAGAACTGTTGCAAATTTGGCCACAAGACCAATGAATGTTGGTCCAGCCCCACATCAGTGTCCAGTGGAAGCAGGGGAAGCTTCAAGGGCTACTACTATGCATGCAATAAATTTGGACACAAGATTGAAGAATGCAGATCAAAGACTATGGCATTCAAATCCCCAAGACCGGTATTCACCAAGAGAAACAAGAACTGGAGCACAACCAACTGTGCAAATTGTGGAACACACAGCCACAATGACTCATGGCGCAAATCACCCAATACAAAAAGGGTTAACCCATGGAAGGCAACCGGGATAGTCTGCTATCATTGCAACAAAGTTGGACACCTAGCTAGAAATTGCAGGAACTGGTCATCCAACAACAAGAAAGAACTGGTCAAACCGGTAGAGAAGATCAACAAGGAAGAGAAGACTGAGAAAACAGTCAGATAGATTTGGTTCAAATAGGAATCAAAGAGCTCTGCTGAGGAGAAGAAAGAGGAAAGATCATCATCTGCTGATGGTGATATCTCTTCAGCAAACTGAGCCGTAAAGGCCTAGAGGGAACCGGTAGACAATCTACCGTTCCTGGTAAGACTGATGAGAATTGGACTCACTCAGTCTACAAGGATAACTGGTCAGGTAAGCAAAAATTAACCGAGGACTTCCAAACCGAAAAAGCCGGATCACCGGTTGGGAAAAACGAAAAGAAAAGTTAGGTAAGGCATTTATTACTGTAGTCGTTTAACGAATAGTTACCGTTTGGTAATTACCGTTATGACCTAACCCTATAACAGAAAGGAGAATTACTCACAAGTTTTTACTTTGCTTACTTTGTGATTTACGAATTCTTGTGCTAAGTATCATTCTCGTGCTTTGATCACTGAGAATTACTGTCTGTAATACCGATCTAAGCTACTTTCTGCAAGTTACTGGTTAGCAAGAAATGGCCTCATCATTCGCTATAATCAAGTTGATAAAGGGAGTTCAAGTGAATCGTCCTGCATATGATATTGCGGCGATCCAGAATCGAGCAACAGATATGGTTGGAGCCTTGTCAACAATACCTGATGGCGTCTTCATGACTGAAGATGTAACCGCGTTCATCCACGCCAAGCAGGAAGAACTTGGCGAAACATACATTCATGGTGAGTACCTCTCTTTGTTTGAGAACAAAAGATTGCAAGACTGATACGCAAGGCTGGTGTCGTCCGGTCTTATCAATGGAGTCACCTATTCGACCATCTTCCGACCAGACTGGATTCGACTGGTCCTCAGTAGAGTGCATGATCCAGGGTTCTGGTTACAAAAGGGTGCAGTTACAGAAATAACCAAGGAGGATCTACATCGGGTAGCTGGGTATAGTCAGGATGGGGAAGCCTTGACGCTGCGGACCATATCTAATGCAATTGTCACAAAGCTGATGAAATCCAAATACGATGGTCGTCTCATGATAGTGAACAACATCGAAGATGATGGGGTTTGGTTTGCGTTTGCGGTGATAGGTTACAAAATCTATCAATCTAGTAATCTCAACAGCATACCGGGTGGAGTCATTCATGCTGCCCATTGGATAATGTACGACAACGCCAAATATGATATCTGCGAAATGCTACGAGGGCAGATATTCGAGAATATGAAGAAGCTTGGTATGGTCAAGAAGAAATCTATGAAGTACGGGACTTTACTGGTATGTCTCTATTTCTATTATCAAAACTTCTTTCCTGGAATTGGCAAAGTGGATTGGAAGACCGACAGACCAGTCATGCACCAAATAGCTGAATTGGCCAACCAACTGGGAAACCAGTTAAGTAAGGTAATGAATGAATATTTTGAAGTCTTTCAACTAAGGATGCACGCAAGGGAGCGGATACCGACAACAATCATTGAAGAATACAAGGATGATGTGTGCTTTCTGGTTTCCACCGATCACTGCATAATTCAAGCAATGGAACCAAGAATAGAGTATGCTCCTGAGCTAGGATATGAGATCACTTCCAAGACTGCTAAGGCATATGCTGATGCCCTAAATAAAGCAAGATTGGATCTCTCTGCAAACCGGTTCGGCACATTCACAGAGATTCTAGAGAATCTAAAAAAGAGGGCACTGATCAAGAATGTTTACAAGAGGACCCCCACACCAAAGAAGAAACCAGCCAACGAGAAACCCAAGGTTCAAAAGAAGGTGAAACTGGTATCTGCTACTCAAGAAGTAGAACAAGAGGAGTCAGACTCAGAAGATTCAGTTCCTTTAATCAAAAGGAAGAGAGGATCAGGAAAATCGGTAAAGGAGGATCCACCGAGAAAAGCCAAGCTCTCTACTGATGAATATGTGGCTCTACCGAAAGAAACCGGGGGAATGAGTTTAGTAGTGTCAAAATACAAGTTTGCTAATGAAGAAGACAGGAGAAAGATTGAAGAAGGGGTTGTGCACTGCCTTCACAAATTTAATCTGCATCCTACCGAACTTACTAGTGTTGTGCCGAAGGATCTCCTAGAAATAATTGAAGCCAGATGGGAAGCTTCCATGAAAAGAGAGGAGTTGAGGATTCGAGCTCTTCTAGAGGTTCAGGACCATCTCACTCTAGAAGAAGCCACGGAATAGGCTGAACTGCATCAGCAATCCTTCTTAACAAAAAGGAGGATCTGTCTCATGCTTGTTGGTCAAGTTGAGAAAGTGCATAATGAAGGAGTAGAAATTTGGACCAAACTTCTTCAAACCCAACAGAAAGCAGAGGAAGCTTGACGAAGAGCAACAGTTCCACCGGTTGCTGACACAGTAAAGGGAAAGGATTGCTTGGAGCTGAAGCACCAGTAATAGTGGACATCACCGATGACAAGAGCAACGAGCCTGCACGATCGGTCGCTCTCATCTCTCCAAGCAAAGGTAACACTAAACCCATGTCAGTCAATGATATAGTTGATGAAGTAATGGACTTCGGTATTGTAGACAATGCTGCCAAGTGGTATAGTGTGTTAGAAGAAGATAAATAGGCAGTCATTATAGCAATAGTGGAAACATTTCTAGACTATCATAGAACTCCAAGGGACTACAGGTCAAAGTTTCCACTGGAATTGAATTCTAGGCTTCAAGCCAAATGGAGAGCCGGTCTAGGAATAAATACAAGAATAAATAGAGAAACCTTGTCTCAAGTTAGACCAGGCCTAAGTGAAGTCCGCGTAAAGCTTCTATTAGAAGAGGCTTCAATGAATTTGCAACCTGGACTCAGAGTTGCCAAAATAGTAAATGGACTTGATAAAGAGGTCTATGAAGAGACCCTGCATTTCTGGAAAAAGTATGATTTCAGTACCCTGGACAATTTAGGTCCTCAGGATCCAGCTGAACAAATGCAAGCACCACCAGTCAAATTCATACATGGTGAAGAATCCTCTACCGGAAAAGAAAAAGTTCAAATAGAAGAGTTCACAGCTAGTGAACAAACAAATGTTGACCAAGCGATAGAGATTGATGTACCGATGGGTAAACTTCATATAGCTGCAGAGCAACCGAATGCACTACATCAACATGAACAGAATATAGAGGTTGAAGAGCAACTGGAAGATGATGCTTAGACAGAGGAAGAACCACCTGCCAAGGAAGATCAACCTGAAGAAGAGGTGCCACTACAAGATAAAACTCAACAGGGAGATGAAGAAAATAAGGGACAAGAGGAAGAAATCCCAGTCCACACTGAGCAAGCTCAATAGGAGATAGAGCAAAGGCAACAGGAACACGCAAACATACCAAGCTCCTCATCTAAGAGGAAGTTGTCATTTGCCGAAGTGAAGGAAGCTAAGAAGAGTAAGGTCACCGATATAGTGGTAGACATCTGCATGATGTCAACAAGGCAGCTAAAAGAGCTGACCAAAAGAAAACATGACATGCTCCTGACCATCGTAAAGAACATTTTGAGCAATTTTGTACTAGACGCTGACCTAGATGAAGATGAACCGGTCATCGATCAGCTAGAAGTTCTGGCACAGGCAATCGGTGAGGATCTAACTGATCCAGAAACAATGGCAACTGGCCACTATGAAAATAAAAGAGTGGAGATTCTCCACAAATAGGTGGAAGAAATCAAGGTTAATGTGACTACCAACCCTAGAGTGTTGCAACAACAACTACAAGTGGCAGGAAGTTTGATGAGCAGAACTTCAAACTTTGAAGTATTTTGCAAGATCTGTTAGAGAAGTCAACAAAGGCCTTAGAGGAGATTAGAGCCTTGTCCTCTCAGTTTGATATTAAGAACAAAACTGCAACTACTTACAACAGAGAAATGACAAGTTCAACTCTAACATTGAGGAAAATTGCTGAAGAAAAGAATAAGAGAATCCAAGATATTAGTGGATTTCAGATGTTTTTGGCACCAACATTTGACATCATGAACCAAACAGCAAATTCTGCAGAAGCTCTGATTAATGAACCAGCTTACAAAACTGTGGAAGATATGGAGAACATCATTGTTTCTTTGAAAGCTGCCCAAAAGAACATAGAATATGTAACCGGTTAGTGGGCACCATTCCTTCACTCTGCCAAAATAATTTATAAGGATATCTTCGCCAAACTTCAAATATGAAGAGAAGCATAACCCTTTGTCCTATGGAGGCAAAAAGGGGAAGAAGCGGTAGAGAGCAGAGGCTATAGCAAGGGAAATGGGAAGCAGGGCATGACTCAGACAACCGAGGAAAGAGCAGAGCAGATCAGAACAGGATCATGACAAAATAGCTTCAGTCACTCAACCACCGGAGTAGTCAGACAGGGGAAGTCTGGAACACAGGGGAAGTATGCTACAAAGGAAAGAAAAGTCTATAAGATCAAGGTATAAATTGTCACAAGTGAGTATGGTTTTGCCACCAATGACAAAGGGGAAGATTGTTAGCAATTTAAGTTGTCATTAGTGTAACTTCACAAACACCATGCATCGATAAAAGCTCACTGGTCACTCATATTACTCAGAAGACACCGGTAGACTAGAAATAGAGTGTATGCACCGATAGATAAAGAACAGGGAATACACCGGTAGACCGATTTAAGTACACAAGCACTAGTCTCAGAGCACATACAAAGTTAAACCGGGTATAAGATATTTCGGTCTAAATTATCTAAAGATCCGCACCGGATCTGCGGAACAGTTTGAGTTAAAACCGGATTATACGGGACATCCACCGCTCAGAAGTGGAGTTAGCTTTTTAACAGGAGTTAGCTTTATTTCTATAGATGTTTTGCAAGGTAAACTCCAGATCATAACACATAGCTTTTTGCTACTTGCATGATTTATCATTGAGTTTACAGCCTTGCAGTTCTATGAGTTAAGAGTATCATTACGGTGAACTCTTGTATAAATACAGGTCATAGGACGCAAGAAAAGTGTTGTTGAGAATTGTTGAGTAAATAGAGCAGTGAAGAGACATCTGCATAGCAATCACAGTCACCAGAGGTGAAAGGCAAAGAGGCAGAATAGAGATCAACAACTTGGCAAATCGGGGAAAGATCAATAGGTATGATCTAATCAGACAATCAGTGTCATTACAGATCATTGCTTTTATTGGGTGGGAAAGCAAATTGAAATCCCTTCATCAGGGTGGACCTAATCGGTTCTTTGTAAAATCCCCTAACAAGGTAACATCAGTGTTGGTGTTAAAAGTCCTCTAACCAGGCGACTCTTAACAAGGTTAAGATCTTAACCGGTCTTTTGTAAAATCCCTTAACCGGGTAGCACCTTAACCAGTGTTTTGTAAGCTCCTAACAGGGCGCCTTCATTTTGCAGTAGTGAAGTTGTGAGTTCTGTCTCACCGTGGTTTTTTCCTTCTAACCGAGGGTTTCCACGTACATATCTTGTGTTGATCTGTGTACTTCTTTTACAGTTATGAATGTTTTCTTTTACTTTGCTTAGATTACAAGAAGTACTAAACAAGATTGAAATTATAAAAGGAAATAGTTCTTACTGATTCACTCCCCCTTCTCAGTAACCGGTTGGTAATAACACATTCTCCCCACCCTCCTTCAACACTTCCTCTATTGCCTAAGAAAGATACTCAACATTTTTTGTTTTCTCTGAAGCATCAATTGATTTCAAAAACATTGTGGCACTTAAGGAAAAATAAAGCAATTTAGTACAATCATAATTTAAAAACTTAATCACTTAATCAATAAACTATTGCTAGTAAGTACTAAGTACAAGTTCTACAATTACCTGATGAGGAGACAAGAAAATTTAGCAGTTTTCTATTTCTTCTATTAGTCGAACCATCATTCATGATTGTGCAACCCTTCCTCCATACCTCATGGTGCTCCTCAATTGCAAGTTTTACATCAGCCAGTTTTCGGGTCAAAATAGGACCTTTTAGCTCCTCATCAGTAGGGGCTTTGAACCCCGCACTACAAACAATAAGAACATCTATCGCAATTTGCCAATAAGGAGACCTAAAACAAATTAAATAAACACAATAAGTATACTATTAAGTTTTACTTTCAACCATAAAAATTAATATAATGAATGTGGCATATTCTTGAGTCTTGAAAGCAAGAAAAATAAGACAGAGAAATTAAAATAATAACAAGTACCTTGCTGTACTAAATGGAATGTTGTTGTAGAAAAACAAATCTCTAAGTGCCATTTTCGCAGCCTCATGCTTTTTATTCCAACTCATGCTCTCAAGCGATGGTTGGGCACCTGGAGTCGCGCGTGGAACAAAAATGGAACCTAGTGTGGATTTCTTCTTACTAATCCGAGGCCCAATGGCCACACATACACTTGCAGTACCACTACTAGATGGAGGTAATGGATAACGATGACTTGAAGAGCTCTCTCCACCTAAGTTTTCCATTTCTTTGTGTTGCTTTTTTCTTAATTCTTTTTCCTCTTCATATCCCTCTAAATGAGCTTGCATTTCACGTATAACATCCTGGGGGCTGCTTGGCATGGTTTAGCATCATGCCCTGATATATGTGCAAAGTGATATTTCAATCTGTTAATACCTCCCCTATATAACTTTTTTTTTGGGCCTAGGATGGCATGTTTCCAAGCCTTATCCCTTGCTACACTAATAGGGTTTGCATCTGGGTTAAATGGAGGCTTAGATGAACTACCCTCAAGCTAAGACATTATGCTACTGCGACTGCAATATATCATAAATAAATAAAAGCATCTACAATAAAGAAAATAAAAGACTAGGGCTTCTTACTTTTCAAGTTTTTTCATCAACATAAAATATAACAAATCTAAGATTCTAAAGACAAACAAATGTAAACAAAATGGAATTTTGAAATGTGAATGTAAAAAACTCAGAAAACAACACAAATGTAATTCACCTCTTCAAAATTGCTCCAAAAATGAAGAAATGCAACTCAAATTGATAGAGGACTCCTCCAAATGCTTCTTTTAGCTCGTCTCAATGTGTGAATACGGGCTAGAAACTAGCACAAACAATCAACAATTGATATAGGAGAGCCAATTGATTTACTAATCTATTTTCTAAAACCCCTATATTGTTCTCCCAAGCCTTTTTTCTTTCTTCTAAGTGTTTGCAAATGATGGAATGACCTTTTTAGGTCTTAGAGAAGGCATATAACACAAAAAGAATGATTAAAGATAATTATTTTATTTTTTTTGCTTTTTACTATATGCTGGACGTGATGGATTTCGGATGACGGGACTTGTCGAGTCCTCGGACTCTGCGAGGCCTGTAGGACTCGGCCGAGTCAACTTGCCGAGCCAAAAAGACTCTGCAAGCCTGACTTGATTCGGGACTCACCGAGTCCTGCCAAGACTCGCAGAGTCTTTTAACCATGGATTAGAGAATACTTCCCTATCTCCTTAGGTGTTTTAAGACCAAATCTTGATGTGAGATATCAACTTTATAATTGTGGGTGGAATTTTTACTCTTCTTTATATATTTGTCGAGGATAATTCTTATGATCTCCCGATCCTCATTTGCTAAGGTACGATAGACTTGTGTTTGTGGGTATATATCTTCCAACTTACAAGTGTTTCCTTATCGCTGGATATGAATGCTGATTGATATCCTTTGTGCTGAGAGAATTGTTCAAATGTTATAATTCAACAGGTGTTTGTTCAATTTCTTTGGTGGCCGACGAAGTGTTCGAATGCTCAGACCCAGAATTGAATGTTGATGATGAGTTAGGAAGTATCCTCTTTTATGCTGAGTTGAGTGAAGGCGATTGTCCTTTAATACCATATGCTTGGGGTGTCTCCTGCCCCTCCCTAAAATTACTAAAGGCACCTCTTCCTTATCTTAATGTTTATCTAATAGCATCCTTACCACACACCCATTCATATAATTGTTGATTAGTTTATATTTGTTGTTACCAACTGTTAATCTTTCTATCGGTCAACATTCTAAATCAATATTTGCTGCTATCTACATAATGATCCTTATCATTATTAGTGATGGTGTTCAGAAGCCTAGTAAGCCTAGACTAGATGCCGGACCAAGCCAAGTTCAAACTAGTCCGTGGTCCAAGTCCAGTTTGTCTGTGAGTCCGGATAGGGCCCAATCCACGACGGGCAAGTTCGAACCAGCCAACAAGCCATTCAAACTCGGACTAACCAATTGGAAAATTTTGAACCACGGTCAAACTTCATCGAACTTGTGCCAATGGACGGAGTTTAAGTGATATTTTTTTGCAAATTTTATAATATTTTGACATCCAAAACCCTAAAAAGTGGATTTGAAGGCTTATGTTGACTTCTCATTCTCATTTGTGGTGTACAAATAGGTTATTTTGTCTTGAGCAAGAGCAAATAGGTGGTTGAGAAAGAGTTTGGTTGTGCAAGGAGGAGTCGGAAGATTGATTTGTGGACCTTCTTCAAGTGTTTGTGCCTCATTCCTACACCTTTGCAAGCTTACAATGAGTGGAAGAGGTAAGTTCTTGTTCCTTTTGCTTTTTGTTTTTTTTAAAACATTTTTTTTTCATTTCTCTTTCATTGTCCATAAGATCTACCAATTTTTTCCCAAAATTTTTCATTCTCTTGTTTTTATATGGAATATTTATACAATTTCTTGCCATAGGAAAAAGAACTACAATGACATCTACCTCTTCCTCAGTAGGCAATATTGAACAAAGAGTAGAACCCCCTTCTGATTCTCCTTTGTGGAAGTATGTTGATATTGTAAGACCCCTTCCAGAAGATGGTGCATTCCATTGGAAATGTCGGGGTTGTAATGTAGAAAGGAATAGTTCATATCTTCGTGTGGTAGGCCATTTGTGTGGATACACTAGAAGAGGAGTTAAGAAATGCCCTGAAAAAAAAGGTGCACTTATACCAAATGCAGCTGTATTAAAATATATTGTAGAGCATGAGACAGCAGAAGAGAGAAGAACGTAGACAAATTACAGCCACTGGCAGTAAAAGTAAAAAAAAAGCAAAGGGAATGTAACCCCCCTCTACAGATGTTGTGATAGAAGATCACCCCTTTTATACTACCTTAGCTGGCCTTGATACTTAAAGTGAAGCACCCCTTACACACAAAAGAAAGGGACCACTAGAAACTACATTTCAAAATTAGAGTCGAGAAATTTACGACATTAATGCGGTAAGATGCTTGTATGCAAATGGGCTGCCTTTTAGTGTTGTTCGCTCTCCATATTGGAAGAAGATGTTGAAAAGTGCCAATGAAGCTCCGAGAGAGTATAAGAGCCATGGTTACGATAGAGTACATACCACCTTGTTGGATCAAGAGGTCAAGAGGATTGATGATCAATTGAAGCCCATAAGGGATTCATGGATTGAGACAGGGGTATCAATTGTTTCAGATGGGTGGTAAGATGCTAGAAATCGTCCCTTGATCAATGTCTTGGCGGTGCCTCTTAAAGGGGCAATGTTTTTGAAATCCGTGGATTGTGAGGGGCAAGTAAAAGATTGGTCATTTATTGCTAATATTCTCATCTTTGCCATTGAACAAGTGAGTGTTAGAAACGTTGTCCAAGTCATAACAAGCAATGCAAAGAATTGTAGAGCTGCTGGTTTGTTGGTTGAAGAGTGATATCAGCATATCTTTGGGACACCTTGTGTGGTCCATTCACTCAATCTTATGCTAAATAAGATTGCGAACAAAATTGGGTGGATCAAAGAGGTGTATGCAGAGGCTGAGGACATCTAGATGTTCGTCACAAACCACCACATGACTCAGGGAATATTCAGAATGTTCTAACACTTGGAGCTACTGAAGGTAAGTGAACTTGAACTCAAGTTAGTAATTTAATGTTTAAAAAAATTACTATCTTACAATTTCTGATTTTCATATTTTGATTGTGTAATATGTATTTTGTTTTGAAGTATGTATCTAATAGTTGTATTTTTTTGGCTCTAATTTATGTTACAAGTTGCTGAGACTTGTTTCACATCAAATTTAATCGTCTTGAGACGACTTGTGCAAGTGAAAGAGGCACTTTACAATATGGTAATCAGCAACAATTGGGCTATATAGAGGCAAAGCAACAGTGAGAGGGAAACCAAAATAAAGCAAAGGATATTGGATGACTCATGGTCGGAACGTGTGGAATATCTCATTAAGTTCACTGAGCCCATTATGAGCATGCTTAGGTGCACTGACATTGATAGGCCTTGCCTTGGAGAGATCTATGATGGCATAGACTCAATGCTTGAGAAGATCAAGCAAATTGTAAATGAAAAAGAGCAAGATCCCCAAGAGACCTTCTTCAAACAATTGTTTGCCTATGCATTGACACCTAAATACTATAGCACCCAATTTACTGATCAACCAGGAAGGTTGCCACCCTATAGAGATGTGGGAAGTGTCTGGTGGGTACAAGGCAGCATTTGAAAGACTCTTTCCTGGATGATATGCGAGATGTGATTACAGATGAGTTCATAGAGTTTGTGAATGCAAGAGGTCTAAGTAATGATGCTCTTCATCATCGGTTTAGGAAGGATTCTCATAGTTGGTGGTACCTCCATGGCCAAAGATTCCAAATACTGCAGCCCCTTGCAATCAAAATTATATCACAAGTAAGTTTTATTTAAAAAAAATTAGTTTACTTTATCTTCATGACTAGGAAGTAATTTTTATTTTATAAGATTAATGATTTTATTTTAATTATTTACTTTGTCTTGTCTTCATAGGTTGCTAGTTCATCTACATAAGAAAGAAATTGGAGTACATATGCTTTCATCGACTTAGTGAAGCGCAATAGGTTGCAATCAAAAAGAGCGGAGGACTTGGTATTTGTGTATTACAACTTGCATCTTGTCTCACACAAGAGTAAAGAATACAATGAAGGGGAGACAAAGAGGAGGGATATAAATGCAGAGCTTGTGGACTTGGATGCTTCCATTTCTCAACTTGCACTAGATGGCTGTGAAGATTTTGAGCCAATACTATTATTGGTGCATCTGATCCCATTGGCAATAGCTCTATTTGTGAGTCAACTAATGCCGAAGAAGAAGATGATGAAGAATAGAATATCAATAAATTTTTAATCCATTAGTTGAACTTCAAACAATGATACTTGAACTAATGTTATAACTTATTTTTAATATTTTAAATCTTTGATGTTGAACTTGAAGTATATGTATTAGAATATTATAATGTTTCTTTAATAGTCATCTTAGTTAATCTTTAGTTTATTAGGTAGTTTCTATTTTTGTCTTTAATTCACGATTGTTTCTTTTAGAAACATCATCTTTGTAAATCTATATAAGGAGCTTTCATCTCCTCTGTTTAATACAACTACAACACATTGATTATTTTACCACAATATGGTATTAGAGCTGATAGGATTTTTTAGAATTTGGCTAATTTTTTAATAAAATTCGTGGCCTTTTGTTTTTTGCGAGTTTTTTATTAAAAATTCGTGAGGTTTTTTTGTTTGTGATTTTTTTCTCAACAATCCATCTAGGGTTTTTGCGTCCTTGTTGACGCCATTTTCTGCAAATCTCTTGTTCGAGCTTTTTTTCTTTTATGGGTGTCGTTTTTTGTTTGAAAGACCTGCCGCTGGTGTTTTTTGACCATTTTTGTGGTCATTGTTTTATCTTACATTGATCCCATTTTTTGCTGCATTTGTAAAAAAGACAGCTGTTTTCAGATCCTCAGCCTGTTTTTCTTCAAAAACGACAGTCATTTTTGTTTATATGATAAAACTGACCCTTCATATTGTCGTTTTTCTGCTCCCACCATAGACTGAAGTTTTCCTTAGAGAACTTGGATCCTTCCTTCCTCATCATTATGATCTTTCCCTTTTTGCGGTTAAGCAACTTAAAAAATAGGACGTGGTTCTGATACCAATTGATAATCCCAACTGGTGATGAGAGGGGAGGGGTGAATTAGCACCCAATTAAACTCTTTGTTACTCTTAGATCAAATAACTATTACTACATACAAAACATATCCTATAAAGGAAGTAAACAACACAAAATCTCAGCAGCATAGAACACCAAATATATCTGTTGAAATTGATAGCATCGTTCAGATAATTAATATATAAATACATATATGTACATATTAATGTATACGTATTTGCTAATACATACACATTAATATATACATATATATATTTTATTATTTTGAAATAATCTATCAATGTATATACATTAATATATACATATATATTAATGTATATGCAACTACTATTACATATACATTAATAGATAAATATATATTACTATTTATATATTTGATACGATTTATCTAATACCTACTATATCGGTTTATTAACACTGCAATAATAAACATCGAATACTGATAAGTATCGGTTTGAATGAAGCATGTATTACTATCAACCTAACCGATATTAGTTATCGGTATTATCCTCTAAGTTGACAGTATTCACAACTCTCATAACTATCGTGTGGTATTATTACTGCAACACCGTTATTGTGGAACGATACGTATGAAACAATATGTATGTAACAACATCGTTATTATTGTGTTATTATCGTAATGAAACGATACGAAACAATCGATGAGTATTATTTGAAGTCACGACTTGATGAGTCGTGACTCATTAATGAGTCACATCTCATCAAGTCATGACTGCCCTTGTAATATATAATGTAAGACACTCGATGATTTGAAGACATGGAAATATAGTAATCGATAAGTATCTAAATGTCTATTAAATCTCTGCAACTTTAATTTTGATAATTCAATACTAATATCAATAGAAGTTTATCATCTTTTACATGGTATCACAGTGCTGGTTTTGAAGGATCCAAGCGGTTGATAAACTTGAGAAATTAGATTTAGATTGAATACATTACATTCCAAATGGCAAGCATTATCAGATTCGAGGACAGACTTGAGGGTGCAGACAACTTTCAATCATGGAAGTTCAAAATCATAATGTTATTAAAAGAAAATAAAGTCGAATCTTTCATAAGAGAAGACAAATTAAAACTAGAGGTGGAACTTGACATATCAACTTGGAATGAAGGAAAACAAGGATGGCAAACTCTCACTCGCCCAAAACTCGCCAAGCCCTGAAAAAGATTACTCGGGAAAACTCGACAAAAAACTCGGGAACTTAAAAATAGCATAAAATTTAATTAAAAATGCATTTTTTTGCAAAATTCTATGAGAAGATGCATCCAATGAGTTAATTAATGAGAAAACAAAAGAAACAAGCTAAGTTTAGATATATATAAATGCAAAGTGGGTACAAAATCGCATTCTCATGTGGATTGCTGATGACTGGAAGCAAAATAGTAAACAGTTTCTACAAAACTAGTATGAATCTATGATGCTTGATCATTGATCAATGCCAAATGTCAAAGTCTTCATAACTAGGTCTTAGGTAGTCTTTGTTGGTGGCTGTTTTCAAGTCCCTAGATCCAACAAATGAGGTTTGAGTGATTTTGGCCTGTTGGGAAGTCATGTCTGTTTGGGATTTGGGCGAGAGCTAAGCTAAGTCTGTCGTAGAGATGGGGTCGAAACCAAGTGATTTGTGATAAAACGAGTTAAAACCCTTTGGGAATCCTTTTGACCTTAGAAAGCCATGATGGATTGTGGGAGGTAACCCTGCTGAAGGCTTGCTGAATCCTGAAATTTGGCTAAGTCTAGAATTTTTCGAATCTAGAATTTGCATCTTAACTCCTATGAAGCTGGAACCTATCCCAAACATCCTGGAAGTATTATATTTTATAATTTATACAAATATAACTTAAAGTATAAGAAATTAAATAAATCAAACTTATACTTAAATGTTATATTTGTATAAATCAAATTTATACTTTAACGAATATGCCTTACAGTGGCTTCGAAACTCAATCCAACTCTTCCCTAGTTGCCAATGAGACAACAAAAACCAAATGAAATAATAAAATGGTGTTTTTGTTGACTTGCAGCTGTATATGACAAACATGGGTGAGTTTTTACGTTTTTTTTAAAAACTTGCCGAGTTTTAGCAATATTCGCCGAGTTTTTGGCAAGTTTTTGGGCGAGTTTTTTAAAAACTCGTAGGCTGGAAAATGGCGAGTACTTAGCCGAGTTAATCGCCGAGTTGGAAAACTCCGCGAGTTTTTCCAACTCGGCGATTTATCGGCGAGTTTGCCATCCTTGAAGGAAATGATAAAGCAATGAAGATCATCATTGATGGAGTTAGAGATCACATTGTTCCAATATTAACAAAATACGAAAGAGCATATGAAATGTTCAAAGCACTAGAGAAAACTTATGAGATAAGTAATGCAAGCAAGAAATTAGCCTTGAAGAGGGAGATAAATCACATAAGAATGAACAAAGGTGAGAAAATAAATTCATACTTTATCAGAGTCTCAGCTCTAAGAGATCAATTATCAACACTTGGCTATGAAATTGATGGTAAGGAATTATCATTGATTGCATTAGATGGTCTGCCTGAATCTTGGGAGACTTTTGTCTTTGGCATAAGTGATAGGTCTAAATTTCCTAAATTTGACCGACTGAGAATAGATTGCCTTCAAGAGGAATCAACACTAGACAAGAAAGGACTAAAGAAGAAAACCATTGATGAAGATCTTCATGTACTAAATGTGGATACCCACAAGAAGAAGAAAAGACACTTCAAGAAAAGGAAATTTAATCATGAAAACAATAAAAGAGATATGTCAAAAGTCTGATGTTTTAGATGTGATAAATATGGACATTATGTAATAAATTGTCCATATAAAAACCATCAGGCTTCATTCACCAAAACAAAGAAGAAGACTAAGGAAGAGCCTAAAAATGAGAAATTTGTGCTCTACTCTGCACTCTCAAACCAAGTCTCAAATAAAAGCACCTAGGTTATCGATAGCGGTTCTTCAAGACATATTACAGGATTCAGAGAACTACTAGACTCTATGGTAGAAGAATCCGATGAGGAAGTAACTATTGGAGACGATTCTGCTTATCCAATAAAAGGTGTTGGGACATGCACTATCAAATTAAAGATCGGTATTTCCATTCAACTTATTGGAGTACTGTTTGTACCAAGTATCAAGAGGAACCTAGTGTCTATATCTGCACTTGAGGATAATGGATATTGAGTAACCTTTATGGATGGTGAAGTAAAGGCCTGGCCAAAGAAATCTACTATTAAGCAAGCCCAAATCATAGGTAGAAGGCAAGGTTGTATATATGAGTTATGTACTTAATTAAATCAAGTCCTAATTAATGAAATTACTAACTCAAATGAGATATGGCATAGAAGACTAGGGCATTTAAACTACAAGGCTCTATCTTCTATGGAAAATTTAGTCACTTGGTTACCAAAACTTAGGAAGTATCACCTTGGGGCATGCAAAGGTTGTGCTTTAGGTAAAAACACAAAAGGGGCATTTCAAAACAGTTCTAGTAGAACAAACAATGTATTAGAATTAGTTCATTCAGACTTATGTGGACCAATGTCTGTTCCATCAATAGGAGGATGTAAATACTATGTAATCTTTGTTGATGATTTCTCCAGGAAGACCTAGATATATTTCCTTAAACATAAAGAATTTGAGGAGATCCTGAAAATGTTCAAAGACTTCAAATCAATTACTGAAAACTTTTCTGGAAAGAAAATCAAAACCCTAAGGTCAGATAATGGTAAAGAATATACATCAGACATTTTCAAGGAATTTTGTAAAGATGTTGGGCTTAAGAGGGAGTACACTATTCCTTACAACCCACAACAGAATGGGGTTGCTGAAAGGAAAAATAGAACAATTATTGAAGCTACTAAGGCAATGCTTCTTGAACAAAACCTTGACACTTCTCTTTGGGCAGAAGCATCTAATACTGCTGTATATATTCAAAATAGATGCCCACACTCCCACATTGGTAGTAAAACTCCTGAAGAAGCTTTCTAAGGGACAAAACCAGACATTAGCAACTTACGAATATTTGGTTGTCTCGTATACATACATATACCAAAAGAAAAGAGAACAAAGTTAGAACCATCTGGAAAGAAAGGTATTTTTGTAGGATATAGTGAAACTTCAAAAGCATACCGAATATATATATCTGGTCAAAATCAGATTGAACTAAGAAGAGATGTAATCTTTGAGGAAGACATAGCATTCTCTAGAGCTAGAAATTCTTTAGAACCAGAAAGACATGTCTCTCTAGAAGAAAATTTTACACCTGAGATTCAGAGGAAGTATTCTGAGGAAGAAGAAAATGAGAAACACCTCTCAACATTATAAAATCTTAAAAAGAGACCTCTCTGGGCCACTAAGATAATAGAAGTAGCAAAGTCTTATGGAGCTCTTTCAGGGACATTCAGGGAAAGTAAACGACCCTCAAGATTATCTAGTTATGTAGCCCTAACGAGTGACCTCTCAAAATCGGAATCTGCAAATGTTCCAGATGCTATTCAGCAACAAGTCTGGAAAGATGCTATGACAGAAGAATATTAGTCTATTATAAAGAATGATGTATGGGACATTTTGCCTAGACCCAAAGAGAAATCAATAGTCACCTCTAAATGGCTGTTCAAAATCAAACATGCTGCAGATGGCAGTATAGAGAAGTACAAAGCAAGGTTTGTAGCCAGAAGTTTTTCACAAAAGGAACAAATTGACTATGAAGAAACTTTCGCTCTTGTTGCCCGATACACTTCAGTTCGAATAGTCCTAGCCGTTGCAATTGCTAAAGAATGGAAAGTGCATCAGATGGACGTAAAGACTACCTTCTTAAATGGAACCATTGAAGAAGAAGTATATCTAGAGAAACCTGAAGGGTTTGAGATTCACAATTCCAAAACTCATGTTTGCAAACTAAAGAAAGCCTTATATGGACTCAAACAGGCTTCCAGAGCCTGGAATGAGAGGATTGATAATTACTTTATGAAGTTAGGATTTTCCAAAAATGATGCTGATCCAAATGTCTACTTCAAACTAAACAAAGGTGATATGTTGATATTAATTCTATATGTTGATGATTTATTGATTACATGAGACGATCACCTTATTCACCAATGCAAGAAGGATTTAGCCAAAGAATTTGATATGAAAGACTTAGGTCTATTACACTACTTTCTTGGTTTAGAAGTCTGGCAGAAATCAGATAGTATCATCCTGAACCAAGGAAAATACACTCTTGACATTTTGAAGAGATTTGGTATGTTAAATTGTAGACCAATGTCATCACCCATGGAAACAAATTTTCATAAGCTAAAAGAAGCAGCAACAGAATCCCCACCTGCAGATCCTACTCTATATAGGCAGATAATAGGTTCCCTAATGTACATGGTAAATACCAGACTAGATATTTTCTTTGCAGTAAATACCTTAAGTCAATTCATGTGTGAACCTAAAGAGATTCATCTCATTGCTGCAAAACATTTATTGAGGTATCTTCAGGGTACTCTAAACTATGGACTCAAATATGAAAAGACAGACTTAGACCTTCATGGATTCACTGACTCAGATTGGGCTGGAAGTGTGACTGATCGAAAAAGCACCTCAGGATGCTAGTTTAGTTTGGGATCAGCTATGGTATCATGGATTAGTAGAAAACAATCTTCAGTGGCTCAAAGTTCTACAGAGGCTGAATACATTGCATCTTCGATGGCTGCTAGAGAAGCAGTATGGCTCAGAAAACTACTTACTGGGTTATTTGGTAAACCGTTAAAACCAAATACTATCCATTGTGATAACCAGAGTTGTATCAAGTTATCAGTGAATCCTGTGTTTCATGATAGAGCCAAGCATGTTGAGATTCCTTATCACTATGTTCGAGATATGGTTGAAAGGAAAGTGATTCAATTGGAATATATTAGTACAAGAGATCAAACTGCAGATATTCTTACCAAAGCACTTCCCAAGGTGAAAATTGATCACTTCAAGAAAAATCTTGGTATGGTTGTATTATGATTTTTGATTTGTATTAATATAATAAAGATGTTTAATGTGTAAACTTCTTATGGGCTCATCCATCCTGTGTACATTTCTGAGAGGTGACGATTTTTTAGACAATGAACACTTGTATTAGATGTTACAAGGTGATGACCTTGTAATGGAGATTCGTTATGGTGGACTTTTGATATGTTAGTGCACATACCATAATAGGGTTATTGTGCTTCCTAGCACACTCTCTTCCTTTTCTTCTTCTCTTCTTTTCCCTTTCATTTTACAGTAGCTTTGATCAGTGAACTGTTTCACTCTTTCTTCTTGGCAAAATGATGGAAAATGATCCTCTTCGCTAACTGAAGAATATATACACTTCCTGCAGAGCGTAGGATAGTTGTACAGTTGGAGAAAGAAGTGCGGACTGCTCAAATTCAATTTCAAAAGATCTTCTCACTCTTTGCCGTTGCGATCCCCATGAAGATCTCTTGTGACTCCACCATCTAGTCGTGTTTCAGTCTTTAAAGGAAACATCAGATGTGTGTCATAGATCCATCATCTAGTCGTGTTTCAGTGTTTCAAGGAAAAATCAGGTGCGTGTCACAGACTTTCCCTTAATAGAAGATCCTCCGTGAGTTGTGCAACAAAACACGCAAAGAATCTCCGCAATATCCGTTAACTGAGACCGTCTTCTTTGGTCAATTGTGCCTTTCACTAGTCTCAACAGATAATAGACATACATTGGCCTTAAAGATAGCTTCACCAATCACTTTTCTGTTCTCTATCTACACCAATCACTGCTCCGGTCATTGTCGTCATCAGTCACTGCTCCGGTCAATGTCTTCACCGGTCACTGCTCCAGTCGTTGTCTTCACCGGTCACCAATTTTGACCAACTACGTATAGAACTTTGTTCAAGTGCATTGTTGGACTTTACTTTGCTCATCACTATGTCATCGGTTCCCTATGTCACTGGTTCCCTAGCATTTGGACATCAATGACAATACCACTGATTATTGCTAGTGGTCTCTTTACTGGTTGCATCCTTATCGATAATGCCAACAATGGTGTCATTGACCAACTTAATGTTGGAAGGCTGTAGAGATTCAACGGTAAAATATTATCTATAGGGTTTATAATTTTTTCCTCATAAATTATCTGTGTTTAGTTTTGATTATTTTTCACCTCAAAAATCATGTTTGGTTTTGGTCAATTTTTCTCCTCAAAAATCATTTCTGGTATTTGTAATACATGAAGTTTGCGTGGGATTTCATAACAAGTGTTCCTGTTTAGGGGTTTTTACTGTTTTTCCCGAAAAAATGATGTTTTGTACTCTTCAAATCATAGTATTTTGCAGTTCATTTTGGGGCATCCTGCTCATTTGCAATAGTTTGGAGGGTTCCGTAGCTGTTGTTAGTGTATCTTTGTTTCCAGGGAAGGACAGTTCAATTATCCAACATCAGGTTGGATGTTTTTGTGATCATTTTTGTACTCTTCAAATCATAGTATTTTGCAGTCCATTTTGGGGCATCCTGCTCATTTGCAATAGTTTGGAGGGTTCCGTAGCTGTTCTTAGTGTATCTTTGTTTCCAAGGAAGGATAGTTCAATTATCCAACATCAGGTTGGATGTTTTTGTGATCATTTTTGGTTAACCGTTTTGCAGATTCGGGGAGGGCCAATGGAAGAGTCTGTGGCAGGCTCTACTCTCTTGTTGCACATCATTCTGAAGAAGGGGACCACCTTCGTTTTTTTTTCTGGCTACTCTTGGTCATTAACATTTTACAGATCCAAGGAGGGTCTCAACAACAGCAGAATGTTCTCAAGAATTTGTGACCAAAAGACAACAGTTAGACGATGACCATTAAGGGAGGGTATTAGAATATTATAATGTTTCTTTAATGGTCACTTAGTTAATCTTTAGTTTATAAGGTAGTTTTTATTTTCGTCTTTAGTTCACGATTGTTTCTTTTAGAAACATCGTCTTTGTAAATCTATATAAGGAGCTTTCATCTCCTCTGTTTAATACAAATACAACACACTCATGATTTTACCATAATAATATGATGGTATGATCATGATTCATGATGCTATGATTACAAGTGTTTTTGTTGTTTAAATATTTTTATGATACTATGTGACATTCTAATCTTAACTCATGCTTCTAGGCTGCATAAATATATATATATATATATATAATTATAATTTTTACATGTTTTTTGTACTAACGAACCCAAACCCCTTTTCAAAAATTTGTTGTACCGGCGAACCAGTCCTTCGTACTCAAACTTAAACCCGAACCGGCATCCTAGTATAATTTATTTGCTAAAAAAGTTTAGAATAGCAGTTGCATCTTCCCTTTATGGTCAGTAGCTATTTGACTATGCTCTTAATGTTTTAATATCACTGTAAGATGATATTTTGCTAAAGGTAGTCGACTTCACCATACGTAGTTTATGGTTTATGTATAGTGTTGCTGCCTTTGATCAATGTGATGACCTGTGTCGATAGTTTCCTTGTAATAGTTCGAAACAAATTTTCACAACACCCTTGTGCCCCCTGTAACTTAATGTTGGCTATAGTTTGTCAGCGACATGTCCTATTGCCTTCGCTAGTCAATAGTCAGCTTTTGTATGAAAATATTAATTTTTTTGACCTTTGTTCAATAATATGTGAATCATTACTTAGTCGACATTTATTATCTTAGTCATGGTCTCAAACAAAATATATTTATATTTATTTATTTATATATTTAAAGTGTTAAAATTATTATTTATATTACTTTTTGAAATTTTAATTTTATTATTATTCACTCATTATATTATTATATTCATTCATTAATGATATAATATATTATTATATTAATATATTATATTATATTATACATTGGTTCATTATAACATTATATTATATCAATTAATATAATATCATATTATATCAATTAATAAGTTATATTTTGGTATTCTTATGTTAAGTTAATTATAATAATAAATTATAATTTATTTGTTCTTTAATTTTATTTATTATTAAACCCTATTCTAGAAAGGGGATATTACATGACCCCTCCACCCCGGCCACCAATCCCAATCTATTATCAGGTATTTGTGTTCTATGTCTTTGACACACACACACGTTGAGACAACTATTATTCAAGGTACCCTTGGATCATAGAATGGGGCCTTGAAGAAAAGCTATATCTGCGCACATGCAACTTTAGGTAGAATTTCTTAGTAGACATGATATTCCTACAGTCCATGCAGATGAGTTTGTTTCTAAAAATAACTATTTACATTCTTTTGCATCAATGTTTCAGATCACACTGACAAATCCTTATTTATGCTCATGAAATTATCAATTATCCCTTTAAAGATAGATAATTTAGCAACAATTTATAATGCTGAGGGGATTGTTGATTAGATGTCCCCATTACCATTGCCATAATGACAGTTACAATATATGAAAAAAGACTTATCTTGTGGGATTGGCTAACATTCAGATAATTTTCATGAGCCCTTTTAAAATTTGACTTAGAAGAGGTGATGTCATTTTTTAGCAGTATTCTCAATAGTGAACCATTTTCCAGAACTTTATTTTTTATCAACAAAGCATACTTAGATTGACACTTTTCCTTCTAATTGCACTTGGCTTGAGGAGCAAGATCACTGTCTTGATGAATATTTGACTTGAGACAATATTAATAATGGAGAGGGATTTGACTATTAAAGTTGCTTCACTTTTAAGTATTCTCAATGTTGATGTTTTGCAGCTTCAGTCGGATAAACACTATGAGTCAATACTAGTGAAGATATGTACATATATATATATTTAGTATATATGAGATGTATATATATATATATTATTATGTAAATATTAGAGAAATTAATATAATAATGACTCAAGAGATATTATGTATATATATATATATAATCATAATTGTCATTATATTAATTACATAATAATGAATAGACATGTCCCATGAAGGGACATGTCTCTTCTTGGCTCATTCTCAATATAAATGCAAGAGATTGCTGCATTTGGAAAACACATACATCATAGGCAGTGCTATTACATTTGCAGCGATCCTAAAATTAACATGGTATCAGAGCACAAGAATAACGGTCACTTTTTGCAGGCAATGTAGAATGTCCAATGGATCAGAGCTGACTAATTCAAATGTTTGATTGGTTCAATGTCTTGATGCAGCCCTGAGTTAGACTATGATGCCAGATGCGATGCTTCAAATCCAATGTCATTGCGATGTCTGGCTGACTACGGGTTCTTGGAGTCAAATTCCCGATGACGATAGAACGATGTCAATGTCTGGTCGACTCGGAATCAAATGTTTCTCCAGTCAAATCGGCTCTAAATGTTTGCAATTTGATGTTGGCTCGACGGTGTGAGATCGAATGTAGATACAATGTATAATGTGCGACTACTGGATGGGCTATGTCGAGCACTCTCCGGACGAGTTCTTCCAATGTCTGGATGAGTGCTCGGGAGAAATCTCTAGTCAACTCTTAAGAATAGAGCAGTGTAAATGTGAAGCATGTAGAAGAGGGCTTTAAACTATTTCATCAAACACAGTTGGAAAATATCAAACCCAATGAGATATCAGCTTACTTGAAAAGTTGAGTCGATGAAGAAGGCCAATCTTTATCGCCAGGCTGAAAAATGAGACCAGATATGAATATTGACCACGAATGGTTACTATAAATGCGGATTGCTTCCGATTTCTACTGGCATTCCAAAAGCCCAAGACATGATCACCAAAAGGAACAAAGAAAGAGACGGCATTAACGAAGGACTCAAAGAGTACTTCCTTGGAAATTATCCACCTTCTGAATTGTCAAAACGAACAACATTGTTAAAATTCTTGCAGACAAGGACCGCAAATGACACAATCTCTAGTCGGTACTGAGCTTGCCAATGCCTGTTAGATGCATCGTGGATGTACAGTGTTGTGTCTATGCAGTGGTTGTGCTGAATCGGATGTGAGTTGATGTGGTTGTTTCAATGTTGTTGTGGGATGAAATATTTGGAAGGAAAACATTGTCCATGAACGAGCAAGCAAGGAAATAGTTGATGCCTTAAAAATTGACACATCTTATAATGAGAATCAATTTGGTCAGTTAATGATAAGGGGTTAAGGTGGCCGATTATATTTTATTCAGCTATATCCAAATCGCGATATTAATTAGAAAGTTAGACTTTTGCGAATGAATGATACAAAGACAGTAATAGAAGAAAATTGATTCATCAAATATCCATGAGAGCTCAACATTAACAAAGAAGTACGTATTCAAAGAAGGGTGTCTCTTTCTAGAAAGCAAGCATTAATTATAGAGTGTCACCTCTCTTGGAGCAATCAAGTCGTTTCACAAGAAGACATGCGGATATAATAAGTGTGCAGTGTGTAGAGTGTAGAGTGTAAGTTCTTCAATGTAACATCATATAGATTGAGGGCAAATATAAAAAAAAAAATGTTTGAGCACTGGTTGCGACATTTGATCAATGTGAAATGTGGTCGGTATCATCAGGAGTGCCAACACGGTTTTGTGTGGGACCCTAATTTTATATAATAGAAAGAAGATTTCCATATTTGATATGATGTAGAATTGTTCAATGATATAAGAGTGAGAATTTTACATTGTGGGGGGACTAATAACCAATGTTACATTCCCATTTGAACCATCCTTAGAGAGGAGATGTCAGACAAGAGACACTATCAGAGTTCAAATTTGAACCATCCTTAGTGGGGAGATGTCTCTCAAATAATCTAAGAAGGTGTTTTCTGATTTGATGTATATGGACCTTCATTGAAGCAACTTGTATCAAGGATGTTGATGCGTAGATAAGCATTTATTATCCTTGAGTATTACATTTATCTACTCATTGTAGTCTCTCTCTTATCTGTATTTCTATACGTACTATAAGAGCTATTTGCCTTGATCTTTTCCTTTCCCTCCGGGGATGTGCTTGCAGGAAAAGGAAGATTGATATCAGATTCAAAGGGAGTCTGACATTTCATCAGAGACAACATTGGATGAGGAGCTCAGAACATTTATATTCAGAGGGAGTCTGAAAAATCCATGGATGTGACTGCATGATCTTAATGGGCCTACCCCTTGTGTACTTCATGAGGAAGTGATGACTTGCAAATGATTATCACTTGTATTTGTAGAAGTTATTGAAAGGTGATGATCTTACAATAACTTAATCTTCTATTATGATGGACATCCTATGATGTCTAAGCAGATCATGATAGATGATAACTTGCATGGTGGATTAAGTCCCTTAAACAGACCATGAATGTTCCTATGGTAAGTATCATTGAGGGTACGTGTGCACATACCTTATGAACATTTTGAGTATTTGGTGAATATCACGAGACTTGATATTCTGAGGCCAAATTACTCGGAGTACTTGGTGAATATCATGCGACTTGATATTTTGAGGCCATTACTCCTGATATCATGAGATGATATCTAATTAGTGGCTATCTTCTGATCAAAGATATCCTTAATCATGCCAACTTGATATTACATTGAGATAATATTTGTGTGTTTATCCTCCCTAGCTAAAAGGGAGTGTTGACGTTTTGTAGCTTCAGTCGGATAAACACTATGAGTCAATACTAGTGAAGATATGTATATATATTTAGTATATATGAGATGTATATACATACTTATATATATATATGTGTGTGTGTATATTATTATGTAAATATTAGAGAAATCAATATAATAATGACTCAAGATATATATATATATATATATAATCATAATTGTCATTATATTAATTACATAATAATGAATAGACATGTCCCATAAAGGGACATGTCTCTTCTTGGTTCAATCTCAATATAAATGCAACAGATTGCTGCATTTGGAAAACACATACATCACAGGCAGTGCTATTACATTTGCAGCGATCCTAAAATTAACACTCAAGGCGGAGATGTGGGAGTGGCAAGTCTTCTGGTAGCAATAGTAACATAGTCTCCTTAGTTGCTTGACATTAGATGGCAGCTTATGTAGTCCAAAAAAAGAAGTGCTAATAGAAGAGTGCTCATGGTGATCAAACCCATGCTCACTATTATACCCATTACATGTATTAGTGGTTGGCAACTAGATCAGGTGGGTGGTTGAATTGGTGGCTGTTGATGTGTCCCCACTTAAGGAAGTGAAGGATATGTGTTCCTGTGCTTTATTGAAAAGGAGCACTATGAGGCAAACAAGAACTAGAAGCAAAGTTCCTATGATACCACTATTGAGACAAAAAAGAAAGTCTACAAGATAAGGTGCATAGTAGGAGATTACAATAGAATAGAATTAGGTAAACTAGGTAAAAAGAAGAGAGAAAAGCAATACAGAATGGTTAACACATGAGAAGATGGATGAAAAGATGTTTTCCAGCTGTAAAAACCAACAAAAAGGATCGACAATGGAGGAGAAAGGGATGAGAGTTGCTAAAGCTACCAATGATGCAATAGAAACATCCAAGAGGGAGAAGGAAAATGCAAATGGAAGATAATAAAAGGCAACAAGATAATGTTAAACAAGTCAAGCTGGAAAAGGACAAAGCAAGATAACAGTTGGAGAAGATGAGGAGGATATGAGAGAGCTAGGCTATGATAAAGATAGGAGATGGAAGGAAATGGAAAAACTAAAGAGAAAAAGAAAGTTAACTTCCTAAGATAAAACTGCTGGTGAAAGATTATTTACATTTAGATACCTTACCAGCCAACTGAAAATAACTAGTTTTTTTCATCTTTTATATAACCCTTCCATCTTATTATAGGTTATTTTTTCAAGAGCTTTCAACAAGTCAACTTCCTTGATTGATTGAGATTCAATTAACTACAGATCCAAACAAAAAAACTGCTAAATTGGCAACTTCGCTACCTTCTCTGCCACAAAAAGAAAATATTATGTTTGTTGAAATTATTCCTTAGATTTAAGTATTCCTTGATATAACCATTGAGTTTCCAAGTTTGGCACTCCCCTTTGTTCAGCTTGTTTACAATCAATTAAGAGTCTTTCAATTCCTAGACTTAAACCCCCAGACTTAATGGCAAGTTTTAAACTGCTACTTAACCCTTTCCCCTTCGTGACATTATTAGGTTGCAAAACAACATTGCAGGCTTCACAAAAAAATGTTGTCCTTCAAGTTCCTTAATATCACACCAAAGTGGCGGGGCCTTTGTTACCCTTAGAACCAATGTCAAAGTTAGTATTTCTCCCATGTATTTACCTCATGAATAATGGAAAAGGGAGTCTATGTTTTTTATCTCTTCCCAACTTATGAAAGCCATGTGACTTCTTGAGGTCAGATCTCTTAGTTCACAAATGGTTTGGCAGCTGGCTTAAGCTTTGCATGACTTCTTTGGTGAGCTAATTCACATTATGGAAAACCCTTTATTTCTTTCATTTTAGAGGGTCGAACGGGTCATCTTTGGGACCATATTCCAAAGAGTTCTCAAGGATTTATAATTACTTCTAAGTTCTGATATCCCAATGTAAGAGCATTATCTATACCATTAGGGAAGGCCCAACGCAGTGCAAAAGTCTTGATGGCTCCTGTTCATATTTCATAAGAATAGAGACTCTTCATAAGAATATAATTGAACTCTTTACTGCTGTCCTGACATAGCTTACTTCTTGAGGAGCCTTGAAAGTCGTTTTATTTAACAATTTCCCCAGTAAATTCTTTTACCTTTCATGACAATCCACAAGAAGAATTTAGCTTTTGTCCAAGCTCTAGAGCCCCAGATCCTTTTCCACAGCTTTGACTTTCAGGTCAGTGGAGTTTAATCTGCCATTATCTGATAACCTTGGTTGACTGAATACTCACCAAATCTTGAGTAGTTTTATGAAAGTTTTCCCTATTCAGAGGAGCAAATTATTCTGAAAATCTACTTTCCTTCAAACCCTCTGAATGCTGGAGAAATTCAAACTCTTTCCACTCTCTAGTTTTGCTTTCATCATATTCTCTTTCCACACAATAGTTTTTGATTTTAGAGTCACATTGACAGGAGGCATCTTATTTAAGATTCTTAGTTCTTAATTGTTGTGTCAAGGAGGAACTCTCCCATCTCTGTTTCCTCAACCAAGCTTCATCCCAAAAAGGATCCTTTCCCCATTTCTAATTTGTCAAAACAACACACTTTGCAATAAAGAATAGGAATGGCATATGCTATCCCAACAAACCGAACCTTTCAGAGGGCTGGGAATGGTAAACATGTTCTTATAATCTTCATTAACCAAATACTTCACTTGAAAACTATTTCTCCATACAAGAAAGGGTTGGTGTACATCTTCTGTGCCAGCTTTGTAATTAAAGCAATGCCGTGCCAAGTTATTTTCTATTCTTTTTCTATCAAGATTTTTAGGTAAGAAAACCTTCTGCCAGGTTATCAGTGGATACTTCTTTTTGTCACCCTTTCCTTGATTAAAAAAATTCCATATGATATCATCTATCTCTTTAGTAATCTGTTTAGGACTTAGGAGCCATTAGAATAGAGAATAGGAAAACAGGGACCGACTAGAGAACATATTGAATGAGAGTAAGGCATTAAACCAAAGAGAGCTGTTTGACTTTTCAACTAGCAATTTTTTTTCTTATTTTACTAATCACTCCTCAAAAAACAACTTTTTTACCATCCATCAAACATGGGAATCCTGAGCTGAAGTATCAGTGAGAGATTTCCTCTCACAGTTGAGTAATCTGGCCTAGTAAGTTTGTCCTATACTAAGACATTGATAAAAGAAAAGTTGATTATTTTCTTCTATATATTCTCTACCTTGAGGTAGTCTCATAATTTTCCAAAAAGTTCCCTTGATCATATTAGATTCCCAATGTGAACTATTAGATAGAGAGATCTTCTCACAGTCAAGTAATCTGTCCAAATAAGTTTATTCCCATTTTGATGTAAGCAAATTAAGGTATCGGAATAACTTCCTACACTAACCTTGAGGGGAGGGTAATGTAAAAACTTTCTTAGATCTTTACAATAGTTACAAAATTTTAACATAAATAACATGCATACCACAACACAATGATTTATGTGAAGAAAACCCTTTCGGGAGAAAAACCCCACACTCCAAAAGCCACCCAATTTATTATTCATAAATCAATAACATATTTCAATATACTTGTAGAAGAAGCTTCTCACAGGAGTATCGCCAACCAAAGATTTGAAGATAAGTGAATAGCTATAAGTCTCTTAGACACATCCTCCATCTCACGCACCTAATATAGAGGAGATACAATACATGAAATTGTCAAATGGTATTACAAACCATGGGCTAAAAACCACTTATAAAGCAACACCCATCTTATCTCCAATCAAAGATGCCCAATGATGTGTCAAAAAACACACCAACACGTGCAACTCCCTTTCATAGCTCATTTATGTGTTCAATGCGTTTTTACATTTCAAGAGACCTAACTTCCGGAGGCCATAACATTTGAATCCGATGTTCGATCAATGAACTGTTTGAAGCACTAGAAAGCTCGCGACGTGCTCTATCACCTTGTAACCCGCTATGTCGGTTATAGATATTTTAAGGCCATTTCAGAGCCTCTAAAGCCTTCAAAATTGAATTCATAATTTGTTTTTGGTAACTTCAATAACGAAAACTTAATATCTTCAAAACTAGATATGATCTTGTGACAGAAATTTACCAGCATGCTTAGCTAGCCCATCTAAAGATTTTGGGAAAATTTAAGGAAAACCCGTGCTCAAATGAAAACTTAGTATAAATAGTAATTGTATGTAAATGCAAGGTTGAGACAGATTTTCCTAACATCTGGGAAACTGATAAAAGCAAGGTTTTTCAGTTTCTTCTATTTTTCTACCCTTAGGCCATCTCATAATTTCTCTAAATTTCCTTTATCTTATTACATTTCATTTTCCTTATTCAACTATTAGCTTAATGTCTTCCACAAACTAGGAATGAGTCATGGCGCCTCCTCTCAAAGTTGAGGTGATCTCCTAAACTCTTATTTCATTTTTTTTCTGGAAATTACAGTCCAAGGTCTCTACCATAATGAAGTATATAGCCAGGGGAGAGAGAGTCCCATTTGATGGAGGCCCCTTGAGGAGTGGAAAATCCCTTGGGGGGATCCATTTATGAGTATTGTGGGCTTAGAACCAAACCAGTCCAAAACAAGGTCCAAAGAGTCAGAATTGACTTTGTTGAACGCCTTTGCTATATCCAATTTTCATAATTAACTGTTATTTCCACTAGCAGAGAATGAGTAAAGGAAGTCATGAATGACTATCTTGTCTAGGATCTGACTTCCATGAACAAAACCTCCTTGTTCTTGGGAAATGATTTTTAGCATGACAGGTGTAACCCAATTTGCAAGAAATTTGGAGATGAGTTTGTATGTGTTACAAAGAGTAAATTGGGCTCTAGTATCATCGTAAAGAACCAATCTGATTGTATAAGGTTGACTATGGAAATTGAGGAATCCAGTTGCCTTCCCTTTCTAGCTTTTCTTGTCATTAGAGGCTTAATGGATTCCTTCCACACAGTTGTGCTGAAAGAAAATACATACATATAAGTATCTCCCCGTTCATTCCCATCATCTTTCATCTCAAAAAGGAGTCTGAAATGGACTCCTGCATCATCTTAAGGATCAATTTGATTGTATAAAATTGACCATAAATTCCTTCCATACATTTTTTTAAAAGAAAATACATACACATAAGGCCTCCCAAAAAGGAATCTTAAACATCCTAATGATCAGGACCTTTAGCATTATTGCCGAAGGACATTTGCCTACTAAAAATCTTCCAAAGTAATATGTTTTCTGTTATGTAAATTAAGGAAACTTTTAAGAAAAAACCTAAATTTGAAGAATACCTTTACTTCTAGTATGAAACATGCTGCCAAATTCTCTATATCAAAGGCAATACTGATAAAATAGCAGTACTTGTTAATGTACTTCCATTCCATCTGTATATTTGGAGCATAGGCTGTATTCACTTCCTATGATCTATATAAAGTATCCTCTTGATCCACTATAGCCATTCTAAAAGTATTCTTGATCCACTATAAGTTACTTGATCCTTTTACTCCACTATAAGTAGATATTCTCTGATAAAGACTTCGCTAACATAAATAACTATTCTAAACTCACCAATTTTATCAGAGCAAATTCATACATTTTCTACATGCCTCTGCTGATGGGTTGTGAAATTACAATTTAAAATGCCAGAACTATTGATAGACTAGACACAGGTTACAAAACCTCTACAACAAAAATGTCAACATGTACAAGCCTGATGACGATAAGATTTATTTTAGTGAAGAAAAAGTCAGTGATGACTAAAAGAAAACTTTAAATGGATTCACAGGATAGCCTCTTCAAGTTTTTAAGACTATATTGACTGGACTGGAGGCTTTTGTCTTGTTATTCTTATCAATATGCACTCCTGCATGTAGGACATACTATTTTTATGAATTTTCTGCACAAGATAGACATGTTGCGTTGGAAGCTGCTGTTTCTCAGGGGAAGGTGAGCTTTTATGCTCCTGTTTAATGCTTTATATTGAATTGTCTGCACTCCAAAAATACTGCTCGTTATTAAGGAGCAAGTTTTTAATTTACTTGGCTAAAATTTGTTGATCTCTGCACTTAACAGGTATTTGTTGTAGGGGCAACAGCTCCTCGATCTCAGTGGGAGGATGCTGGTGATAAGCTGCGTTCAGCTACAGTGTCATTTACCCTTGTATAACTAGCTTTTGGATCATTGCATGGTACATTACATTACAGAAACTGCAAAGCAAGGAGAGAAGGTAAACTGTAAAGCATCAAGAGGTATGGCCTTGTCATTTCTGTTGGGCAGAATACTGTCTCGATTCTTTCCTTGTTTGTTACTTTGATCCAAGGCAAAACTGTGATACACTTGAGAGATATATGGCTATTGAGATTAGTAAAGTACTGTCTTTACAGATGCGAGTTTCCCTGTAACTAGAAGTAAGGACTTGGGGAATATTTACTTTTTGAATATGTGATGGAATCATACCCATTGAGAAGAACAAAAAATTTACACTAAACTATTTTGTGGAGGAAAGTCCCTTGATGTCATTTGAATGTTTGCAGTACATGTGCAGACATGAATAACGTTGTAACACCATTTCAAGAGAAAAATCACTACGTTTGTTGTTTTAACGGTCTCTATTATTTGGCTACCTTGTGATTCTGAAGAATTTCATGGAGTACCAAAGTTACACTTTGTTGAAGCAGACTTGCTTTTGTGAACCTACATAAATGATATATATATTTTATGTGAAGCCTGCAGGAGGACTCCAGATTCTGGTACAGCAAGTGTCCGTGGTTTGCTGATAGACTTGTCACTTAAATGACAAAATCCATGAGGTAGAATTAATTATTGGCAGTGTAGCTAATAGAGAAAGAGATTGAAGCGTCGTAAAATTTCGATGAATGCATTGAAACTTATTCAATATATTTTCTTGCAAAAAGCTTGTTATAGGATAATTTTGGATTAGCCCATAGCTTTAGTCACTAACTTAAGATTCATTACATATGCCAAAGATGCATATACTTCATTCATATTGTATTAAAAGTTGACTTGAAAGGCTGTAACAAGAGAGCTTATTGAAATGCTAGTAGAGTTTCTGGTACAGTTACAAGTTAAGTGGATGAAGGCTTAAACAGTATTAAAATATGTTCATTTCTGTTTACTTTCTATTGGATGGATATGTCAATTATATGCTGGCTCTACCAAGTGAGTTCGTCAGCCTTATATTAGCTCACAAAGAAATATAAGTTACACAGGGTTTGTGGCCCTCTGCCATCATATAACGTGATGGATCTAATGTGTCAATATCATTTGAGAATTGCATTTACCCTAATATTCAAATAAACTAGGGCCAATGGCAATTATAGGAATGACAAATTGTGATACCACTGTCTGTAAATTCCTTGAGGCAGCTTTCTACAAGATGACTTGTAAATTTTTTGCATTTGGCCAATGATGTGCTCAGCATGCTGAAAATATATGCAGCAACTTTCTTCTTATCCAATAAGAGATATAAAGTAGCAGCAATGGTTAATTATTATAATTAATTGACCAAACATTCCACTACATCAGTTTCAAAAGGACCATATGCAAATGCTTTGTTTAAGTTGCTATGGTAGGGCACCGTTGATGGAAGGCAAGGAAAAAGAGGCATAGTTGGATGAGAAGTTGAGGCTTAGGAATCATTGAGACCAAGGATGTCATCCAAATCTAACCACTGAATCACAATGCCACTCTTAAATTCTTAATGGTTTTGAGTTATAAAGAATAGGGTAAGAATAGAAATGTTTGTTGGGGCAAAAGAATTAGAGAATGAATTTGTATAGTTGAAAACCATCTAAAATGATTGCTTTTCAGTCAGGAGAGATGAATCAGATCAGAAAGTATATTAATGATTTTAAAGGCCTACGTGCAAAGACATAGGCCAGAGGAATGGATCAGTCTCTTGTACAAACTGATGAGATTGGTGGAACAACAAGAAAAGGTGAACCACTCATACCAACTGATGTCTTGCAGTACATGTAAATTAATTGTTGTAGTAGGCAATTCATTGATTTTAAGATCAAATTGGTAGCAAACCTTGACGTGATACAAGTGGATGAATAAATTTGTAATTAAAACACATTGAGTGATAAAGCAACATGTAGAAGGTGAATTGCCAATTTGATTAAAAATAATAGCAATTCTTATTGTGATATCTATATGCTAATCTGAAGTACTTAACATTAAAATATCTCATGTAGAAAGATATTTTGTTGATGCATGAACATGTTGATGGGTGTTTTGACACACTTTTCAACCCAGGTGAAAATCCAAGATGAACCTCTACCTCTCCCAAAAGGAATCAATTCCCTAAGGGAAGTAGACTATCCCCAAGGTCTTTGTAACCCAATCATGGCCATTTGCATGATAACTCAGTGACCCATGTACTTGCCAAAATTTTCAACATTCAAGGGTTAAATTGCACATAAACAATCAGTTTTTAGATTTAACAATGCATATACAAAATGATCCAAACGTATATTGCCGTAACATGTAACTTTTCATCTTAGAATCAGCATTTTATCAACTTGCATTCATGAAATTTTAGCCTTACAACAACAATATGCAAGTTCGGAAATCCTAAATATGCAGATCAGAAAATAAAATGTGAAAGCTAGGGAAGGAAGATAGGGTTTATAAGAGAACAAACTGAAAAATACAAGCTTTTATCCACATTTCAGCATCGACAATGAACAGACGGGTCTGCAAATATGACCATTCTTGATTTGATCATGAAAATCAACAATTAAGCTTCAAGAAGGTGCAGCCTTCTGAGGCTACCATCCATGTAAGCTGCCACAACAAACACCTGATCGTCAGCATCGATTGAGAGAGCTCACACAATTGGTTTGGGTGTTAAGGTTGGCCACACAATGCTATTTACAATGAACAAATATCAACAACTAGTGACAAGAAACATACCGCAACCTCATCAAATATCGATCAATTAGGTGCTGGAAATGCAAAAAGAAACACTTTAGATTTGGAGAAAACCATGAGAAAATAGAATAAATTCTGAAAATATAGTTTGTTGTTCTCAAGTTCAAGTACAAAAATAAGTTTCCAATGATTTTTGTCAACTGTTATGATGAGTTTCAGCTATGCTATACAAATCAGTGAGAAGGTATTAAGTTTTCACTTCTACAATCAATTCTCAAGATCAAAAAGATCCATTGGCTCAAATCAATGCTCCAACTTTGTGGTAGACACAATTTCCAAGACAATTTGTCCGTATCCTTGTAGTTTTCTCAACAAGTTTTCCTTTTGGAAGGAGGATACCTTTTCATTCACATGTCTACATGATATTAATTGGTGGTGGTAAGTTTATTTCTCAAGCAAATTTCACTATCTCGAATGCGACTTCTTTGTAGACCTCCCTTCTCTGATGCCTAGTTCTTTCGTGACAAATTTCAAAGCAACAAAGTTATGTGTAGAAGACATATGTTATGATAAAAGGCCTTCAAGTCACCTAGGGTAAGCCTCTTTTGCATTTGAGTAGTGAAATATCAACATTATGCCATAAGGTAACTAAGCCATCATCTGCGGCCTCCTATTCCTTGTTTCAGGCACAAACAGGCAACATGAAATCATGATGCAGCTGATTCCATAGCTGGAACTTGTATAAACAGCTTCTTATTTTCCACCTCCTCATCATTTCAGTCACGATTCAACTTTCATCGATGCATTTTCTTGAGATTTCCAATCTAGATCAGCAAATGAGAACCTCTGGAGTGTATAATAACAACAGGCAAGTCTCCAAAATCATATATACAACATCATTTTGATCCTTGTTTAGTTCGTGGACTTTTTTACCTTCTTTGTTGACCATTTTTGGATTCAATCTTGCAGACACAGCCAAAGAATCTTCTAGGTCATGATGTTTCAACATGTTTACATCAGCAAATAACCTGCATACAAGAGACCAAGCATCAAACTTTTCAAAATCATATCATTTTCAGTCATAGATTAGAATTTTTCGGTCATAATATATCAGAATATCAATCTTTATTCAAATCAGTCATTTGCAAGTGACAGTCCATCTATCTACAGTCCTTACCTTTAACTATGACAGTCCTAGACTTCTGTAATTTGGACAGTATAAAATTCTTTCCAAATAATGCGACTATGACATAGTTGTCCTCCAAGCTTCCCTAAGCATATCATGACAACTTTAGCAATTTATGACAATGACTTAGTTTTAGAAATTAGTGACTACGTTGTTGACAGCAATTACTAGTGTGTTCCAGCCATATGATAGTGATTGCACTAGTGACAGTTGACTTAGGTCCTGATATAGCAATTGATGGCAATGCCTTTTACATATGCTCGATAGACCTTAAAATGCCAGTGCCCTTGGTATTTAGTGATTACGTCTTTGGTAATAGAGAAAAAGGTTTGAAAAGGCATTTGTTGTCGATAACAATCAATTAAAACTGGATAAATGTCTATGCTTCCCTGACATATGTTAACATAGGACCTTCTCCTTACGCTTGAAACCATTATCTTTTCGTAAGAATACCATGGTAAATTTATTTACGTGACTGTCATGACAAACTCTTACTATTACAATTGCCCATCTCACCTTATGGCATTCTATGTGCTTGTTAGGCATTGTGACAGGCATGGGTGTCGTATTAATAACATTTCTAATATATCTTGATTTCTCTTGAACACTCTTAGACCATCTCTTGGAATTCTTAGCTGCCTCAAGGTATGACTAATATTTCTAGATTTAAATGCTCCTCCCTTATCCTTTGTAGATGAAGAAAACCCTTCTATGACACTCAAAAATACTAGTGATCGGCACAAGTAATTGCCCCATTTGCATGTATATTCATCATTACACATTGCCATTACTACTCATCTTTGGGATACATCTCACCTAAATGATTTCCAAAGCAATTGCTTGGTTGGGGCTTGATAGCCCAATAGCCTAATTTATAACCTTTTAGGTTATGGCAACAAAGAGTGTGTTAGCCGGAAAGACTACTTTATGTTATGTCATGTATTAGTTATGTGGTCCCAAAGGGAATTAGTTATTACCGAAGGACAGTTGGGTTGGGTGGTGATGTTTGGTCACACCCCTTCGGGTAGGTAAATATGTACCACCTACGGGTGAAGGGATGATTATTATGTGAATGTACTCATACGTTGGAATGATTAATGAAAACATCTATTGTTCTCTGATATATTCTGTGTTTATTACATTTCCTGTATTGTCTATGCAATACTAAGTTTACCCCAGTGGGCAAACATCTGGCGCCGTTGCCTAGACATACTCGGGAAGGGAAGGACTGGATGGTGTACGGGCACTATGTGCCTACCAATTGGTGAGATTAACCTAGAGGTTGATGATGCACGTACGGAGCTCTACAAAGGAGAAGACACTACAATGAGGAAATCACTCAATTCAGAAGTGTTGTAATAAAATGACATGAATGAATAAAAGTGTTCTTTTATTTAAAAATAAAATAAAATAAAAATTGATGTGTTAATTATTGCCCTGCGGAGAAGTGAGCAAAGAATTTATGCCCAATCAATTGAATAAAAATAGAAATTTAAAGAAGGATCTCGAGAAGGAACAAGCCGCTAGAAAAGCCGTACTCGCACAATAGCAAGCCGAGTGAAGGGAGAGATTCAGAAGACATGCCGAAGGACTACCGAAGGGAGTAAGTGAAGGCAAGTGATGCAGAGCATCATACAAAAAAAACAATCAATAGGATCCTTTCTGATCCTTTTAACATCCATTCAATAATGTCTTTGTATAAAGGCATCTCATGAGGAAAACCGCAACGTGTTTTAACACAAAAACATCAACCTTTCTCCATTTGCATATCCCGATTTCTATATCTGATTCCATTATTCATAACTTTCAGTTTTGAAATCCTCTTTACAAATCCTTTGGTGGAATTGTTCCAAATTAGTCCTTATAAAACATATATAAATTAGAGCCCAATAAAGTAATTAAATTCTAAGTTATGGTCTCTACACCGAGAGTCATTTTTCTTGTCATAAACCGGAAGTAAAACACCAAACCCTGCTTAGGGCATCTCATATCTTTATCAAAATGAATCCAAATGACACCAAACCAATTCCACATTAACTATTGATGAATCTAGTTTCCAAATATGTAAGCCATTTATTTTTCCCATTCATAAATCATTTTACAAGCACAAATCACTGCCTGCAACTCCAATGGAGATCTTTAAAAACCAATTTCCACTCAAATGCACATAACTTTCACAAATCCGCATAAAAATGACTCAAAGCAAAAGAAAATGAAATTTAATTCACATATCTTTCCAATGAATATTATTAGAGGTCCTGATTCTCCAAAATGTGTTCGTACCAAACGTTTCAATCTGATTGTGGTCAAGCAGTCTCAGATCTGCAAATAACAACTTTTACCAAAACTGCCATAACTTATTCAATTCTCCACATGATAATTCCAAACCAAAACCAAATGAAAGCTTATTCATCCTAATCTAATAAAATACACTTTTTACAACATTCCCAGCCGTACATGTCCATACAAGACCTGGAAACCACATAAAAATAGTTAACACCAATCAAAATAGCAAGTTTTGAAGACAACTATTGATTCAAAATGATCTTTCTCTTCTCATTCATCTTTGGAACGACCAATTAAATGATTTTATAGTATGTGTGGTGGTTTATAACTTCCCAACCACCTTTTGAACCATCTCCTTACACTCCTTTAACCTTTTACAACATACTTGTATCTTTTGACAATATTTTATGCATTTTGCATTACAACATTTTATGAAAACTTTACTAGTTTAACTCCCAAGTTGAAAAATCTTTGCATGGACACTTGAATGCCATAAAATAGAATTTAATGGACATTCTACATCCACTTTACCCTTTATTATGCATTATTTCATATTCTAACCTTCTTGAGCAAACTAGGACCTTAATATGACAATATTAACAATGTCATACAAATGGCTTCACATAGCCTTACATATGGACTCAAATACATCACAAATGACTCAAATATATTTTAATATTTGATATAAGTACTCTTAACCTCCTTATTCTCGTGTACTTTAGGTGCCCTTGCACCATACTTCCAACCTTGAAAATTTTCCAAGTCTCTTGGAAAGGTGTGCCATAACCTGCAAAAAAAATAAAATTATAACAAAAATCTTCATCTTTACCTTCATTTGCCTTTGCCTCTTCATGCCTTTATCACCATCATCTTTTCCTTTAAGGACACATGACTGTCCTCAAAATCATATTCTCATATACTCTTGTCAGTGGAGCATTAATGGCTGCAACTCCACGGTGCCTTATCAGTCAGAGATCCACCTTTACCATTGCTGCTTCAAACTCACCACAAACAACTCTCCCATATGCCTCACCTAGGAGTCCTCCTCTTTGCCTCTCTCCCTAGTCTCTTGACAATCAACTAGACCAATCCTTGGCCCTGGACCTTCTCTTGGCCCTTAACAGACTTCCTGTGTCTGTACACACAACCCAACTTTCATATGCAGCAAGATGGATAAGCACCTACAACCAAAACTCATCAACAAAACAAATACCAAATCTCCAAGGTCCTGGTGTGGATTGCTTCCCTCGGCACTCTACCCACACACCCAAGATCTTCAGGCTCTGATACCAATTTGATGTAGAGCATCTTACAAATTAAATGATCAATAGGATCCTTTCTGATCCTTTCAACATCCATTCAATAATGTCTTTGTATAAAGGCATCTTATGAGGAAAACCACAACATGTTTTAACACAAAAACATCAACCTTTCTCTATTTGCATATCCTGATTTCTATATCTGATTCCATTATTCATAACTTTCAGTTTTGAAATCCTCTTTACAAATCCTTTGGTGGAATTGTTTCAAATTAGTCCTTATAAAACATATATAAATCAGAGCCCAATAAAGTAATTAAATTATAAGTTATGGTCTTTACACCAAGAGCCATTTTTCCTGTCATAAACCAGAAGTAAAACACCAAACTTTGCCTAGGGCATCTCATATCTTTATCAAAACGAATCCAAATGACACCAAACCAATTCCACATTAACTATTGATGAATGTAGTTTTCACATATGTAAGCCATTTATTTTTCCCATTCATAAATCATTATACAAGCACAAATCACTGCTTGCAACTCCAATGGAGATCTTTAAAAACCAGTTTCCACTCAAATGCACATAACTTTCACAAATCTGCATAAAAACGACTCAAACCAAAAGGAAATGAAATTTAATTCACATATCTTTCCAATGAATATTATTAGAGGTCCTAATTCTCCAAAATGTGTCTGTACCAAATGTTTCAATCTGACTGTGGTCAAGCAGTCTCAAATCTGCAAATAACAACTTTTACCAAAACTGCCATAACTTATTCAATTCTCCACTTAATAATTCCCAACCAAAACCAAACGAAAGCTTATTCATCCTAATTTAAATAAAATACACTTTTTACAGCATTCCCAGCCGTACATGTTTGTACAAGACTTGGAAACCACATAAAAATAGTTAACACCAATCAAAATAGCAAGTTTTGAAGACACCAATTGATTCAAAATAATCTTCCTCTTATCATTCATCTTTGGAACGACCAATAAAATGATTTTATAGTATGTGTGGTGGTTTATAACTTCCCAACCACCTTTTGAACCATCTCCTTACACTCTTTTAACCTTTTACAACATACTTGCATCTTTTGACAATATTTTATGCATTTTGCATTACAACATTTTATGACAACTTTTCTAGTTTAACTCCCAACTTGAAAAATCTTTGCATGGACACTTGAATGCGATAAAATAGAATTTAATGGATATTCTATGTCCACTTTACCCTTTATTATGCATTATTTCATATTCTAACCTTCTTGAGCAAACTAGGACCTTAATATGACAATATTAACAATGTCATACAAATGGCTTCACATAGCCTTACATATGGACTCAAATACATCACAAATGACTCAAATATATTTTAATATCTGATATAAGGACTCTTAACCTCCTTATTCTCTTGTACTTTAGGTGCCCCTACACTAGCAAGGGTTTAGAGGAATCTGACCGGGAGGTCGGAAGAAGTGACGAGGACCGCTTAGAGGAAACAAGGAGCTTGTTCGGGTCCTTAATCTTAACCCCACAGACGGAAGCAAGAGAAGCCCGAAGGAAGGAAGAAGAGGAAGCCGCATGGAGGGAGGCTCAGGATACCGCTTCCGTCGAGAGTATCGAAGTAACAGAGGGGCACGATGATCACACTAGCCCACCAGGCTTGGACAGTTCCAGTAGTTCAGGGACATCAAGTGGTACGGTACCAAACATTTTTGGGGTACCGACACCGGTAGTACCATCCCAGCCTGTAACACAATCGGTGCTGCAAACACAGTCAACACCTAAAAAAGTAAACATGGCGACTAACAAAGAGAAGTTGCCAAAATTCCATGGAGATGGAAAGGAAGATCTAGTATGGCATTGTCATACATGCAAGACAATCTGGTCGGCAAATGGAGTCGCTGACCATGCAGAATAGGTGTAACAGTTTCTGACCACACTCAGAGGGGTAGCCATCGACTGGTACTCCGATGTGGACAAAACAAAGGTGACCACTTGGGCCGACCTCAAGAAAGAATTCGAGAAGGAGTTTTGACTCTTGAGGATGACAATGAAATTGTTTCTGAGATATACGGTACCAAACAAGGCAAGAAGACTATGCGGGCTTATGGTCGCCGACTGAAGGAGTTAGTCGAAAAAATGTATAGCCAGCCAGCGGATGGGCTGAAGAAAAGATGGTTCGTGGAGGGCCTGAAATCTAACCCATAGAGGAAAATGAAGATAGTGCCCCCCACCTCCTACGTAGATGCATATAATCGGGCAATGGACCTAGAAAGTGAACAAAAGACTTCCAAGAAAAAGAAAAGCAAGTTCTCTTCCTCAAAAGATGACACTTCAGAGGACGATAGCAACAGTGATGGTGAATCAAAGAAAAAAGTCATGACACTACAAAAGGACATGGAGAGGATGCTAAAGGAATTCAAGATGATGAAAGGAAGTACGAGCAAAACGGAAGATGAGTTGTGGTGTATCGAATGTAAAGAAAAGGGCCACACGAAGGGTGCCTGTCCCAAAAAGGCATTCTGTGACATCTACCAAATTATGGGTCATTCCACCAAGGAATGCCCATACAACCTGAAGGTACGAAATCGGCAAGTGCTCTTCACCCAAGAGTTGGGGGTAGACACTAACAATAACACATCCTCGGGCGGGTACGGAGGCAACCGACGGGGTGGGGGAATGGGCAATAACAACAACACCAACACAAGGAGTCAATTACAATACAACTCTAAGGGTCAGCCGATGATCCAATGCCGAGCTTGCAATCAGTGAGGCCACTTTGCAGGGGACTACAACAAGGGCGACACGCTGCAAAATATGTCGTTGTGTGGTCCTAACAACCACGAGGATGCCAATTGCCCAAAATCCGGGGTCAACTTGCTCAACATCGAGGGAACGAGAAGTGACGAGGGGGTATTAGCCATCACATGATCACAAGAAAAACAAGGGACACGGGAGGGTAAGGAAGAAATAGAGAAGGCGATGAAAGCACAAAAAGAAACATGGGAGATGGCCACCACCTCGGGCCGAAGGGATGCAGAACAAAACATTCTAAGACAAATGTTACATTTAGAGGTACTGGTGAAACTCCAGGACCTTCTTCACACCATGCCTCACTTGGGAACGACACTGTTGGGGAACTTGGCCACATAGCCAAATACCACACATACGGACATCCCCGGAGACCCGATGATACTTGCTGTAAATAGCGGCAGGTATCCGACAGTCGTTGAGATGGGCATCCTTGGCACCATCCTAAAAAACACTATAGTGGACAGAGGGTCAGGAGTGAACATCCTTCCAGAAGCAATGTGGAAAAAATTGGGAAAGCGCACCTTGTGGCCACCAACGTTCAACTTACTGGGTGCGAATCAACAAGGTATCAAACCACTTGGGATGTTGATGGCACAACCGGTCACTGTCAGTACACAACCGTTTGTATTGGACTTTGTCGTCATCCCACTAAAGCAGAAAGGCTATGACGCCATACTGGGTAGAGGGTGGTTAGTAACAGCCAAAGAGAACCATAATTGGAAAAGATTCGAATACCCTTTGAATGGAGAGTGGAGGAAAAAAGTTCACAATTAATCTCCGTACCCATTTGGTGAGTGAGGTAGCTTCCTCCTCCGAAGCTGACTCCGAAGAAGAAAACAATCGAAGGGATGAAGGAAGGGACATAATGGAACCGAATAGTGAAGGTGTGCTAAGATTGGGGGAATGCTCAGAGGATGATGCAGATTCACTAAACGGTCTCTTCCACTGGCAAATAGAGGACTACAAACTCTTCCGACCAGCATGCAATGTACTAAGTATTGAGGAAGAGTCGGAAACATTTCCCTCGGAGTACAGTGAATCCAAGGAAGGGGATGCAAAAGTAAGCGAAGTCCTGATGCATAAATTTGATGAGAAAAACCCCATGAAGTATAAGGAGCCGTTGTCAAACCAATGAATCTGGGCAATGAAGAGGAACCTAAGATCATTCTTGTCGGCGACGATTGGAATCCTGAGTGGAAAACCGTAGCCTTCAAAATCTTTATTCTCCTTCTTATGTACGGGCAAGAGACCGTGGTCCCTGGAGAATTTATGGTTCCAAGCCTTTGGATCACCATTAAAAACAAACTCGGCGACAGGGAAAGCTTGAGGGAGCGACTGCACACTCTCAAAAAATTAGATGAAAGAAGAATGATAGCACAATGGGCAATGAAGGTCGTACAACAACAGAGAAAATGTTGGCACAATAAGCACCTACGAAAGATGCGTTCCTCCCCCGGCCTGTTGGTGCTGAAGTACAATGGAAAAAATGAGATTAAGCCAGGAAAAGTTCAGGAAGTCAGCTACGATGGGGCTGTCAAGTTGGGAACTCTCGACGGACTGGAGATACTCGAAGCCATAAATGGGGCCAAATTGAGACCTTATCCGGAGAGGATGGATCCGAGAGGGGGGACAAAACACCTGAGAAGATGGAAAGGGACTCGAGAGGTCAGGCAGGCGACCCGAGAGCCGTCCAGACAGGTGACCAGAGAAGCATCCAGAAGGTAATTAGATTTTTTAAAAAAAAAACCACACCGTACGGCTAATGGCTAAATGACCATATGGTGGAATATATATATATATATATATATATATATATATATATATATATATATATATATATATATATAAAACCACACCGTACAGCTAATTGACGAACGATTGTACGGTGAAATTTAAAAAAAATTTCGGAAGTCACCGAATGGTGGCTGTCACTATTGACAACTAACCGTTATAAGGAAGGCCTGCACATGGTTAAAGACCGTACGGTATGTAAATGCGAGAGGCTATACGGTATGCAAAGAATTGAGGCGACCGAATGGTACCATACGCGGGTAAAAGGAGGAATAAAACGTAGGGTGAAGAGCAAGGAGTGGCACCAGCGAGGGCGATTCTAAAAAAAAACTAAAAAACAATGACAAATAAACAGTTCACAGTAAATAATGTATGGCACGAAAGGGAAGGACATAAGCAGGTAGTGAAGAAAACATAGTTATTGGCCATTTGCACAGGCACTAAAAGCAGTTGGTAGAAAGAGTATGGCATCGGAAGAAAATCACGAAAATGGTGTGCCCCATGGACTTTTGTGTGGGTTTGAAGGTGCTAATTTGGTTTTGGCGGCGGGGGCGCTGCCCCTCGACCCCCATTTTATTTTTGAGGTACACTAGAATTGTGAGTTGGGGCATCGGAATGGCACGAGGAAATTATTCAGTTCAGTTATCAGCCTTTGGGGAGTGTGACCAGTTGATGAGACCCAGAGCTGCTGCAGGCATGGAGTGTCTGCATGACAGAGGTGGAGAGAGCACTAGAGAAAGCGTTTCGAGAGGGGTACTACGCTTTGAGACCCTCATAGTAGGTTTTGGTTGGACGTGAGGCTGTCTTGGTGGATGCACAGAGAGCTCGGGAGGAGTTGACCACCCGGTTGGAGGCAGTAGAGCGACACTTTGCTCAGTGTACCCAGGAGTTGGAAGCAGAGAAGGCAGCACGGGTGGCTATCGAGGTTAGATTGGCTAGGGAGACAGTATTGTTTGAACAAGAGTTAGTGGAGACTATAGCTGGAAAGTGTGTTTTGGAGACAAGTTTGGCGCAGGCACTGGAGGAATGTGATGTGATGGAAAAGAACTACTCAAAGCAGCATTGATGGTGAAGGCGACACTTCAGCTTCTTCAGGGATGTCCCTCCGCCCTTCTTCTCAGTGATTTTCTTATTGTATGACATGTATTTCATCTCCCTTTTGTTGTGAGTCGCCGGAGATGACTTTCTTTTTTTGGGGGGATGATGTTAGCCGGAAAGACTACTTTATGTTATGTCATGTATTAGTTATGTGGTCTTGACGGGAATTAGTTATTACTGAAGGGCAATTGGGTTGGGTGGTGACGTTTGGTCACACCCCTTCGGGTAGATAAATATGTACCACCTACGGGTGAAGGGATGATTATTATGTGAATGTACTCATACGTTGGAATGATTAATGAAAACATCTATTGTTTTCTGATATATTTTGTGTTTATTACATTTCCTGTACTATGTCTATGCAATACTAAGTTTACCCTAGCGGGCAAACAGAGTGTAACTATCATAACTATCTTGTTGAGACAATGCCATACCCTGGTCATTTCATGAAAGACTAATCAATCAAAATCTTGCCTACTCTTCAGGTCTGGTGAGCCTTGAACAACCATGCATCCAATATTGTCATATGATTATATCTTTTTGATCACGGGCTGAGGTTTATAGGAGTAGGATCATATAAAACATGATTGTTTCGAGGTGACAATGTTTAGTCAAACATGCAGAAAAATCCTTATAGTTCATGACTGTCCTTAATCCCCTATGAATATATCCCTGTTTGCAGAGCTTGATGGATCTTATGAGGGTTCATCGAGATCAGGCAATTGTTGTCCAAATGATAGGACAATACTTGTGGCTGTCTAGGATTGTCATAACTTTCATGAAAGCTTTGTAGACATCTATGACATTGATCTCACAAAACCCTTGACAGGCATATTATGCACGATAGTCTTCTTCATCTCATATTGTACTTCTTGTTATCACAGTGAGGCATTTCTCCTTCTAGAGAAGAACCATACCAACATGGCATAAATGGAGTGTTATGACAGTATTATGGTGTCCTATTTTTCTTATACTTTGACTTAACCTTTTCCCCTCACTCCATTAATACTCAATTTTTTTTATGTGAATAAAGGACTGAATAATATCAGTTGTACACTAATATGTCTTTGCATTACAGCTCCTTAATGACTGTCATGATTGCTTTTCAAATTAGTGACAGTCTACATGAAGTATGCTAGCTTTTATATGGAGTCTACCTTATAACAGTGAACTTTCAATACCTTCTTAGGATTTAATGATGTTGTAAAGGCATTTAATAAGATCCATTCCTGCTATACATTGCAACAGTCCATAATATGGCTATCATCACAGTATTTTCTGTGTGACTCTTTCTGGTTCACAGTAATTTTAAGGAGTCCAATAATGACATTCAAGGCATGAATACAACTTCCAAAAATATGATTACCAACTGGAAGACGTATTCTAATTATGAAAAAGGCTTAGTATGGAAAGACAAGACACCCTAGTTGCATGACAGTCCCATGATCTAATAGGCTGATATGACGATCCTTAAACCACTGACAGCATACCCCAACCTTAACAATCCTTTGGATTGCTGTCAATGATACTATACATGCTGAATAACATTTCATTTCTGTCATTTTAGGTGATCTTGACATCTCTATAGCCCTCATTATCAACCCCATAACAGTCGTAAGCAACAAACCTAATAACTAAGGCAACCATAAATATTGAAACCCTTATTCACAATCAATACAAACTCAATCAATTTTAGCAACCTAGGGTTTCAGAATTAGCCATCTCAGTCATAATCTTAAAAAGCTTACATGCTTGGATCTCATAATATGATGTTAAGATTGAAAAATTTATAACTTGTTTGCTAAAGGAAATCCTTGATAGATTTGATGAGTGGCCATTGACCATCAAACATTAGGAATCCCCATGCAATCCTCTTACATCAACTTCAAGCTTTAGAATGAAGATCTTATATAGATTTAACCTTGCAATCACAAAGAGATGATGCAGCATCAATATCATTAACAATCAAATCCAAGACTATTCATTCCAAGCCAACCAATTCCATGTCTTAAACCCTCATTTTGGAGACAAAACCTAGTATAAAACCCAAGGTTTAATTCATACATGGTCTGAAATGATACAACAAATAGAAAAATTTGACATTATCCCACATCCTGGGCAATGAAAAAGGAGAACTTGGTACAAGGCTGAAAATGGCCTCAAAAGTTAAAAACCCTTACCCTTTTCCTAGTAAGATGAGATAAAAGTTAGACTTGAAATGTTAAGAGTAGTAGAAAAGGCATGGTTGTACACTCCCACGTATGGGGCCTTGACATAATGTAATGCTCCGCCAAGGAATCCTCGGAATGGAAGGTGAAACGTGCATTGAATATTTTTGTTGTTGTGTCAATAGAACATTAGTGACATAAGTGCATAATCATAACAAAATTGCTTAAGCGATAAAGAAACACACAATTATCGCCAAGCGATCAACACAAGTGGAAATCTTACTAGCACTTCCAAAGGTTCCCAAACCACTAGAACACTCAATTGGAATGGAATGGACACACTCCACGATTGCATCTTGATAGCCTAGACATCATGCCACAAGCTTCAAGTAACCAAGCCGGTTAATGACACACAGCTTCCCAAGGAGGAGACTTAATCAATCCTCAAGGAACTACTACACTAAGTTCATTTTAAGCCCAAACAAAAAGTGAGTTAATCTAGATCAAAACATAATGTAAAACAAGAAGTGAATACATGAAATTAATCCAAAAACCCAAGGAATCCAAAAATAACACTCATTTCTACACAAACCTCGAGGAGATGTCGTCTGTTACAAATGTGCAAGAATGGAGTAGTTTACCAGTATGAATGTGCAAGAGATTTGAACATATGTGCAGAAGATTTGATCATATGCTCAAAAACTGATTATTATGCGTATATAACAGTGAAAGCTCCAATTACATATCCATCAACATGATAAAACATAATATCACTAAACATCTAAGATAACATCTAAACATGACACACAACCATAATCTAGTAACTATTGGCACATACATCAATGAAACCATCAAATTACATCGTAAGCCATATAATTGGCAATATCTTATAAGTCATATAAACCAGGTACCATCATAACCTCAATAGTAATCTTGGAAATGAACACTAGAATGAACTGAACTAGGTGCATCTCACAATTCTAGCATGCAATCATAACATGAGAATAGTCACCAAATCACATGAAAGAATCAAGCGCATGACCAAATCACTAGGAACACAATGAGTCAACACAAGTTACATAATAGTTTGAGGAGGTCTAGCATTCCAAATCAGGTATGCAACAAGCCACAACACAATGGTTCTCACAACTAGGCACAAAAACATAAGCATATATCCATCAAAGCATGAGGTAAGCTCAATCAATCTCATATAGCAACACAAAAGAAACCAGAGCCAAAACAAGGCATCACAAAGAGATCTCATCCATTGCACAAAGGCACTAACATGACCTAATGCCCAAGCCACATCCCTTAGGATATCATGCAAGAAGCAAATGAGAGAGACACTACATTATCCCCCCAAAGGACTAGTGTGATGTCCCCTTCTAGCTAGCGACATCATGCTAGTAAGTGATTCGCTTATCAATGGACCCTCATAGGATAGTAGGCATGGATAGGGGGTCTTTTCAGGCACAGTGAAGGTATGGTTTTCTGATGGTTCAATATTGGCAGAGCTTAGTGTTTTTAGTTGGCTTAAGAGATTATTTTTGGCTCAGTTATATGGATTTTTCTATTTTTAGCAAAGGTTTCTATATTTGGGTTTATTTTTTAGCCATAGAGATGGAACCTAACTATTTTTGGAAATGCATTTTGGTCACATGAAGAATTATTTCACCAACTCCGGTTTTAGATGGTTTAGCCAGATTCACAATATCAAGGGAGTTATTGCATTTTCAATGGCTAAGTGTTTAATGAAGGAATAACAATTTAATTTTAAGTTATAATATAACTTTATATTAAATCACTTAAGTGATGGGTTTAGGCTTCATAAAAGGGGGCCAAGTTTATATATTAATTTATGGGCGTGTGTCCTAAGTCCAAATTAATTAATTAAATGCCATTTTAATATTTATTACATTAAAAGAGAATTATATGGAGAAAATTGCAAGCTTGCTTTTTTGTGCGATTTTGGACTTGGAGGCAATAAAAAGGCTTGGCGTGAGTTGAGAAGGCATCCATTATTCATTTGAAGAATTAAAAATTGTTCCTCTTGAGCTTTGAGAAGGGTTTGATAGTTTCAACTTTCAGCCATTGGAGAACGTATTTTCTTTTGTGTTTTCGTCATTTGAGCCAGTGAAATACCTAGTGAATTTGATAATTAGAGGGAGTCTCATTTTGAGATTCTATTTGCGCTTTAGCATAGGGTTTCAGCAGTTGCAGTGCAAGCTCATAAGTTACATCAGGATCGGAATACAAGTGCTAGTTGGTTACATCATTGCAAAGACTTGCAGGTGTGGCTGTGAATAAAGGAAACACACCATTCATGCTAAAAACACATTGGCTGGTTGAGTGCGATTTCTTCTGGAAACTATTCGTTATTTATGTTTGGATAGTGGGACCATCTTTTTGTAATTGGCACTGCATATTGTAGAATAATAAATTTGCAGCAGTAGTTAGATTATCTTTCCAGTATTTTCAGATTTGTATCTATTTGTGTTTTTTATTTAAAACCCTTGCAAAAACACAAAAAATCATAAAACATTCAAAGAAACAACAGTTTAGCAGTTAGAGCCTGTGAAGGGTTCTTACAATGGTATCAAAGCTAAATCCTGTCATCTTGAGGGTTTAGTTATTACATGCAACCAGAGGAGATTGGTCCACATAGGTATTATACATGCAAGAGAGCCTTACTTGAAGGCGAACAGGTCTTAGAACCACAACCAGTCACCATGGGTGACACACGTGAGGATAGCCCACCCTGGGGTAACAGGGTGGATGATGATCATGAAACAAGAGAGTTTTTTAGAACTATGACAACATGGCAGCAACAGGTGGCCCAGGCTTTACAGACACCGACTACAATGATGGATCGGATGAATCCACTTGATCGACATAATAGGGATCATGAGGATAACAAGAGTGCGGTTGGTTCACCTCGAGGACCCAGGACACTCTAGGACAACTGATAAGCCTACACGTCCTACTTTTTTGAGGGAGGAGCCGACATTAGAGCCTGAAGAAGCAGGTGATTTGATGTTTGCAGATGTTCTCATGGTTGCAAGCAATGAGTGAGAGATGCTAGCTCCACAGGTCAGGGAGTGTCTCACCTTTGAGCGATTTGTCAATCAGAGGAGAGAGCATTACAGGGAAACGAGATAGGATAGGAGACCCCATGGCCAGAATAATGAATTAAAGCGTGCTACAAGAAAGCTTTCCTTGACTACTTTTGATGGTAGTAGTAGGATGACAACACATGCTTGGATTCACACGCTTGACACTTTCCTGGCACTCAAACCTATGAAAAGAATGGAGGCAATAAAATATGCCACACTACATTTAGAGGGAGTTGCACATGATTGGTGGTACCATTGGATGGTTACCCTTCAGCATAACCATGTGACTTCATATCAGGATTTTGTGGACAGGTTGGTAGAAAGGTTTGATAAAAAGGATCCAAAAGTTTACTTCAGGGAGTTGGCACAGTTGAAACAGACAAGCGGATTGGAGTAATTTATTAGTGACTTTCAGAGACTAGTTGTTATGGTGCTAGATATCTTAGATAGGAGATTGGTTGTTTTATTCATTGAGGGATTATCTGAACCACTAAAGGGTTGGGTAAAAGCCTTTGATCCATCTAATCTGCAAGGAGCAATTAAGAAGGCTAGAAGTATAGAACAAGCAACACCAGTAAATAAATTTTCATCAAAGGGTGCATCATCTAGCAAAGACAACAAACCATTTTTCAAGAAACCTGAGAGAAGTGAAACAAAGGCTGAAAATAAAGACAAATCATTCGCCCCGTTGGATAGAGAGACATTGAATGATTTAAAGAAGAAAAAACTCTATTTTTATTGCGAAGGACCCTATGACATGAACCGCGACTGTTCTTTGAGGCCAAAGGGAAAAGAAAACATGGTGATGTGGGCTTACTATGAGGATTCCGATTCTGAAAATTCGGACGAGCGAATTGAAAATGAGGGATCCAGTGAAGAAAAGGAAAGTGCAAATGATGGAAAGTTTAAGAAAATGTCTACCGATGAAGAGAAGGTTGAAGGTAGGCTTAATAAGGCCCGTCTCACTAGTGTGCAACAGGAGGGATCGTTTCGGTTGAGAGGAGTGTTGGCTGGACAACGAGTTATCACATTGTTAGACACAGGTGCCACACACAATGTCATTGATTCCAGGTTGGTTGAGAGACGTGGGATCCAAAATGAGTAGTTTGAGGGCTTGAGAGTGAGGGTAGCGGATGGCTATGTTCTCAAATTTGATAAAAAGATTATAGGTTTGCCATTGAAAATTAATAACTTTGAATTCAAGACTGAATTCTATGTGGTTAACATGGGTGACACGGATTTAGTACTTGGCATGACTTGGTTACATGATATTGAAAAGTTCACCCTCAATTTGAGAGAAATGGTGATAAAATTTAAGATTGATAGAAAAACTCACATTCTTACGAGCATCTGAGACAATGAGTTTAGGATGATGTCTTGCAGGCACATGGAGAGCTTGTTGCGTCATAACCAGGTTGAGTGGGCAGCCCATTGCACATTGATGCCATCATAGGGGCATAAAGCATCCCAATACTATCCGGACATACATGAACTAAGAATCAAGCACCACAAGGTTTTTAGTGACATACCACCAGGTAGACCTTTAGATAGAGGTATTGAACATATTATTGAGTTAGAGGAGGTTGTTAAACCCATCATGATCACACCCTACAGACATCCAAAGAGATTGAAGGATGAGATTGAGAAAACCATCAAGGAACTACTTGCTATGGGGCACATTAGACCAAGTAAGTCTCTTTTTGCTTCTTCTGTGGTTTTGGTGAAGAAGAAGGATGGTACTCTTAGGATGTGCATAGATTATAAGGTCCTGAACAGGAAGACTATCAAAAACAGATACCCCATACCATAGATTGATGAGTTATACAGAGCAAGCTTCTTCTCCAAAAATGATTTGAGGTTAGGCTATCTTCAGATCTGAGTCAGAGAACATGATATAAAGAAGACAACATTTCGGTGTCATTGTGGCCATTTTGAGTTTGTAGTTATGCCATTTGGGCTAACTAATGCTCCAGCTACTTTTCAGTCCACGATGAACATGATTTTTCAGCCCCAGTTGAGAAAATTTGTGTTAGTCGTCTTTGATGACATCCTGGTTTATAGTAGGACATGGGATGAGCATGTGCGACACTTAGACACTATGTTGAGCATTCTGAGTAGGGAATCCTTGTATGCAAAGGAGTCCAAATGTGATTTGGGATTATCAGAGTTATTATATCTAGGTCACATTATCAGTGCACAGGGAGTACGCATGGATCTTGAAAAGATTTGTGCTATTGTTGAGTGGCCTTCTCCAGTGAACCTGACACAGTTGAGGGGATTTTGGAATTGTGTGGGTTCTATAGGAGGTTTGTTTGTGGATATTCCAAGCATATAGTACCCTTGACAGATTTGATGAGGAAGGTGGCTTTCTTGTGGATTCCTAAGGCACATGAGTGTTTTGATAAATTCAAGGAGTTGAAGACTTCTTGTCCAGTGCTAGCACTACTAGATTTCAGTAAGCCATTTATTTGAGCTTCATTGTGATGCATCTGGCGAGGGTGTTGGATCGGTGCTTATGCAGGACAAGCACCTGATTGTGTATGAGAGTAGGAAGCTCAGGGGGCTTGAGAGGAGCTTCAACATTTATGATAAGGAAATGTTGGCCATAATGCATGCTTTGGCCAAATTCAGGCAGTATTTAATGGGCAGCAAATTCAGCATAAAAACAAACCACAATAGTTTGAAACATTTCTTGGGGCAGCGAGATCTTAATGACATGCAACAAAAATGGGTAAGTAAATTACAGACATATGACTTTGATATTTCCTATTTCAAGGGGACACAAAATGTAGTAGCAAATGCCTTGTCACGAAGATCCCACTTGAGCTTGATGACAGATATATCAGAGGACTTGAGGCATTTGATCCTTTGCATAAAATGCAAAGGATACATGGGCATTAGGATTCATTGATGGGTTGGTTCAGGATAGTGATTTCACCCTTGTGAATGAGCTCATCATTTACAAAGGGCGCATTTATTTGTTGCCAAGGTCAGAGGTGAGGAGGATGGTGTTGAGAGTTTATCATGACTCACCTATGGCAGGACATCTAGGTTTTTATAAAACCTACCAGCAGATTCGTGAGCGTTTTTCTTGGAAAGGGCTCAAAGATGAGGTGTTACAGTATGTTAGAGAGTGTCCTACTTGCCATCAGAATAAACAAGAGCACTCTTAACAAGCCGGTTACTTCAACCACTTTCGATTCCTAGTAGGAAGTTGGAGTGTTTGTCCATGGACTTCATCACATGACTGTCGAGAGCCCAGGGCAGAGACTATATATATGTTGTTGTTGATCAACTTACGAAGTTTGCCCACTTCTTCCCGATCACTGCTACGCAGGTAGCAGATTTATTCTTCAGAGAGGTCACTAGTAAAATTTAGCCTGATTTTCGATGTGGATTAGTTGATTTTTCGATGCAAATTGGTTGACCAAACGACCATTATTGTTGTCGAACTTTTTGCGTTGATTATTCGACACATTATATTTTTGTCGAATATTCAACCATTATAGTTGTTGAACTATCGACTGATCCGACATCGAAATAATCACTTCAATCGTGAAGAATGTTTGACATATCTTTCATCGCTTTCGACCAATGTTGGTTGAAATAATCGTATAGTTGGTGTAAATAGCTGACATATCTTTTTGCTTTTTCGACCACATATGGTCAAAAAATCGATCGATGAAATACGTCGTCTATAAAGCATTGGTGTCGAACTTAAGGTAATGTCATCGAAATATTGATAGTCAGTTACATCGAGAGTATAGCATTCTCGTCGAATGTACAGTCTTTGTTGGTCGAAAAATTGACAACATATTTAGTTTTTTTTAAAAAATAATATATATTATGAAATCTATTAATATATTATAGTGATTTATGTGGGCCATCTATACGTCCATTAGTTAGTGTTCAAGTTATTGGATGGAATATAAAAGAATAATAATGAACTACAATAAACTTCTCTTGGAGAATACAACTTAGAGATTAGTTTGGAAGCAACATTTAGGCTAGGTCCCATGGGGGGGAGCTTCCTAAAAAATTTCAGTGTCGGTGCTACTAAGATTTTTAGGATTATTTTATAGTGGATGGTCCCATGAATTTTGTAGTGTAGTTTAAGCTTACAAATTTAAGCTCTAAAATTTATGGAAGCTGGTGGTCTCATTAATTTTATTTTTAGCATATTCAATTCAACAGAGTAATAAAATACAGAATAGTAAAACAATTAATTGGTAAAAGTTGGAAAAGTTGAAATTATTGACAAGTAGCAGACAAAGGCCTAAGCTAGTGGGGCACTTTCTAGCCCCCTACCTTTTCGACACCACTACCTTAAGTTTCGACGCTAATGCGACTAACAATGCCATTAACATTGATAGGAAGTATCTGCAGTTATAGAGTAAAATAGAGTGGGTGCCTTATAATTGATCATATATAAAACCAAAAATCAGAACATTTGAATGGAATCTTTCATAGATGGGATTTCTAGTATGTAGGGAAATTGGACCAAGAAGCTCAACACCTAAGATCAAAGTTTCAGAGCATTATAGAAGCCCAATTTCTACGTTACCAAGCATACGAACATGCTTTTATATTGATGAGTTTGCATGAAGTATGATTCCTTTGGAGATGGTAATCATGACAACTTTAGCCACTAGATCCCATCCACTTCCTCAAAATTTACAAATTGTTTCCTTAATGCTAAATATTATATTGGGTAAACCTCAATTTTCTGAATTGCAAAATATGCCCAAAATTTGAGTCTTTTCCAAAAATATTTCTCAAGTTTAAATTGGAGAAGACATACCTTAGACATAATAATCCATGGGATGGCCCCCATACCAATAGAGAAGGAGATAATGCAAGCCTGTGTCAAAGAGAAACAATCATTCAAATTGATCACTAGGCATTGACTATAATGGAAGTGTGATCATTTGCTTTCAAATTAGAAAACCTAAGAGGTAACTTGACCCCCAAGCTTACCAGTAAACCAATTAAAGCCAAAATATTGGAAAGATAAGAAGCTCCCAGCACATGATTCTACAAGAATGAAGCATGAGATCAAACTTAAAAGTGAGGAATTACTTAAGTTTTATAATTCAGGTCATTATAATAAACAAATAGTTCCAACAATAAGAATTTGTTTTTTTCCTGTTTGTCCATAGCATATGCACAAATTAATGCCTGCAAATGTCTTGCATCTGTGACAAAAGAAATGTTGTGGTAGTTAAAAAGAGTACCTTTAGGTAGAATGTCATGCCTATGAGAAAAAGGTTGGCCATCATTCATGCAGATGAGATCTGAGAAAGTGAAATAAATGATATGTAATTTTCTTACAAGGAGTCAGTTAAATCTGTGAATTTTCCAATGTGGTAGCATTAATATAACTATTTAATTTATTTACCATGAGGAGAAGACGCGTACTAGCCCTGTCCATTAACCATGCAATGAATTCAGTCATTAGAACCTGTATGACATTATTGTACAAGATCAAGGCTATTAGTTCTGTATTAAAAACAATAAAGGCCTTATTTCAAATCTTTTGTCAAGCAATTAACTGAAGAACTTCCAGCTTTCACAATCAACTGAACGCCAGCCAGTCCAAGGGAGGCAACTTCAACATCTGAGATGCTTGTAGGATTAATTAGAAATTAGTTTTCATTTTCATTCTAGATTGCACATTGTTTCCCTAGTAGTTTCCACATCTCTTACAAGACGGTCATCTTCAACTTAAAAATCTCCTACAAATATAGGACTACCCTTTGTTCTTCTTCTATTTTTGGCCAGGTACTTCCCTCATAATTTAATATACTTTGGAATCCCATGGTCCTACTTTTTTCAATGTGTATACGTTAACATAATTTCTTTCTTTCTTGTCTGCCAAATCTTTTGTAGGTTGAGGTATGTGCAATGCATGCATTCTAACATGGTTGTGTATGGACTGCTATTGGTTGGTAGAAAAAATAAGTTTTAATAAAACAACTCACTAGAAGCATTGTAGAACATGATGCCACTTATTCCTGTCAACTGCTGCAATACAAGCAGCCCAATGCTAATTTGACAATAAACATTCTAAAACAATAAGACTCTTATACATGTATTTCCATCAGTAAAATATTTTAAGTACAACACTTGTTCACATAAATCAACCAAGATCTATAAAGGTAACCATTAGGACAGATGAAGCAAGCATAAAGGAGGAAAATCAGATTAAGGAAGTCATGGATGAATTTGTAAAGCGACTATGCTAAATGATCTTCTAGGGAAGATGTTGGTCCAATAGAGATTACTAGCAAGGTGGTGAGAAGAATTTGCAATGAGAAGGTGGGCATCTAGCCACAACTTAGCATAACAGAGCATGAAGGCTGTCAAGTAGAGGACTTTGGTGGATCGTGGTGTTGCTGGTTTGCGAAACAAAGGGCATAATTGGGAAGCTAGTTTGCTTAAGAAACAAAAACACACACATATGTGAAGGAATGTGAAAGTGGACATATAATGGAAATACACCTTTTTTGGAGGATATGTTTAGATCCTTGGACAACTTGCATTGTCAAAACACATTTCAATATTGTAATTATACTTATGAATTAAATCCATGCCAAAACAATCCACTCCTTTGAAATACTTTCAATGATTGTACTTATCAATGCTAGAGCAAAGGAAATCTAATATGCAATATGAGATTTCTTGGACTACGATCAAGTGCATTAAACATAATGGGAAGCATGGTATATTGAAGACAATGTATCAAAGGAAAGAATTAAAGTGATTCTTGCTATATAACTGTGGTCACATTTTTCACGAAACAAGGATAGGGCTTAATAATAAAGAACCTCTTCGTACTAATCTAGTGCAGGAAATGCTTATGATGTCAATCATAATTGTTTCTCTGGAATTTAAGAGATAACAGAAGGGAGATGGGGGATTTCAAGCTCACGAACTATACCCTTATTGAGTACCTACATAGATAAGATGGAGATTGACAAACTTAAGAGTCACATGCACATATGTTCTTTAAAAATGTGTTGTATTCTAATTATAGTGATTTGTGGGTGCCATCTATACGTAAATTAGTCAGTGTTCAAAATAATAATACAATGTGCACATATTTTTCCATATAACATATAAGCCAATTATTTTATAAATAATTTGGACTTGATGCACAAAATAGATGAGACATTTGTGCTTAATTATTCAAATATCAACACGAAGGAAATGCAGTTGAACAAGAAGAATACACACCAGATCAAAGATCTAGCATTTGGATAAGCATGAATGTTATGTTTACACTAGCTATAACAAATGGATATTCCCACACAGATCTATCACCTGCTTGCTTTTGAAGCAGACACTGAAACAATATCTACACAAAATGTTTGAAGAAAATTTCATGTCAGATTCGACAATTCCAAAGAAAAAATATTATACTTCATTGTTACACATAATATTCATCATAGAAGAGACCTTTGCAGTTGAAGCTGAAAACTATCTGTGCAGTTAAAACGTAGACCCGTGAACAAATTTCAAAGTCCTAAAGTCTAGAGAGTCATTTAATTAAGTTTTAAAATTTAAATATTTGAAATGTAATGGTTAAGTGTGTTTTAGAGGGAAACTACCAAAACCAGGATTAGTTGCTTTGTTAAGGGATCCAACCACTTTGGATCAGTTATGGGGGTTATGTTGGGTCTATGTAAGCCTGAGAAGGCGTGGGAGCACACATGGTTGAAGGAGAGATTTCATTTGTACGGACTGTACCTATTTTGAAGCAATAAAGAATTGATTTCTTGCTAGTTTTGAAGTTTCTTGATGTAGTATTGATCTAATAGCTTGGGCATAGGTTTGTAATGGCTTTTAAAAGCATATTAGATCAAGTTCAAATATCTTATAACTCTGTACTGCAATTTCATATTGACTGTCTTGTAGGGACACATCGTTTTGTGTTGTTTTCACCATGAATTTGTAAAAAGATTCAAAAACCCTCACTGCTGTACTGGTAGGACATTGCATAATTGAACAATTTGGCAAAGGAGACAAAATGGTTGCAAGGATGGATTGAGATGTTAATGAGTGGATGATTGGAGTTTATTGGGATCCTTAGAGGAGTTAGGGTCACCATTGGGAGCATAGTTCATGAGTGACTAGTTGGAGTTTGAAGGAGTGAATGGAGAACCAAGGTGTGGAGTCTAGTGGAGTTTAAGGAGTTTGAAGATTGACCTATGAGTTTAAGGAGTTAGAGGAGTGATCCAAGACCTATAAGGTCTAGAATGAATGTAACATGGCCAATAGAGCCAATAAACTGATGGAAAAGCACTTGAAGTGCTAAAATATGCAAGTTGCCTAATTTGGCAAAATAAGCCTATGAGGCTCATTGGGGGTTAAAGGGCTAGTAGGACTAATAAGGTTGTTTAAAAACTTTTTTAAAGTCATAAGAAGGGGTAATAGATTCAAGTTGTCGAGTTGACAACATCTTATATATCACATATTATTGAGACAATCAGTTTTAGAGTGTTTAGGGACAGTTTTGGGGTAGTTAGAAATGGTTGCAGTCGGTTTTAGGGAATTAGAAGTCTATATCAATGTTGATCCACGGGTTTGGAGACATGATGTAGAATTGGTGATGTAAGGGCATGTTTTTGTAATGTATCAAATCAATGAACACCAATGATTCTTGCAACTGTGTCTCTGCCAGTGGGTATAGTCCACCATAACTAGGTCACAGTGAATTCTCATGTTCATTTAAAACTTGATCTTGATGGGATGATAATGTAGAATCACAGACTAGTGTTTTATTTACATGGTTAAGCAACTATATCGTGTTTGGATTGTTCTTGAGACAAAGAGATTGACTGGTATTTGGGTCTATGACTGAGTTTTGGGTACAATCAGCATTGTTGGGTTGAAATCCTTTAAGTTGATGTAACTCTCCCACCCCTGTGGCCACTGTGATTGGTGGGAGAGGTTTAAAAGATGTATATTATCCTTGTATTATAATTTTCCTATGCAGGGATAAGGGGTGTTGATGTTGAAGACCACATAATGGTGGAATTTGCTGAGTGAAGGAGAGCCAGTTTGACACCAGTCACTTGGGAAGCATTTTCCAATAAGAATAGTTGCATTGGGTGATGGAATATGGATGTTTGTATCCATAATGATGTGTCAGAACCAACGTATTGATCTAGAGATGATTATGAAGTTGATTTTGCGTAGGCCCTAGATAAATGACCCTAGGAACAAGCGTTTGATGATTAGATGAATAGGTGGAGAGTAGTTGTCATTTAGCAACTTTTGCAACAAATGTTGCTGACAACATTTTGAAATGTTGTGCAAAACTTGACAAAATTACTCCTAGGGTCTACCCAAGGTGGATCTAACATATTTTAATGTTATAACATCAATTCCACCATCCCTAATACAATTCTACCCATCCACTGTCCTATCAACCTTAGTGAGCCATAAAATTTATAAACCATCCTAGGCCATTAGGTTTCACAATTTAGGACTTATTACAGAACTTGGGATCTCCTGATCCTCCTTGGACATTGGCCAACCAAATCTACCTAAGAACAACTATGGTGGCCTTCTTACCACTTTCTTGGTCTTTTTCCTTGGCAAGGGCTCCTGCACCATACTCCCGGGGTGGATTGATCTCAAGTCCTCTTGAGATAAGTTTTGCCAATGAAGTGCTATGCTTCTTAAGTTTTGCCTCATCCATCCACACTGCCTCTTTTGCAGGATGTCCAACCCACTTTACAAGTTATTGGATACATTCATTGTTCCTGGTCTTCTTAATGACCTTAGAGTCAAGGATCTATAAAGCTGCAACATTTGGCAATAGCTTCCTTGTCTATACCAAAATGGAGTTGTGGAACAAAGAATGGGCATCCTTCAAAGGAAAAAGGATAGAAGATTTTTTCAGATATTTTTTGATGGAAATGCTCTGGTAGACATGTATGCAAAATGTGGAAGCACGAAGAAAGGCACGTGAACTGTGTGACAGAATAGTTCAAAGAGAACATGGTATGAAGGTTTAATGGAAAGATGGATTTTGCTTGAAATGATCAGGCATATAAAATTTATAATTGTTTGATATAATGCCTCAAACAGAACAGGGTAGGAAAGACATTGGGAAATTTTGTCAGCTCTATTTTAGTTGAAATTCCATTCATAAATGTATGCAAAATGTAGAAACATGGGCAAGGTAGAAAACTTCTTGATTAAATGTCTTGAAGTAGTGTGACTTTTTAAAATTACACAATCACAAAATAATGCATAAAATAAAATGGATCTATTAAAAGAGTTTTATAGAAACTTTCAAGCAAATACAATTCACAGCCTGGACCAATATGGGCATCATTCAAAGCACAATGAAAGGGGATTTTCTATTTTATGGAAAACTAACTACTGTTTAAAAATGTTATTCTTTGTTAGACGTATATTTGAGATTTTCTATCGAGCTTTACTTTGCAGTTTTCACTCTTTTATTTATAAATCTAATTTGATGAACATGGTGATGTAGATTGGTTGATGAACATGATTAAGAAGTAAAAAATATCTTAAAGTAAGTGAATGAGAAATAATATGGAATAAGTAGGTGTTTTAGACCATTGAATCTATGTCAATGGTTTAGTTTGAGCTTCACTTGGTTTCAAGAATAGTTTAATATTCTCTACTTAACAAGGCCAACCACGTGAAGGTGGAAGCTCATTTGGCCTCTCTCCCCCGCTCTCCCCCCCACTCTAAATTCCCCATTAACATCTAATAACATTCATTCATTCATTCATTCATCCATTTTTGAAATATAACATTCAATCATTATAATCACATAACATTCATTAACACATAAAATTCATTAACACACAACATTCATGAATAATTCATTAACACATCATTCATCAACATTTACTAGTACAAAATTACATCCATTAAGACAATGTTCTTTCATTAGCAAAAAAATTTAATTACAATTATTTCTTTTTTTTTTCTTGCTCGTTTTTCTAAGGTAACGGCTAAGTGGAGCATCAATATCCTCGTCATTCTGCTCCTCTATTGCTTCTAATCTCAACACATGTCTCCTTATCTGTTTAGGAACAGGAGGCTGCCAAAGGGGGGTCCGCTGCAATAACAACTACGTCATGGGTTAAATTCACACCATTTTATATTAGTGTTACAAGTATTTCATTGATTAAAATAACTATAAATCAAAAAAGAAATTTAAAAGAACAAAACATAGATTTTATTTACCTGAATGTGCCACATCATCTACATGGTGATCACTCCGAACATCCTCCACTCGTTCAGCATGATGTTCTGTATGCTCTAAAATATACACAAAAAAGGTTATGCCAATTTCAATTTAAGATGTTAAATTGTATTAATAATTACATAATTAATTTTCAATAGTAAATGAACACCTCCATCAACACTGCGATGCACATCAGGGCCTTCGTCATGTGACGTAGGTTCTGTGTTAGGATTACAAGGCTGCATTGCAATGTCTTGCACATTATTATCATTGTTTGTTTTTTAAAAACAAAAATAGTCAATTTATGTTCAAAATTAACATCAAATAGATTGTTGCTCAAGTATTCAATTTCAAATATTTTTTCATTTGGCATATTTACCTGTTCAACCGATGCAAGAGACTCTTGGGTTGGGCTAGTGGAAGCTTGGCGTAGGTGTTCAACCATAGCTTGATAGCCTTCCTTGAAGGTAATTTTTTGTGTTATGTCGTGGCCTCTAAATTGAATTATGAGTCTTGCATTTTTTAATTAAACAAAATTATTTGCAATTTATAAATAATTTTGATCCAGAATTCATTTACTGCTACTTACAATTCATGCTTGAATTTTTGAATATCCACCAAAGCCAAGTTTGTGCTGCCCAATCTTTTGTAATCTGGCCTTTGTTGCCTTTGATGTTGCCTACAACCAATGAAAAGTTTTAAATATGTTAGATGATATAGATATAAAGATCACTAATTAGTGCATTATTACATTCTACTAGTAGTTAATACTATCGCATACCTTCTTCTCTTATTTGCTGGTGTAATTCCTCTTTGAGCATCCCTTTTCTCCTTTGCATCCAAAATGAACTCATTCCAATGCCTCATTGAAATAAAGGGAGCACGCTCGTACTTTGGGTTCTGGACAAGAATCCTTCTATATGAGTCCTCACAGTCTTAAGATGTTTGGTTTTTCTAAAATTTTATTTTCCTAAAAAATGTTACTACCAAACTCATGCCCTAAATCTTTTATGAGCTAATCTTTTAATTTTTTTCTTGTAAGTTCCATCTTTTAAGAAAAAACACAAAATCGTTAGATAGAAAAATTAACTAAAGTTGTGTACCTTGAATATATTAAAAGAAAATGCTTGAATGAAAGGAAAAATATTGTACCAATTAATGATATGAAATAAAAACAATGGGATAGAGTTAGTTCACTTATGATGTTCCACCTTTTATGTATGGTGGGCCCGAATATCTTCAATGTGAAGTTATAAAGCATCTTATAAAAATAATCGTTTCCTGCAAAAATATCATGTGATCATCAATCCAAAACTTGTTATGAATAGGTAAATGCATATTACAATATAAATAATAATAATTTTAAAGTACCTAGAAGCTTAAAACATTTTAAAGGCACCAATTCTTTATCATCAATCAACAATGACGTCTGCATAACTCATGTGCTAGAAACATAGGTAGATCCAGGAAACGATGGTGAATTATCACCAATACAGGTACTCTGATCTGTATCTTGGCGTAGCAGATGCCAGTGTATCTCCTGCTCCACAAAATTAATCCACTATGAGATGCACCCAATATTAAAGTATAAATTATTAAATCATAATTAACACAAAACCAAATATAGCAAAACAAGGATTTACCAGGCATAGACTGTGAAGGCTTCGATGTTTGTATGCCCCTTGTTGCCGACATTGCACTCGACAATCTTGGATGGACATCAGTTGACCTCCTAGGAGGAGTCGCCTGCACTTAATGACTTGAACAATACATTGTTAGCAAAGACATTCTGAAATAAATAAAGTAAGAGTAGCTTTCAATAAAGTTTGAGTGAAGATTTTCTTAGAAATTTTAAATTAGTTGTAACTGTACCTTTTCCTATAGTTGTATCTACGGTATCAGTAAGTCCAATGAAAAACATACACTTCTAATTAGTAAGTTCAATGAAGTTTTTGAATGTTCCAAAGAAAAAATTCATTGTAACTTGTTAACTTAAGGATTATTTTACTTGAGGTGGCCGGAGTTTTGCTAGGACCGGCCTCACCGTGATGTCCATGACCAGGTACTTGAGAAAACAAAACATCTTGTAACAAGAACACATACATATTTTAGTTCACGACATTAAAGAGTATAAAATATAAACCTTTATTGAACTTTTGTTATAACTAAAGATTCATTATTGCTTACTTCAAAACAACGTGCTTGCCACATCAATTTCTCTTTCCTCACCAGCGTCTCCTAAATTGGATTTGGATCAACCAAAATGGCAAGAATTTCTGCACTGAATTTTTTTAGTTTTTTCTTCACCATATTTATAGGGTTAGGGATATCTGGGATATCCTCATCCGTATCTACAACTATTGCCTCTGTTGTTGTAGGTGCTTTTCCCCTATCCTGAACATCAATTTGTGATAGGAATATGAGTAAAAATATTAGAATAACTCCAAAACCCTAAATAAAATAACATAATAATATAACATTTTTCAACTATCTAATTTGTACAATTACAATAAGGTTTACCGTTGCTAAGGAATGGGTGGGAGGAGCATCCCCATGACCTCTATCATGTGGGGGATCCATGTCGTCCTGTGATAGATTAAATATAAAAACTTTAGCGAACTAAAAGCAATAGACTTAGCAAAACAAATATTAAAAAAATGGTATATTGGAGTCATAAACTTGAGGTTAGTTTAAATGGTATATAGTACTTACCACCCCCATGATAGTAACTTTGTTTGTATCTATGTGATTTAAATGGTTATCTATTAGCAGTTATTCCCCTGCACTTATTGATTTTATCGCACATACAAAAACATGATTCCCCTCACGCGCTTTAAATATGCAATTGGGTTGCTTATTAATTGACCCAGGTTACATACTATTTATAAAACTCACAATATTCCCTATTGCTTTTGGTCTCCCATCAATGTACATAGAAAATCTTTTACTTTGATCATTTTCTTTCCATTGTATATAATTTGCTAACAATGCATACCTACGCATACTTTTTTTTTATATTGAACAATCCACATCCAATCATTGTAATTGTAACAAGGCCCAACATACTCCATCAATTCAGCAACTTTGTTGTAACATACCTTTATCCCATCAATGGAAAATAGGCCCAAACCATGTAATGAGGATGGAGCTATGCGATATATCCTCTTGTTGACACAAAAATCAATGTTAATTGGAGGTAGCTCATCGGGTATCCATTCTTTCTCAAGATGTGTGTATCAAAAGAGCACCTTGATGTCGCCTTTGGTCTCATCATCATAAGAACATGACCCCCCTTGAGCAAGGAAAAAATTGCATGTGTTTATTGAATTTTTTTCTTATCTTTTGACATCTAGTTGATCTTCCTATTTTAGCCGTACTACATGTTGAACTTTCATCTACTACCACATTTCCCTCATTCGAGGAAGATAGATCTAACAAGTACCTATTTGGCCGTTCTTGCAATCCATCAAATGAGATATTGTCATGTCCCTACTTCAAATAGAATTCTGATAATAATAAAATATTATTAAATAAATAATAATTTTAAAAATAGATAAATAAATAAATAATCAACAATATTGTTTATCAATTCATAATATTAATCAAATCAATATAATACTAATAATTAATCAATATATAGAATAATCGAGTCTTGAATAGAGTCGTGACCCATACGGTTCTTCTTTGTCTATACGTGGGAGATATAAAATGTAACTTGAAAATGAAGGAAATGCACAAAAAAATAGGAATCGTATAAAAGGATCATAAAAGTGACGAAGACAAGTCATATCCTTAGCATAGCACGCAAGCAACATAAGAATTGAATTCGGTCAAGTAACATTTGAGGTATTAATCTATAAAATTGGTATTTTTTACCACCGAACAAGGAAGAGATAATAAGGGGTCGGCAAAGTATGGGATAAGGAGATGAGACAGTCATTGTAAAAGGCAATCACATTACGTGCTCAGTGATAAACAAGAAGAATATAAGAAAATTATGTCTATTTATTAGTAAACAATGAAATCCGAATTTTATATCAATTATGTATAATATATATAGGGCATATTGACTTATACCCGCTGATCCATGTCACTATGTAGGATTCTCGTCAAAGAGGTTAAATTTCCTGCATATGTTAATCATTAATCTTAAGTTAGCTAAAAATTACATGATATGTATGCTACAAATTACATAGAAGACAACATGAACAAATTACCTTTACCTTATATATGGAATGCAAGATCGTCAACAGAAGGGGTGACGATGTGTGTAGTCAATTGTCTGTTTCCAGAAAGGGTGACTATCAAACAAAATATATACGTGTATCAACAACAATTAATTGAGCATCATAAGCAATACATTGGTAATCATAAATCACATATGTTGTAACTAAACTAAGGGAGTTTCACTAATGCATATGTGAATCATTTATCTTAAGTTAGCTAAAAATTACATGATATGTATGCTACAAATTACGTAGAAAACAACATGAACACACTAGTAAATTTTAGCTTGTTTTTCGACGAGGATTAGTTGATTTTTAGATGCCAATTGGTCGACCAAACGACCATAACTATTGTCGAAGTTTTTTTGTCGATTATTTGACACCTAATACCGTCATCGAAATTGTGACGTATATGGTGGTTGAATTATCGATAGACCTGCCGTCGAAATAATCACTTCAACCTGGAAGAATTATTGGCCATTCCTTTCATCTATGCGACCAATGTTGGTCGAAATTGCAAGGACTTATGGTCGGAATAGTCATGAGTGTATAGCATTCTTGTCAAAATGACAAACAAAGTTGGTCGAAATTGCGACGAGAGGTGGTCGGAATAGTCGTCGAGTATATAGCGTTCTCATCAATAAGTATATCCTATTGACGTCGAAAAAGCGATCAAAATTTTAATTTTAAAAAATAAAATAAAATATATTATCAAATTAAGCATATCAATAATATGCTTAATCTATTAGTAATAATATGCTTAATCTATTAGTAATTATTTGCTTTTAATCTGCCAATTACTAATAGTTTTGTACTACACATGCAACGTATTGTCAGTTTGAAGATAGTCCGTGCCATGTGTGATGGTTAAGTAATGGGAAAGTTATGATGATTTAATTGTAGAACTACCAGTCCCTTGAAACGTTAAAAAACAATTTCTCAAAAGATGCACTCTCATGGAATACGATGACTTCAGGTTATGCACAAAATGGATCTATCTTCTATCACTATGCTCTTATCCTATGTCAAAATGGGAGATTTATGACACTGTATAGATTTATGGGGTCACTTGAGTGATCCAAGGATTTATGTAAGGGTCAAGGACCTATAGGTATATCTAAGTTTGTTATATGGCCATTGTTGCCATTATTATCATGTAGTTGAACTACCAAGCAATAAACTTTTAATTCTTTACAAACAATCACTTATCTGCTCGTGAAGACTCAGTCTGGTGTTTATATTATTAAACTCTCTATTCAATGCAACATTGATAGGAAAATCATTCATTGATTGGTATTATAAGTTTTGATCATTCCATGTACTGATTATATTGTTTTGAAGTCTTAAAATCAAAGAATTCTAGTCCTTTTATTGACTGTTCATGTACAGTGCTTGGCGTGCAAACAATCTTTGTCTTGAAGAACTAATGATTTCCTAGGCTTTGTCAAATAGTTGGCAAGCAATGATGTTATTCAATATTTCTAAAGTGCTTCAAAAGACTTAAACTCACCAAGACTCTTCACAAGACTTCTAAGTGATATATTTGGTGTTATTGACTTACATTTGCTTGGATTCAAGGACTTTAGAATATTGACTTACATGGGGGGTGTATTGATGCAGGGCACCTAGGCCATTCAATTTTGCTTTGGGACTTGAGTTCTATATTTTGTTTTGCTTTGTAATAAATGATGTCTTCTAAATTCCTAGACCATCCTATGGTTTGGTTTAAGTCCTTCTTGTGTAGAGGTGTGTGGTAGAAGAAGACAATGTAATGAACTACCAAGCAATAAACTTTTAATTATTTACAAACAGTCACTTTTCTACTTGTGAAGACACAGTCTGGTGTTTATATTATTAAACTCTCTATTCAATACAACATTGATAGGAAAAACATTCATTGATTTCAACCTAGGGCATCATTGATTGGTATTATAAGTTTTGATCATTCCATGTACTGATTATATTATTTTGAAGTCTTAAAATCAAAGAATTTCAGTCCTTTTATTGACTGTTCCCATACAGTGTTTGGCGTGCAAACAATCTTTGTTGGAAGATGTGGCCCTAACTCACACTTTCACCATTGGAATTCAATGCCACAGTGTGAAAGGTGAGTTAAGGAAATGCTTTATAAGAGTTCAAAAGCTCAGAGTTGGGAAGGTTAGTTTTCTTTTTGAACAATGACGACCTAGGTTGAAATCAATGAATGCTTTTCGTATCAATGTTGCATTGAATAGAGAGTTTAATAATATAAACACAAGACTGTGTCTTCACAAGCAGATCACATTGACCAATACACCCCCCTTTATAAGAGTTCAAAAGCTTAGAGTTGGGAAGGTTAGTTTTCTTTTTGAACAATGATGCCCTAGGTTGAATATTTCGCATGTATTCAACCAGACAAGTTGAAACTCAACTGCAGCAGTAGACAAAAACCGTGTGTGATCAAGTTGTTGGATGAATTGGGCTCTTAGAGTTCATGGGATTGCCATATATTAAAATCAATATGCACAGAATTGTTAAGAGGACATATGTTCAGGTCATCTAATGTTGTTAGAAAAAAGATTGACTAGGACCTTAGCAAAAACATCTTATGAAATTCAGTTCTGCATAACTACATACAGAAACAAACACAATATTCCTTATTGAAAGAATCAGTCACCTTGTTGAGATTTATTAAATTGATAAAAAGAGAATCATACAGTTCCTTGTTATCATCAATGTGAACAAGACGACACATTTCCTCAAAAGCACACATGGAGTTTGCATCAAACCCTCCTGCAAACTGCAAATATGACAGACAAATAAACGGAAAAAGAAAACATTACTCAAAGCAATATAATAACAGTTAAGGCCATTTATCCACATGTCACATGAAGTGAATATTTACCTAATGAGCTCTGAAAGCAAAATGCACACCCTGAAGCAACACGAATTCCTATGCAAGCTCCTTTTTTGAGTTTCCCATCGACTCCAGCTCTATAGATATTCGTCTCATGTCTCTTTGCTAGCTTAATGGAACCTAGCTTTATCTGTATCAAAGAAGATCATTAAATTATGAGTTTGAGCATAAGCATATATTCATACATTCAAAAGGGACAACAATACCAAAAATATGGGCTTCTAAATGATCACTGATAGCTAATAAGCATGCATGACATACCATATAACGCTCTCTACCCAACACCATTCTTACAGTAAGATGTCCCAAAACTTCATTTTTAAAATCTGTACTAGGAATGTATGTTTCAGTTGAAGTTGAGAGAGAATGGATTTTGAATTTAAGGGAAGTTTCCATGAAATGAGAAGCCTCACTAATGTCTCCAACCAATTTTAGTTTTATGTAAAAACTGATAATTTCTACCAATTTAGGGCTCATAGCCTATTTTTTTATATTAAAGTCCAATCCAATGATGATACTCATCTAATGCATGATTTTTTTCATTTACACATCTATAGTGAATACAATGCCACAAATGATAGTTTGTCATATACACTAAAGGAAACTTTACATTTGCAAAGAGGCATGAAGCATAAAATAGTTCAAAATCTTCGGATATAAAGGTGGATATGAGAAAACAAAGAAAATCTCTAATCCTTGCCAATCTTTGCAAATGCAGAGACTGTAAAGCAAAAGGATACAAATTTCTAATAGAAATTGAGTCAATTAAGTTGTTCTTATTAACTAATCAAGCAACTATTTCTCCAAAAGTATGTAATAGACATATCAAGATGCATAGACTTATAGTAACCGACCCGGGATGGGCAGAAATGGAAATAAGTTATTCAAGAAAACTTGATAACCTATTTTCAGCCTGAAAGGAATAAAAGGAAATGGATTCCTTTCTTAGCTATAACTGGCACTTCAATAGTAATGTAGCAGAATAAAGATAAACTTGTTCCCATCATGACATAATTGGAACTTTGTCAAAATTCTAATTTTAAAAACCATTCTTCAGTAGAACTCAGTCCAGCCTTAACTTTTAAAAGGTATCAGCTTAAGACAAACTTATTGATGCTAAATATAGATTCAAAGTTGCATTGTTTAAAAAATAATAAGAGTCATCATTCATGTAAAGACATATTTGCAAGGTCAGTGTTGTAGCAATCACGACAGTAATCAGAGTCTTTTCTCATCAAAACATCATTCTATAAGTGAATAGTCAAAGAGCCTAAGGAGAAATCAACAAGATAATATAATCACCACAATATATAAAAACTAGTGAAATCAAGGACAACCAATATAGAGATATGAAGTTATGATGTGTTACAAAGACATAATGTCCAACATGGCAAAGGATCAAATCAATGGTAAACAGATTGACCAAGTAAAGTGAGAATAAAGACTTATGAAAGGTAATAGATTCAAATATAGACAAAGCAATGATGCATTGATAGATATAGCACATCAAAAGTTACATTTGCATATATTAACTGAGTGAGTAGGTTACTAGACACATGTTTTTAGTTCATAGTCATTTGGTACAACTACAAATGAAATGCATAAAGAAGTGTTATAGCATGCACATGAGATAGTGGTATCTAAACAAAGGTAAGTTTTCAAAACTTGCATTCAAGGTATCAAAGGATACTACATGGACAATCATTAATACCATGAATCAATGCCCATTTTACTACAATACATGTGCATATTATATGATTTCAAGTGATACTATAGGGTAAAAATGAAGTTAAACTAGAACATTGGGGCAGTCACGGGTATGGTCATATGACAAAGTTTTCATACATGCAGTCATAAAGAACAATTATGAAGCAATCATAATTAGAGTTAAAACACTTATCAACAACAAAAAAAGACTACATAATTGATAAACAAAGTACATCTAGGCATACAAGAAGCTTGAGTTAGGTGTAAACCAAGGAACTACATACAACCACATTTGATAAGGGATAACACATCACTTTTCCAAAAGGATGATTGAATGTTCTCAAGAGGGTATTCATCTATAAACATTGAAAATGATGCTTCTAAATAAAAAGAGTAACATTAATAGAGTATGATTGATTATTATCAAGATTATGTTCAGTTGGCCTTTCTAGATTTCTCTGTATGCATATGACTGAAATATGCTTGTATGGAAGTCAATTCCTAGATATAGGATTTAGATCTTCCATTGATCAGTTGTTGGATTGACACCATTTTCACAAATCTTGCAGGTGCATTAAGGACTCATGACCACTTCTTCAACTAGTTGATCCAGTATACAACACAGTCCATCATTTCCTCAGGTAGTAGGGAAGTAAAAGTGGTAGGAAGAAACATGAGAATGAGTCATTCAGAGGCAGCTAATAATTTTTCATCTAGATTTTTAGGCTTAAAGGTAAGTGCTTTATAAAAATTCCCCATTCACTCTCTTATCTATAAATCTAATTTGATGAACATGGTGATGTAAATTGGTTGATGAACATGTTTAAGAAGTAAAATATTTCTTAAAGTGAATGAGAAATAATATGGAATAAGAAGTAGGTGTTTTTGACCATTGAATCTACATCATTGGTTTAGTTTGAGGTTCACTTGGTTTCAAGAATAGTTTAATATTCTCTACTTAACAAGGCCAACCACGTGAAGGTGGAAGCTCATTTGGCCCCTTCCCCCTCCCCTAACATCACTCTAAATTCCCCATTAACATCTAATAACATTCATTCATCCATTTTTGAAATATAACATTCAATCATTATAATCACATGATAACATTCATTAACAGATAAAATTCATTAACACACAACATTCATGAATAATTCATTAACACATCATTCATCAACATTTGCTAGTACAAAATTACATCCATTAAGACAACGTTCTTTCATTAGCAAAAAATGTTAATTACAATCATTTCTTTTTTGGTTTCTGTTAAATCCTGATAACTTGATCGTATTAATGTTTTGATTTTTTAGATTAGACAGATCTAAAATGCATGTAATTTCCTTTATATATGGCCTCATGATAAATACATCTCCCTAGAACAGATCGGCGATTTGCTAGGCATATTTATATACCTTGTATTTGACTATTGAAATTAATTAATAATTAACTATTAGTTAATGGACAAGGGCGCCGATTTATAGAGGAGTAGGTTGTTTCATGGAGGGCCGACCTAGAAGGGGTTGTGTCTTATGAAAAGACAAGACCCTTGGTTAATATATAAGTAGGAGCAAGATTGTGGATAGATAACATACAATACAATCTTAAGTCTGCTCTTCTAGCAATCTGCTCCTTGGCGATTTAGTGCAGAAATAAAATATAATTTCTAGAATTTATTGCAAACTTCTAGAACAATAACATTCAGCCCAGAATTGATAGTAGATCGATCGTAGCAAGGTATTAATACCCCATTAGTATTATATCTTTAAAATTTGCAGAAACTTTACATGGTATCAGAGCCAAGTTGTCAAACCTAGGCTCTGCAAATTGACAATCAGATTTGAAAATATCTAAGCAACATCCTTCTACCTTCAATGGCCAATGCAATCAGACCCAAAGACAGGTTTGATGGAAAAGAATACTTTGTTGCATGGAAATTTAGAATTATGATGGCTCTTGAAGACAATGATGTAATATAGTTTGTTGATAAGGAATCCAAGCAACATGATGTTGATCCTCATAAAACTAACCGAATTAAAGGAAATAGGAAAGCCATGAAAATCATATTAGATGGAGTTAAAAATGAAATAGTACCTATGCTAATGAAACATCAGACACCATTTAATATTATGAGTGCATTAATAAATGCATATGAGGTTAACAATGCAACTAGAACCCTTGCACTAAAAAGGCAACTAAATCATATAAAAATAAGGAAGGGAGAATCTATGAATTCATACTTCCTAAGGGTGGCTAGTCTAAGAGATAAACTTGCAAGTATAGGGACCATAATTGAAGACAAAGAGCTGTCACTTATGGCTATAGATGGGTTACCGGATTCATGGGAAACATTCTCACAAGGAGTAAGTGCTAGAGACAAACTCCTAGACTTCAACAAACTTAAAGGAGACTGCCTTCAAGAAGAATCTAGGCAACTTAAGAAAGGACTAAAATAAAAAATTGGAGATGAAGAACTTCATGTTCTCAACACAAATTCCTACAAAGGAAAGAAGAAACACTTTAAGAAGAAGAAGGCCCCTCAAGGAAATAACAAATTCAAGAGGGACATATCTAAAGTCAAATGCTTCAAATGTGAGAAACTTGGACATTATAAGTCTGACTACCCTAAGAATACGAAACAACAAGTAAATTTGACAGAGGTAACTAAGACAAAAGGAGACAATGATCCTGAAAATTATGTACTGTATTCAGTACTATCAAATGATGTATCTAGCAAACTCAACTCTTGGGTAATTGATAGTGGATCATCCAGACACATTACAGGGTATAAAGAAGTATTGGATTCAATGATGGAGGAAACTGATGAAGAAGTTACCATAGGTGATGGTTCTGCACATCCAGTCAAAGGAGTTGGAAGTTGCACCTTAAAACTAAAATTAGGCATCTCCTTACACCTCAAAAGAGTACTATATGTACCCCGAATCAAGAGGAACCTAGTTTCTATCACAACACTTGAGGATGATGGATATAAGGTAGCATTTATGGATGTAAAGGTAATGACTTGGCCTAAAAACTCTTCTATTAAAAAATCAAAATTGATTGGTCAAAGGAAGGGATACTTGTATGAACTATGTTTGGAACCTATTCAAGCCTTACCTCATCAAGCTGCAGATATAAACAAAGTATGGCATAGAAGGTTAGGGCACTTAAACTTCAAAGCCTTATCAACTATGGAGAAGATGGTTACTGGTTTACCTAAGTTGAACAAAGATCATTCAAGCATATGCAAAGGATGTGCACTGGGTAAGAACACCAAAAGTCCATTTCAAAATAGCACTAGAAAAACTAACAATGTTTTAGAATTAGTTCACTCAGATTTATGTGGACCTATGTCTGTTCCTTCCCTCAGAGGATTTTTGTACTATGTTCTCTTTATGGATGACTTCTCTAGGAAGACATGGATTTACTTCTTGAAATGTAAAGCATCAGAAGAAATCCTTAAAAGATTTAAAGAATTCAAATCCTTAACTGAAAATCTATCAGGATACAAAATTAAAACTCTTAGGACTGATAATGGAGGGGAATATACTTCAGATTTATTTAAGGATTTTTGTAAAGGAGTAGAGATTAAGAGGGAGTGTACTGTTCCTTACAATCCTCAACAAAATGGGGTAGTAGAAAGAAAGAATAGGACAATTGTGGAAGTTGCAAGAGCTATGCTACTTGACCAAAATTTAGGATCCTATCTTTGGGCAGAAGGCACATGTGATGTTGTCTATATTCAAAATAGATGTCCTCACTCCCACCTCGGAGATAAAACTCCTGAGGAAGTCTTCTCTAATTCTAAACCAAATATCAGTCATCTTAGAATATTTGGGTGTCCTGTTTACATTATATTCCTAAAGAGAAAAGAACTAAACTTGAACCTTCAGGAAGAAGAGGAATTTTTGTTGGATACAGTGAAACATCCAAATTATATAGAGTTTACATACCTGGTCAGAAAAACATTGAACTTAGTAGGGATGTAATATTTGAAGAAGATCTAGCATTCAAAAGAGCCCTATGTTCTGAAGATCCTTCACATATACCTAGTTCTGAAGAAAATCATGAACCGGAGTTTCAGAGGGAGAACATTGCAGAAATTGAAGGTGAAATTCAAAATCTTAATCTTGAGGAAACTCAAAATCCTAAGAACACTTTGGGCGTCTAAGACTATACAAGAAGCACATGACTTCTTTGCACCAAAAGGAACCTTTAGAGAAAGCAAAAGACCCAAAAGATTCTCTAGCTATGCTGCAAACATGAGTGATTTATCTAAATCAGAACCAACCAATGTTTCACATGCTATTAAACATACAGCTTGGAAGGATGCTATGACAGAAGAATACCAATCCATTATTAAGAATGATGTTTGGGAAATTGTTCCAAGGCTTGAGGGAAAATATTTTGTTTCATCTAAGTGGATATTTAAAATCAAGCATGCTGCTGACGGTAGCATTGAAAAATATGAGGTCAAATTCATAGCCAGAGGATTCTCTCAGAAGGAGGGAATTGATTATGAAGAAACCTTTGCTACAGTTGCTAGATACACCTCTGTAAGAGCAGTATTAGCTATTGCAGCATCAAAGGAATGGAAAGTACATCAAATGGATGTGAAAACAACATTTTTGAATGGAAAGATTACTAAAGAGGTATATTTGGAACAACTTGAAGGATTTGAAACTCATAACCCTAAAGTCTTTGTTTGCAGGCTCAAGAAAGCTCTCTATGGGCTTAAACAGGCTCCAAGGGCATGGTATGAAAGAATCAATAAGTATCTCACCAGTTTAGGATTCTCCAAGAATGAAGCTGATCCAAATCTCTATTATAAAAAGGATAAAGATGATATGATAATTTTGATACTACATGTTGATGATTTACTAATAACAGGTGATGATCATCTTATAGATAATTGCAAGAAAGATTTAACTAGAGAATTGATATGAAAGATTTAGGACTCCTTCATTACTTCCTAGGATTGGAAGTATGACAAAACTCTGACAGCATCATACTTAATCAAGGAAAGTATACATTAGACATCTTGAAGAGATTTGGAATGTGGAACTGCAAACCTATGTCTTCTCTAATGGAGACTAATCTACACAAACTTAAGGAAGCACCAACAGATTCACCCTCCATAGATTCTACTCTTTATAACCAGATGATTGGGTCTCTCATGTACTTGGTAAATACAAGACCTAATATTTTCTATGCAGTTAATGCCTTAAGTCAGTTTATGTGTGAACCAAAGGAGATTCACCTGGTTGCAGTCAAACACATTATGAGATACTTACAAGGCACTCTTAAACTTGGGCTCAAGTATGAGAAAGTTGACTTGGACTTACATGGATTCACAGATTGGGCTGGAAGTGTTACTGATAGGAAAAGCAGTTCAAGATGCTATTTCAGTTTAGGCTTAGCGATGATATCATGGATATGCATAAAGTAGGCATTAGTAGCACAAAGTTCCATAGAAGCTGAATACATTGCAACTGCAATGGTTTCTCGAGAAGCAGTTTGGCTTAGAAAGTTACTTGTGGGATTATTTGGTCAACCCATGAATCCCACTATCATTCATTGTGATAATCAGAGTTGCATCAAGCTTTCTGTGAATCTAGTTTTTCATGACAGATCCAAGCATATTGAAATTCCTTACCATTATGTAAGAGATATGGTAGACAAGAATACTGTCAAGTTAAGATACATTTGTACTGCAGATCAAATAATATATATTCTTACCAAACCTCTCTCTCAAGTGAAGATAGATCACTTCAGAAAAGGACTTCGTATGGTTGAATTATAAATCATTTATATTCTTTGATTATTAATAAAATAATTTTGTGTTAAATTATTTTTGTCATTCTATTGACTGCTATGGGCTTCACCATTTGTGTTTATTATCTAAAGAGGTGATGATCTCTGTGATAATGAATAGACATTATATGAGATGACGATCTTTGAGATAATGTTCTAAAACAGTAGGGGACTACTGGCAGATCTAGATGAATTAAATATCATATTGTGATATAGACATTTCTATGCCTATGAGTCACAATTTGGATAAAGGAAGAATTTAATCATTCTCCAGATTTTATCTTGTGTACTGGCAGATCTTAATTCAGGATCATATTGTGATATAGGCTTGTCAGTGCCTATGAGTCACAATTTGGATAAAGGAAGAATTTAATCATTCTCCAGATTTTATCTTGTGTATTGCATCACATGTAATACTGTTATCACAAGTATTAGTGACAATTCATATTATAGGCTTAGTAATATGACAAAGTATCATGTGTACCATGATACTACATGCTTGGAAGAATCAGATAGATAAAGAGTACAAATCTATGCTTAGTCATCATAACGATGTTGCTAGATATGTTTCTCTCATTTATATTATCAAGTTAAAAGGGAGTGTTAAATCCTAATAACTTGATCATATTAATGTTTTGATTTTTCAGATTAGATAGATCTAAAATGCATGTAATTTCCTTTATATATGGACTCATGATAAATACATCTCCCTAGAACATATTGGCGATTTGCTAGGCATATTTATGTCTTGTATTTGACTATTGTAGTTAATTAATAATAAACTATTAGTTAATGGACAAGGGCGCTGATTTGTAGAGGAGTAGGTTGTTTCATGGAGGGCCGACCTAGAAGGGGTTGTGTCTTATGAAAAGACAAGAACCTTGGTTAATATATAAGTAGGAGCAAGATTGTGGATAGATAACATACAATACAATCTTAAGTCTGCTCTTCTAGAAATCTGCTCCTTGGTGATTTAGTGCAGAAATAAAATACAATTTCTAGAATTTATTACAGACTTCCAGAACAATAACATTCAGCCCAGAATTGATAGTAGATTGATTGCAGCAAGGTATTAATACTCCATCAGTATTATATCTCCAGAATTTGCAAAAAACTTACAGTTTCTTGCTCATTTTTCTAAGGAAATGGCTAAGCGAAGCATCAATATCCTCGTCATTCCCCTCCTCTACTGATTCTAATGCCAACACATGTCTCCTCATTTGTTTAGGAAAAGGAGGTTGTTGTGCCAAAGTGGGGTCCACTGCAATAACAACTACGTCATGGGTTAAATTCACACCATTTTATATTACAAGTATTTAATTAAGTAAAAGAACTATAAATCAAAAAAGAAATTTAAAAGAACAAAACATAGGTTTTATTAACTTGAATGTGCCACATGATCTACATGGTGGTCACTGTGAACATCCTCCACTCGTTCAGCATGACATTCTGTATGCTCTAAAATATACACAAAAAAGGTTACACCAATTTCAATTTAAGATGTTAAATTGTATTAATAATTACATAATTAATTTTAAATAGCAAATGAACACCTCCATTGACACTATGATGCACATCAGGGGCTTCATCATGCGGCGTATGATCTGTGTTACGATTAGGAGGCTGCATTGCAATGTCATGCACATTATTATCAAATAGATTACCGCTCAAGTATTCAATTTTAATTTTTTTTTTGGGCATATTTACCTGTTCACATGATGCAGGAGACTCTTGCATTGGGCTAGTGGAAGCTTGGCATAGGTGTTTAGCCACGGCTTGATAGCCTTCCTTGAAGGCAATTTTTTTGTGTTCTGTTGTGACCTCTAAATTAAATTCTGAGCCCTACATTTTTTGATTAAACAAAATTATTTGCATTTATTAATAATTTTGCTCTAGAATTCATTTACTGCTACTTACAATTTGTGCTTTAATTTTTGAATATCCACCAGAGCTAGGTTTGTGTTGCCCAATCTGTTGCAGTCTGGCCTTTGTTGCATTTGATGTGTCCTGCAACCTATGAAAAGTTTGAAATATGTTACATGATATAGATATAAAGATCACTAATTAGTGCATTATTACATTCTACTAGTAGTTAATACTATTGCATATCTTCTTCTCTCATTTGCCGGTGTAATTCCTCTTTGAGCATCCCCTTTCTCCTTTGCATCCAAAATGAACTCATTGCAATCCCTCACTGGAATAAAGGGAGGACACTCGTACTTTGGGTTCTGGACAAGACTCCTTCTATATGAGTCCCTCACAGTCTTAAGATGTTTGGCAGCTTTTTGTAAAATTTTCTTCTCAAAAATATTACTATCAAACTCATGCTCTAAATCTTTAATGAGGTGATCTTTTAATTTTTTGTCTTGCAAGTTCCACCTTTTAAGAAAAAATACAAAATTGTTAGATAGAAAAATTAACTAAAGTTGTGTACCTTGAATATAGTAAAAGAAAAGGCTTGAATGAAAGGAAAAATAATATACCAATTAATGATATGAAATAAAAATAGCGGGATAGTGTTAGTTCACTTATGATGTTCCACCTTGTACATATGGTGGGCTTGAATATCTTCACTGTGAAGTCATAAAACGTCTTATAAAAAGAATCATTTCTTGCAAAAATGTCATGAGATCATCAATCCAAAACTTGTTATGAATAGTTAAATGCATATTACAATATAAATAATAATAATTTTAAAGTACTTGGAAGCTTAGGACATTTTAAAGACATCAATTTTTTATCATCAATCACCAATGACGTCTGCATAACTCCCGTTCTAGAAACACGGGTAGATCTAGGAAAGGATGGTGAATTATCACCAATACAGGTACTCTGATCTGTATCTGGCATAGCAGATGGTGTTGGTGTATCTCCTACTCCACAAAATTAATCCACTATGAGATGCACCCAAAATTAAAGTACAAATTATCAAATCATAATTAACACAAAACCAAATATAGAAAAACAAGAATTTACCAGGCATAGACCGTGAATGCGTCGATGTTTGCATGCCCCTTGTTGCTGACATTACACTCAGCAATCTCTGATGGACATCGGTCGACCTCCTAGGAGGAGTCACCTGCGCTTGATCACTTGAACAATACATTGTTAGCAAATACATTCTGAAATAATAAAAGTAAGGTTTAACATAAGAAGTTTTTGAATGTTCCGAGGAAAAAATTCCTTTTAACTTGTCAACTTAAGGATTATTCTACCTGAGGTGGCTGGAGCTCCGCTAGTACTGGCCTGACTGCAATGCTCATGACCAGGTACTTGAGCAAGCAAAAAATCATGTAACAAGAACACATACATATTTCAATTCATGACATAAAAGAGTATAAAATATAAACCTGTATTCAACTTTTTTTATAACTAAAGATTTATTACTGCTTATTTCAAAACGACGTGCTTGCGCCATCAATTCATCTAGCCTCTTCAGCATCTCCTCAGTTGGATTTGCATATTTCAAAATGCTAATATTTTCTACATTGACTCTTTTTAGTTTTTTCTTCAACATATTTATTATATTAAGAATTTCTAGGATATCCTGATCTGTATCTACAACTATTGCCTCTGTTGTTGCAGGTGCTTTTCCCCTATCCTGAACATCAAATTGTGACAAAAATATTAGTAAAACTATCATAATAACTCCAAAACCCTAAATAAAATAACATAATAATATAACATTTTTCAACTATCTAATTTGTACAATTTCAATAAGGTTTACCATTGCTGAAGAATGGGTGGGAGGAGCATCCCTGCGGGCTCTATCATGTGGGGGATCCATATTGTCCTGTGACAAAAATTAAATATAAAAACTTCAGTGAACTGAAAACAATAGACTTAGCAAAAAAACTTATTAATAAAATGGTATATTAGAGTCATAAAATTGAGGTTAGTTTAAATGGTATATAGTACTTACCACCCTCATGATAGTAACTTTGTTTGTATCTATGCAATTTAAATGGTAATCTATTAGCAGTTCTTCCCCTGTACTATTGATTTTATCACACATACAAAAACTTGATTCCCCTCACGCGCCTCAAATATGCAATTGAGTTGCTTATTAGTTGAGGAAGGTCACGTACTATTTATAAAATCCACAATATTTCTTATTGCTTTTGGTCTCTCATCAATGTACATAGCAAATCTTTTACTTTGATAATTTTCTTTCCATTGTATATAATTTGCTGATAGTGCATACCTACGCATACTTTTTTCATATTGAACAATCCACATCCAATCATTGTAATTGTAACAAGGACCAACAGGCTTCATCAATTCAACAACTTTATTGTAACATACCTTGATCCCATCCATGAAAAATAGTCCCAAACCATGTAATGAGGATGGAGCTATGTGATATATCCTCTCATTAACACAAAAATCAGTGTTAATTGAAGGTAGCTCATTGGGTACCCATACTTTCTCAAGATGTGTGTACTGAAAGGGCACTTTGATGTCGCCTTTGGTCTCATCATCATAAAAAAATGACCCCCCTTTAGCAAAGAAAAATTGCATGCGTTTATTGAATTTTTTTCTAATCTTTTAACCTCTAGTTGATCTCTCTATTTTAGTCGTACTACATATAGAACTTTCATCTACCACTCCCTCATTTTCCTCATTCGATGTAGATAGATCTGACAAGTACCTATTTGGTGGGTCTTGCAATCCATCAAATGAGATATTGTCAAGTTCTCGCTTCAAATAGAATTTTGATAATAATTATATAATATATATAGAATAATCAAGTCGTGACCCATAAGTATAGTTCTTCTTTATCTATACGTGGGAGATATAAAATGCAAGTTAAAAGTGAATACACAAAAACAAGAATCATATAAAAGGATAAACAAGAAGAATATAACATGTTGAACTTTCTGTGTCGATTATTCGACACATTATATGATTATATAATATGTCTATTTATAACATACGTGCTCAGTGATAAATAAGAAGAATATAAGAAAATTATGTCTATTTATTGACTTATACCTGCTGATCCATGTCACTGTGCAGGATCTTCACCAAAGGGGTTACATTTCCTGCATATGTTAATCATTTATCTTAAGTTAGCTAAAAATTACATGATACATATGCTACAAATAACGTATAAGACAACATAAATAATATGCAAGATCGTAAACATGAACAAATTTACCTTATATATGGAATGCAAGATCGTCAACAGAAGGGGTGACGATGTTTGTAGTCAATTGCCTGTTTGCAAAAAGGGTGACAATCAAACAAAATATATACATGTATTAGCAATAATTAATTGAGCATCATAAGCAAAATAATGGTAATTATAAAGCACATATGTTGTAATCATTAGAATTGAACACAATATATATGTAATCATTAGAATTGAAATCAATAAATCAATATTAAATATATATACTAATCAATATAAATATATAAATAAATAATTAAATCACATACCTTTTACATTTCAATCATGTCATTAATCATCTTCTTCATCCATATCATCATCATCGCCATCATCACCACTATCATCATTGTCGTCATCATCATCATCATCATCATCATCATCACCATCATCTTCATCATCTTCTTCTTCATCATCATCTTCAATATCTTCTTTTTCCATAACATTATACTTTATCGGCATTCCTCTTGGATCATGTCTAACAATAAATGACCAACTTGATTTATGTGGAATCTCTAAGTAAAACACTTGCTCACATTGGCTTGGAAGAACATAGGGCTCATCTCCAACTGGTTGAAACGACCTTGTATTAATCATTGTAAATCCATTATCATGTTGAATAAAAGTTCTATCAGGATCATTTTGATTCAATCGTAGCCTATACCATTTGACGACTAATAGAACTAATTTGAAAAAGTTAAAGTCGCACTCAATTATATCATCCAAGATGTCATAGTATCGATTTTGAGATTGTTGAGAATGTATGTCATTTCTAGATGATATATTAGTGACCTTGAAAACTGTAGTTATCCCAGAATCATAAGTTTTCTTTGTGTCATCCAAATTTTTTATTCAAAATTTGTGGCCATGATAGTACATAGCTTTGTGGTGCTTGACCTACAATTTTTCAAGCCGTGTGAAAATTATTTGCATCATGAGTTGATATGAAACATATGAGTCATGATCATTAATAAATTTTTACCTACCTCTCTACCTCTTAAACCATATGCTAGATCAATTACCATTGACGTAACATTAGAATCTCTATTACGATGAGCTTCTCTAACCAATGAAGCAACAAATTCTTATGTTAATGAGCAACCATTTTGTTGACATCGTTCAATCCATACCGTCATCCAATCAAGATTGTTCGCAATATACAAATATATTGCATCCCACTCTCGACCAATTGTATAAAAAAAAATACTCCAATTACAAATAACCTATATTGAAGATTTATAAGAATTAATTAACTACAATAACATCTTATATTTACCTCTCACTTTCCTCAATCTACCTTTTCCCATCAAGTACTCCCATTCGAATTTGTTAATAGAGTTGAAATCCCAAATACGATCTACATCGATCTTTGTTGCAAACTTATGAAGATATTCACTAATGTACACCATGGTCTGGTATACCATATATCCCTCCACCATAGAACCTTCGAAATGTGCTCTATCGAACTAAGTCTTTCAAAAATTTTAAGTGTCTCTCAACCATCCACATTGACCTAGTTGGTATAGGTCCACACAATTCAATCTCCTCAACTTGATGTATGAGGTAGTGTTTTTGTGCATTGAAAAAAGTTGAAGGTAGACACTTTTGCATTTCACACATAAGATGAAGAATTTTTCTCTTCCAATATTTTATATATTTTTTATTTTTATTTTTTTTATGACAACCACCTCATGTATTTTTTAAAATCATATATAACTTGTTTGACACTATTGTCGAAGTGGTGTGGGAGAGATAGAGGTAGAACGTACTGCAATATTTGTAAAATGATATTATCAATATTTTATAAAAGAATACAATGAAAACTACATATAGTATACAAATATATAGTGAATACAAAATAACATGAATTACTTTAATAAATATATGCCAATCATGTGTTTTCATTCCTGACCCAAATTTACTTTTTTTTTATATGAGATTGTTTATGTTCGCAACAAATCCTGTAGAAAATCATATTTTTTTATGACTTATTTTATAGCATTGCTTTGTTGCTCCAACAATAACCAAGTAAAGGCACTTGTATCAATCTGGTCTCCATTGTTATTTGATCGAATGATATTTTTCATTGCATGGTTGGATTCTTCAATGCCACTACAAATTTTGACAATTTTGTCTTTGTCACGTCTTCCATTCAATATTTTCCATAATGTCTCTATTACATTCTTTCCAATATGCATAGCATCAATCAAATACATGATTAAAAGTCTCTTGTAGTACGAAAACCTACTAAATTGTGTAGGATAACATTTTAGTCATTTTGGAAGTTGGTCATTAATGTCTTGATGACCTTCCCAAGCATCAATTACATCATTAGTAAATAAAACACAATTTCAAAATATAACTTTTAAACAAAAACTATTAAATGAAATGACATTACTTCGACGATTTATTTTATTGTATTCCAACTTCTATAGGCAATGTGTCATTCTCCGTGCCTTTGATGTAGTCTCTTCTTTCCCATTGAAAATATATTTTTCGGTAATTCGGTACTTATGATTTTTGTAGAAAAAGTATCTATGCTCATCGAACACCTATTTTCCTAAACTTTTTGAATAATGAGATTTCATCTTTGGACCACAAATTGAACATGCAAATTTTGCCTTTGTCTGAAGGTCTATAAGATCATGTATAATGGATTAAATATGTTAATTTTGTGTTAGCACTATAACATACCAAAAAAGAGGTGTTAAGAAGAGAACATACGACACAAATGTGTTAGCCCCGGGGCATCATGTATTGTCCATACAAGCATTGCATGAAATTGAAATTATCTTTGTCCTATTGGTGTAGAGATGTCATACATAGTGACCCCATTCTATAACACCATCAACTCGTCGATAAGGAGCTCAATATATACATTGATATCATTAACTTGGTACTTATCTAGTTGAATGAATAAAAATATTATATAATTATTATGACCATTTTGATGAATTATTTATAACAAATTAATTTAGATGACTATTAAATGAAAAAATACATGGAACAATTATTGCCAACATTATGTGCTCCCTCTTTATGGATATCCAAAGAGGAATGTTATTGTTGATAACAAAAACATGCCACACAGAGTAAACAGATCTCATCTCTCCAAATGGATTGACACCATCCGTTGCCAATGAAAGCTTGAGATTATGAGGTTCTTCTTTAAAGTGTGATCAAGTTTCTTCTATTTCCTTAAATGCTGAACCATCCATAGGCATTCACATAATGTCATCTTGACTTCTATTGTGTGCATGGTAATCCATAAATTGTGCCAAGCTATTGCACTTGAATAATTGTTGTAGACGTGAAATAATGAGAATATACCGAAGAACCTTGCAAGACACTTTTTTTGTTATTCGATCTGATCGATATCTACTAATATGATAATCAAGGCATTCTGTTGCAAATTCATGTTGTTTATGATATATAATATGATCATTTGGGCACGCATGTATTATTTGATACTTTATTCCAATATCTTTCATAATGGCAGATAATTCTCGGTACAAGTGAGGTAGAATATTTGATGGTGGTAACAAACACTCACCTATCAACCTACGACCAAAAATATAATTTTTTAATTTAAAAAATATTAATTGCTACATGATTCATCCTTTGTTAACTATAAGAGAATTACGACTAAAAAAATGAAACAAAATGATATACCTTAACATACGTGTCATTGCTATGTTGGATAAATCATTCATAACCTCCAAGTTCACCAACAACAATACAACGACAAAAAGAGTTGTTTGGGAGCCTTCGTATAGGGGCTCGTATGCCTTCTCAAGTATAGGCACATCAAGGTCATCTACATCAACATCATTATCATCATCATCATCATCATCTTGATCATCGTGATCTTCTTCCATGGGATCATTACCTTCTACTTCTATATTCACACCTCCATGTTCCCTCATTTGGAAATCCACATTCTCCGGATTGTCATGGTCCATAACATAAAACCTAGGGTGGTTGACCTATATCAAAATGATGACCTTAAATTAATGATGACCATGATGTCATCATCAAATCATGTCTTATGTATTTTATAAATTATTAAAATACATACCAATGGACGAAATTCATTTCCCACTTCAATGTGACCATGCTACCTACAATGTTCATCGATTGTTTTGATTAGATATCTTCGAGTCTTTAAGCCCTTACAAATTTTGCAGAGACAATAACATTTTCCATTACCTTTTCTTTTAAAGTTAGACCACAATCTATCAATTGTCTCCCTATTTTGTTGTGGGTTGATATCATCAGACATGGTCTTTCTTGAATGGAATCTCGTTGGTGGAAGAAGGATGATTTGTTTGCAACCTGCAGATACAAATCATCACTGAACAACCATTTTCTCAACTCTAATTTTCTCAATGCAAAGGGACTCTTATCATACCATAGAAACCTGATTATTTTTATATGGAATACACCAAAGAGTACCATCAAAAATATTAACCATTTACAATCATGAAAAGTAAACCTAAATCAAATAGCTCATTTGTTTATTAGCATGTGTAGTCTCTGTGTATATGAAAAATGAAAGAAATATCAAGCTGAAATAAAATAGTGAACAAAATAGTATTCCACATAGAGTGAATGAAATATACTATCAAAAGAAGGTGACAAAATCTTGTCATGAAGCATAGACAGAGGAAATAAAAAAGGGACAAAAGACAAGAAATAAGAAATATCATTACGACTATAGAAAAATCATTAAGACTATAATCACAAAAAGAAACACTCTTTGTCAGCAATGTTCAAAATCATTAAGACTATAGAAAAATAATTAAGACTATAAAAAATTAAATTTTAGAAATGGACGATTCTGATGCTTTGCCATTACAACAATTGAGCATTTATCATTTGGTATTGTGTATTCCATTTAAGTATGCCAACAATATTCAAAATCATGTCACCAAGCACAGACACAAGAAATAAAAAGGGACAAAGGACAAAAAATAAGAAAAATCATTAGGACTATAGAAAAATCAAGTTCTAGAAATGGACAGTTTTGATGCTTTGCCATTACAACAATTGAGCATTCATCATTTGGTACTTCTTGGTGTATTCCATTTAAGTATGTCAGGCACAAAGTATTCCATTTACATTTGACAAACATGTAGATTTGACCAATCATTTATGTAAGGGTCAATGACCTATAGGTATATCTAAGTTTGATATATGGCCATTGATGCCATTATTATCAATTGCACTTCAAAGTGCAAAGATGCTAAAAAAATGTAAAATTGCATTTTTATGCAATTATGCCATATAGGCTAAATGAGGGTTTAGTAGAGGTTTAGGGAGTTTAGGGGATTAGGATAGGAACTTAAAACCTTTTGAAATGTTAAAGATGATGCAAGAAAGATTAAAGTGGTCAAAGTTGACAACTAGTTGTCAACTAGACAACAATGCAAACAAATAACTAACTATAACAGTTGTATAACTAACTGTGCAGGTTAAGAAGAAGTTGAAAATCAATTTGTAAGGGGATTTTGGTTGGTTTTGTACGTGAGTTTTATGGGAGAGGAGTCTTAGAAGTTGTGGGGAGGTGTGTATGGTCGAAGAAGACAATGTAATGAACTACCAAGCAATAAACTTTTAATTCTTTACAAATAGTCACTTCTCTGCTCGTGAAGACATAGTCTAGTGTTTATATTATTAAAATCTATTCAATGCAACATTGATAGGAAAAACATTCATTGATTGGTATTACAAATTTTGATCATTCCATGTACTGATTATATTGTTTTGAAAGAATTTCAGCCATTTTATTCAACTATTCTTGTACAGTGCTTGGCGTGCAAACAATCCTTGTCTTGAAGAACCAATGATTTCCTAGGCTCTCCCACTTTCTGTGTTTAATGTGACTTGTGGGAGAAGCCTTGCCTTGTATTACCTGGGCCTATAAGTGTTTATGCAGGGAAGGTGAAAGGAAAAAAGGAACAGTGACTATCTTCCAACTTTTAAATTACATTTCTATTGCACTACTAATGTTGTTGAATATGAAACCTTCATTCCAAATTTGTAATTTGGTGTTAACAAGGGAAAATAGTAATTGCAACATCACTACCAAGATATTACAACAAACTTGCAATTTTTTTCAAGTATAGCTTACAAACATTAGAAGTCTTGTGAAGAGTCTTGGTGAGTTTAAGCGCCCTTTTGAAGCACTTTAGAAATATTGAATACATCATTACTTTGTCAAATAGTCTTGGTCTAATAGAATTTCTAACAATTCTTAAACATACTTTATCTAATATGATGAATTCTTAAGCAACTATGGTTGGAGTAGACATAGTTATCATACAGTTTTTTTGTGGTATAAGATTTGGCTAGGTCAAATCTTCCTTCGTGCTAGCAGTCTATAGAATTAGACCTTTATTAAAAAATCATCATATCAGATAAATTAATTCCGACCAACACGGGAATAGAAGTAAAAAAAAGGTTAAATTTTATACATATATCCCGCCTACTGACACATTTCATTTTATTTCATTTTCACATAGTCCGCGAGCAAATGAGTGCTGAAGGAGACGGTATAAGGTGAGAAGCTGCACTAGGTCAACACCACGTGCCTATATGCAAGTAAGTTTGAACCAGTGGTTGAATATCACAGAAGTGCGGACCGGTGAGCAATAAAATCTTCATTTTAAATCTTAACTAATAGATTAAGCATATTATTACTATGCTTAATGTTCCATTTAAATGCATTTAACACAATTTTTTTTTACAAAAATGAACCAATGGCATGTTTTCAACAAAGGTCTAATAGAACTCCCAACAATTCTTAAACATACTTTATCTGATATGATGAATTCTTAAATAATTATTAAAGAATTCATCATATCAGATAAAGTATGTTTAAGAATTGTTGGGACTGGTCCTTTGACGTGTATTAAACAAAATAGAATATTTAACATATTATTATCATTTTATTTCTTTGTTGTAAACATGCCATTGGTTCAATTTTGTAAATTTTTTTTTGTGTTAAATGCATTTAAAATAAAAGTCTAGTTCTGTAGATATGGTCAGACAAATCTTCATTGTCTTATGATTGTCTTCTTTATATACTAGCATTTAAATGGAACATTAAGCATAGCAATAATATACTTAATCTATTAGTAATAATATGCTTAATCTATTAGTAATTGTCTACATTTAATTTGTCAATTACTAATAGTTTTGTACTACACATGCAACATATTTTCAGTTTGAAGATAGTTCGTGTCATGTGTGATGGTTAAGTAATGAGAAAGTTATGATGATTTAATTGTAGAACTTACCAAGTGCTTCAAAAGGTTTAAACTCACCAAGACTCTTCACCAATACACCCCCCATCCCACCATCCACACCCATCCACTCATGTCAAGATCTTGTCCAAAATCATGTTGAAATATCCATTGACCTAAATCAAGATCCTTCCCTCTCACTTCCTTCATTACATAATAACCTTTGGAGTATATTCTAAAGTCCTTGAATCCAAGTAAATGTAAGTCAATAACACCAAATATATCACTTAAATATCACTTAAACTCACCAAGACTCTTCACAAGACTTCTAAGTGATATATTTGGTGTTATTGACTTACATTTGCTTGGATTCAAGGACTTTAGAATATACTCCAAAAGTGATTATGTAACGAAGGAAGTGAGAGGGAAGGATCTTGATTTAGGTCAATGGATATTTCAACATGATTTTGGACAAGATCTTGACATGAGTGGATGGTGGGATGGGGGGTGTATTGGTCAATGTGATCTGCTCATGAAGACACAGTCTGGTGTTTATATTATTAAACTTTCTATTCAATGCAACATTTATAGGAAACGCATTCATTGATTGGTATTATAAGTTTTGATCATTCCATGTACTAATTATATTATTTTGAAGTCTTGAAATCAAAGAATTTAAGTCTTTTTATTGATTGTTCATGTACAATGCTTGTCATGCAAACAATCTTTGTCTTGAAGAACCAATGATTTCCTAGGCTCTATCAAATAGTTGGCAATAAATGATGTATTCAATATTTCTAAAGTGATTCAAAAGGCTTAAACTCACCAAGACTCTTCTATCACTATGCTCTTATCCTATGTCAAAATGAGAGATTTATGACATGGTATAGATTTATGGGGTCACTTGAGTGATCCAAGGATTTATGTAAGGGTCAAGGACTTATAGGTATATCTAAGTTTGTTATATGGCCATTGATGCCATTATTATCATGTAATTGAACTACCAAGCAAAACTTTTAATTCTTTACAAACAGTCACTTCTCTGCTCGTGAAGACACTGTCTGGTGTTTATATTATTAAACTCTCTATTCAATACAACATTGATAGGAAAAGTATGCATTGATTGGTATTATAAGTTTTGATCATTCCATGTATTGATTATATTGTTTTGAAGTCTTAAAATCAAAGAATTTCAGTCTTTTTATTGATTGTTCATGTATAGTGCTTAGCATGCAAACAATCTTTGTCTTGAAGAACTAATGATTTCCTAGGCTCTATCAAATAGTTGACAAGCAATGATGTATTTAATATTTCTAAAGTGCTTCAAAAGGCTTAAACTCACCAGGACTCTTCACAAGACTTCTAAGTGATATATTTGGTGTTATTGACTTACATTTGCTTTGATTCAAGGACTTTAGAATATTGACTTACATGGGGGGTGTATTGGTGCAAGGCACCTAGGCCATTCAATTTTGCTTTGAGACTTGAGCTCTATATTTTGTTTTGCTTTGTAATAAAGGATGTCTTCTAAATTCCTAGACCATCCTATGGTTTGGTTTTAGTCCTTGTGTGGAGGTGTGTATGGTAGAAGAAGACAATGTAATGAACTACCAAGCTATAAACTTTTAATTCTTTACAAACAATCACTTTTTTAATTGTAAAGACACAATCTGGTGTTTATATTATTAAACTCTCTATTCAATGCAACATTGATAGGAAAAACTTTCATTGATTTCAACCTAGGGCATATTGGTATTATAAGTTTTGATCATTCCATGTACTGATTATATTATTTTGAAGTCTTAAAATCAAAGAATTTCAGTCCTTTTATTGATTGTTCATGTACAGTGCTTGGCATGCAAATAATCTTTGTTGGAAGATGTGGCCCTAACTCACATTTTCACCATTGGGATTCAATGTCATTGTGTGAAAGGTGAGTTAAGGAAATGCTTTATAAGAGTTCAAAAGCTTAGAGTTGGGAAGGTTAGTTTTCTTTTTGAACAATGATGCTTGAGGTTGAAATCAATGAATGATTTTCCTATCAATGTTGCATTGAATAGAGAGTTTAATAATATAAACACTAGACCGTGTCTTCACAAGAAGATCACATTGACCAATACACCCCCCTTTATAAGAGTTCAAAAGCTCAGAGTTGGGAAAGTTAGTTTTCTTTTTGAACAATGATGCCCTAGGTTGAATATATCGTATGTATTCAACCAAACAAGTTGAAACTCGACTACAGCAGCAGACAAAAACCATGTGGGATCAAGTTGTTGGATGGATTGGGCCCTTAGAGTTCATCGGATTGCTATATATTAACAAAAACTTAACACGTACAGATTTTCAAAGCAAAGTAGATTTTCAAAGAATAAACACAAGTAAAATTTTATTGCTCACCAGTCTGCACTTTCGTGATATTCAAAGATGGGTTTGAACTTACTTGCATATACACGCATGGTGTCGATGTAGCTAGTGTAGCTTCCCACCTTCAACCACTGGTTCTAACTTACTTGCATATATGCGCGCGGTGTCGAGGTAGTGTAGCTTCCCACCTTATACCGCCTCCTTCAACACTCCTTTGCTCGCGAACTATGCCAAAATGAAATAAACTGAAATGTGCTAGTAGGCGGGATATATGTATAAAATTTGACTTTTTTTTCACTTCTATTCCCATGTTGGTCAGAATTACGACCACTCTTTAGGGTCGTAATTCTAACCAACACAAGAATAGAAGTAAAAAAAATCAAATATTTCTTCTATAAATTGACTATGGAAAATCATTTTATAACTTGGTTGAAAATGTTGGTCTAAAAAGTGGGTTAATATACTAGTGACAATATGATCGTAAACATGAACAAATTACCTTTACCTTATATATGGGATGCAAGATTGTCAATAGAAGGGGTGACGATGTGTGTAGTCAATTGCCTGTTTCCAAAAAAGGTGACAATCAAACAAAATATATACATGTATCAACAACAATTAATTGAGCATCATAAGCAATACATTGGTAATCATAAATCACATATGTTGTAATCATTAGAATTGAACACAATAAATATGTAATCATTAGAATTGAAATAAATAAATCAATATTAAATATATATACTAATCAATATAAATATATATAAATAATTAAATCACATACTTTGTACATTTCAATCATGTCATTGATCATCATCATCATCACCACTATCATCATGATCGTCACCACCACCACCACCACCACCATCTTTTTCATCATCATCATCTTTAGTATCTTCTTCTTTCATAAAATTATACTTTATGGACCTTCCTCTTGGATCATGTCTAACAACAAATGAGCACCCTGATTTATGTAGAACTTCTAAGTAAAACACTTACTCACATTGGCTTGGAAGAACATAGGGTTCATCTCCAACTAGCTCAAACGACTTTGTATTAATAATTGTAAATCAATTATTGTGTTGAATAACAATTCTATCAGGATCACTTTGATTCAGTCGTAGCCTGTACCATTTGACGACAAATAGAACTAATTTGAAGGAGTTAAAGTCGCATTCAATTATATCATCCGGGATGTTATAGTATCAATTTTGAGATTTTTGAAGATGTATGTCGTGTCTAGATGATATATTAGTGACCTCAAAGACTGTAGTTATCCCAGAATCACAAGTTTTTTTCGTGTCATCCAACTTTTTTATGAAAATACATAGCTTTGTGATGCTTGACCGACAATTTTTCAAGCGTATAAAAATTATTTGCATCGTGAGTTGATATGAAACATATGGGTCATGATCATTAATAAATTTTTATGTACCTTTCTACCTCTTAAATTATATGCTAGATCAATTACCATTGGCGTAACATTGGAATCTTCATTACGATGAACTTCTCTAACCAATAAAGTAACACCTTCTCATGTTAATGAGAAACCATTTTGTTGACATTGTTCAATCAATACCGTCATCCAATCAAGATTGTTCACAATATACAAATGTATTGCATCTCACTCTCGACCAACTGTATAAAAAAAATAGACCAATTACAAATAACTTATATTGAAAATTTATAAGAATTAATTAACTACAATAACATCTTATAATTACCTCTCTCTTTCGTCAATCTACCTTTCCCCATCAAGTACTCCCTTTCAAATTTGTTAATAGAGTTGCAATCCCAAATACGATCTACATGGATCTTTGCTGCAAACTTAAGAAGATATTCACTAATGTACACCATGATCTGGTATACCATATATCCCTCCACCATAGAACCCTCAGGATGTGCTCTTTATCGAACCAAGCCCTTAAAAAATTTCAAGTGTCTTTCAACCATCCACATTGACCTAGTTTGTACAGGTCCACACAATTTAATTTCCTCAACTTGATGTATGAGGTAGTGTTTTTATGCATTAAAAAAAGTTGAAGGTAGACACTTTTGTATTTCACGCAAGATGAAAATTTTTTCTCTTCCAATATTTTATATCTTCTTTATTGTTTTTTTTTATGACAACCTCCTCATGTATTTTCTAAGATCATATATAACTTGTTTGACACTATTGTCAAAATGGTGTGGGAGAGATACAAATAGAACGTACTGCAATAATTGTAAAATGATCTTATCAATATTTAATAAAATAATGGAATGAAAACTACATGAAATATACAAATATATAGTGAATATAAAATAACATGAATTACCTTAATAAATGTATGTCAATCGTGTGTTTTCATTCCTGGCCCAAATGAAATTTTCTTTGCTATGAGATTGTTTATGCTCGCAACAAAAACTGTGGGTTTTTTATATTTTTTTATGACTTCTTTTATAGCATTGCTCTGTTGCTCCGACAATAACCAAGGGCACTTATATCAATCTGGGCTCCATTGTTATTTGATCGAATGTCATTTTTCATTGCATGGTTGGATTTTCCAATGTCACTACAAATTTTGATAATTTTGTTTTTGTCACATCTTCCATCCAATATTTTCCATAATGTGTCTATTACATTTTTTTCTATATGCATAGCATCAAACAAATGCATGATTGTGAGTTTCTCATAGTACCAAAACTTACTAAATTGTGTAGGATAATTTTTTAGTCATTTTGGAAGTTGGTCATTAATACCTCGATGACCTTCATGAGCATCAATTACATCATTAGTAAACAAAACATAATATCAAAATATAAATTTTAAATAAAACCATCAGATAGAATGACATTACCTTGACGACTTATTTTATTGTATTCCAACTTCCATAGGCGAGGTGTCATTCTCCGTGGTTTTGTAGTCTCTTCTTTCCCATTGAAAAGATGTTTTTCAATAAATCGATACTTATGATTTTTGTGGAGAAAATGTTTATGCTCATCGAACACCTTCTTTCATAAATTTTTTGAATGATGAGATTTTATCTTTGGACCAGAAATTGGATGTGCAAATTTTCCATTTGTCTGAAGACCTACAAGATCGTGTATAATTGGATTAAATATGTTAATTTTGTGTTAGCACTATAACATACCAAAAAATAGGTGTTAAGAAGAGAACATACCACAAAAATATGTTAGCCTAGGGGCATCATGTATTATCCATATGAGCATTGCATGAAATTGAAATTGTCTTTGTCCTATTGTTTTAGAGACGTCATACATAATGATCTCATTCTATAACACCATCAAATCGTCAATAAGTGGCTCAATATATACATTCATATCTTTAACTTGGTACTTACCTAATTGAATGAACAAAAATATTACATAATTATTATGACCATTTTGATGGATTATTTTTAATAAATTAATTTATATGACTTAAATGAAAAAATACCCAGAACAATCATTGTCAACATTATGTGCTCCCTCTTTATGGACATCCAAGGAAAAATCTTATTGTTGATAACAAAAATAGGCCACACCTTGTAAACAGATCTCATCTCTCCAAAGAGATTGACATCGTCTGCTGCTAATGAAAGCTTGAGATTACAAGATTCTTCTTTAAAGTGTGGCCAAGTTTTCTCTATTCCCTTAAATGCCGAACCATCCGCATTCATTCGCATAATGTCATCTTGACTTCTATTGCATGCATGGTAATTCATAAATTTTTCCAAGCTATTGTACTTGAATAATTGTTGCAGACGTGGAATAATGAGAATATATCGAAGAACCTTGCAAAACACCTTTTTTGTTATTTGATATAATCGATATCTACTAATATGACAATTAGTTCATTCTGTTACAAATTCATGTTGTTTATGATATATAATATGATCATTCAGATATTCATGTATTGTTTGATACTTCATTCCAATATCTTTCATAATGACAGATAATTCTCGGTATGAGCGAGGTAGAATGTTTGATGGTAGTAAAAAACACTCATCTATCAACCTACGACCAAAAATATAATTTGTTAATATAAAGAATGTTAATTGATACATGATTCACTCTTTGTTAACTGTAAATAAATTATGACTAAAAAAAATGAAAAAAGATGGCATACCTTAACATACGTGTGATTGCTACGTTGGATAAACCATTCATAACCTTCAAATTCACCAGCAATAATATAGTGAAAAGAAGAGTCGTTTGGGAGCCTTCATATAGGGGCTCATATGCCTTCTCAAGTATACGTACATCAAGGTCATTTGCATCATCATCATTTTGATTATCGTGATCTTCTTCCATGGGATCATTACCTTCTACTTCAATATTCACACCTCCATATTCCCTCATTTGGAAATCCAAATTCTTCAGATTGTCATGGTCCATAACATGAAACCCAGGGTGGTTGACCTATATCAAAATGTTGACCTTAAATTAACCATTACCATGATGTCATCATCAAATCATGTCTTATGTATTTTATAAATTATTAAAATACATACCAATGGACAAAATTTGTTTCCCCCTTCAGTGTGACCATGCTTCCTACAATGTTCCTCACCTATTTTGATTAGATATCTTCGAGTATTTAAGCCCTTGCAAATTTTGCAGGGACAATAATATTTTCCATCACTTTTTCTTTTAAAGTTAGACCACAATTTCAATTGTCTCTTTATTTTGTTCTGGGTTGATATTGTCAGACATGGTCTTTCTTGAATGGAATGACTCATTGGTGGAAGAAGGATAATTTGTTTGCAACCTGATTATTTTAAAATAGAATACACCAAGGAGTACCATCAGAAATATTAACCATTTACAATCATTAACAATAAACCTAAATCAAATATCTCATTTTTTATCGGCAATATGTGTAGTCTCTGTGTATATGAAAAATGAATGAAATATCAAACTAAAATAAAACAATGAACAAAATAGTATTTCACATAGAGTGAATGAAATATACCATCAAAAGAAGGTGACCAAATCCTATCACCAAACATAGAAATAGGAAATAAAAAAGGGACAAAAGACAAGAAATAAGAAAAATCATTACGACTATAGAAAAATCATTAAGACTATATAAATGGACAGTTTTGATGCTTTGCCATTACAATAATTGAGCATTCATCATTTGGTACATCAGGCACAAAGTATGTTAGGCACAAAGTATATTCATCAATTGTTTATTCCATTTAAGTATGCCAGGCACAAAGTATTTTATTTAGATTTGACAAACATGCAGATTTGTTCAAGCATTAATACTGGGAGCTTGAACCAGTAGCAAATGGACTTGTGATATAATTTTCATAATAGTACATATATTTTTGGGTAAGCTCCTAGTAGTTCTTAGGAAAATCTGCATGTTCACAATAGTACATGTGTTGTTGGGTAAGCTCCCAGTAGTGCTTAGGAAAATCTGATTTTCAAAATAGTACATGTGTTGTTGGGTAAGCTCCCAGTAGTGTTGGGTAACCTGTGCATATATAGCCTTCACATGTGCATATAAGAGTCAATCAGAGAAGGTATATGCATAGGTGACAAACATGCAGATTTGACAGCATTGCTGGGAACTAGACCTTGCAACAAATGGACTTGTGATGATTTTTCACAATAGTACATGTCTTGCAGGGTCAACACCTACTAGTTCTTAGGAAAATCTACATGTTCATCACAGTATTGCTTAGGAAAATTTGAATCTTCATCACCTGTGCATATAAGAGTCGATCAGAGAAGGTATATGCACAAGTGAAAAATATGCAAATTTGTCGACCAAGCATTACTGGGAGCTAAATTTTGCAACAAATAAATTTGTGATGATTTTTCACAATAGTACATGTGTTTCAGGGTAAGCTCCTAGTAGTGCTTACGCAAATCTACATGTTCATCACCTGTGCATATGAAGTGGCTCTAATGGCAGATACAGTCACTGAACAACTATTTTGTCAACTCTAATTTTCTCAACACAGAGGGACATTTATCATAGCCATAGAAACATGATTATTTTTAAATGGAATACACCAAGGAGTACCATCAGAAATATTGGCTATTTACAATCATGAATAGTAAACCTAAATCAAATAGCTCATCTTTTTATCAGCACATGTAGTCTCTGTGTATATGAAAAATGAATGAAATATCAAGCTGAAATAAAACAGTGAACAAAAATTCAAATTCAAGGCCTAATTTATCAAGAGCAACAAACAATGCAGAACCCCATGACAATCAAAAAAAGAAACACGCTTTGTCAATAATGTTCAAAATCCTGTGATCACCAAGAATAGATATAGGAAATAAAAAAGGGACAAAAGACAAAAAATAAGAAAAATCATTAGGACTATAGAAAAATCATTAAGACTATAGAAAATCAAGTTCTAGAAAGGGATGGTTCTGACGCTTTGTCATTACAACAATTGAGCATTCATCATTTGGTACTTCTTGGTGTATTCCATTTAAGTATGTTAGGCACAAAGTATTCCATTTACATTTGACAAATATGCAGATTTGACCAAGCATTACTGGGAATTAGACCCGACAACAAATGGACTTGTGATGATTTTCACAATAGTACATATGTTGTTGGGTCATCTCCCAGTAGTGTTTAGAAAAATTTGCATGTTCATCACCTGTTCATTACAACAATTGAGCATTCATCATTTGGTACTTCTTGGTGTATTCCATTTAAGTATATCACAATACTGCTTAGGCAAATTTGAATTTTCATCACCTATGCATATAAGAGCCGATCAGAGAAGGTATATGCACAAGTGATAAACATGTAGATTTGACCAAACATTATTGGGAACTAGACCCTACAAAAAATGGACTTGTCATGATTTTTCACAATAGTACATGTATTGTAAGGTAAGCCCCAAGTAGTGGTTAGGCAAATCTGCATGTTCATCACCTGTTTCTTTGAAAAGTTTCCAGATTCTGAGAAGAGGTATGAGTGGAGGTTAAAGAATGGATATTTGTGAAGGTTTCATAGACCTATGTTACTTTTGTCCCACCTTAACTCAGTAAAGAAGATATTCTCTAGAATTTTAGAGATCTAGCAAATCTTCACAAATATCCCTTCTAGCCTCCACTGAATATACGTGTTCTAAAAAATTAAAAACTTTGATTATTGATCTATTTTATTTTGACAGTTGTAATACCTCAAAATTGGGCTATAGGTTCATTAACCTCCTACATCAATAATTTGAACGAAATTGACATCAAAGTCCTAACTTAAGGCACATCTGCACATCATCAAATCATAATTGATTATCCTAAATTCTGCATCGAGGAATATTCCGAGTAGTATTCCTAATTTATCCTAATTATCTTTAATTTAATGATTATTTAGCGATAAATCTTATTTATCCTAAAAGTTTGATTAATTGAATGTTTTGAATATTTAATTAATTAGATTTAATCCTACCACTTAATTATTAAATTGAATTTAATTATATTTATTCCTAAGTATTATTATTCAAATTTGATAATAAATCAAAATTCCTATCATTAATTGATTAAATTCTTATTTAATTAATTAAAGCAAATTATCATATTTAATGATATTATTTTTGAATAAAGTTTGATTAAATGATTGATTAACCCATAAATCAATTGTTTTATTTTAAAAATCAGTTAAGTTGAAAATAAATCACTTTATTTATTTATTAATTCATAATTATCCATGTGCACAATCAAAGAGCAGTTAAGCTCTAAATTAGAAAATCAATGCAAGTTATTGACTTTTTGGAACTCAACATCTTTTTTGATTGTGCACATGGATAATTATGAATTAATAAATAAATAAAGTGATTTATTCTCAACTTAATTGATTTTTGAAATAAAACAATTGATTTATGGGTTAATCAATCATTTAATCAAACTTTATTAAAAAATAATATCATTAAATATGACAACTTGCTTTAATTAATTAAATAAAAATTTAATCAATTAATGATAGAAATTTTGATTTATTGTCAAATTTGAATAATAATACTTTGGAATAAATATAATTAAATTTAATTTAATAATTAAGTGGCAGGATTAAATCTAATTAATTAAATATTTAGAATATTCAATTAATTAAACTTTTAGGATAAATAAGATTTATCGCCAAACTTTTGATCTTGCACACCCTTTTTCATGCATTCCACCATGTCTTAAGTCTTCTCCTAAGCAAGATCACGCTACTACTTACACTGTTGAGCTTATTGACAATCAAAATAACCTTACCCCACTTCCAATTTCCAAAGATGATACTTCCATTAAGGTTGGTAAAAATGGTGTTGTTACTTCCAATGTTAAGCCTATTGAAAATCAAGAAAAAAATTATGAGCTTATGCTATCCAAAGATCCTTGTCAAGATCAAAGTCTTCCATCTTCTTATTCTACCACTCCATGTTCGTTTCCACTTTCTACTCTTCCTAAGTCTTTGCAAGCTTTGAACAATCCTATCAAAGAAGGTGCTCATATTCAAGGTGTCCACGATCCTATTGAAAATCCTAATGCTCACTCTAAAGATGCTGATATCCTTGGTTGTCATATAGATGTTGATGAGCTTATTGATTATCCTTTTGTATCTTCCACATCCATCCTTGGACCTCCTCCACCACTACTAAGGGCTTTACATCTACCTTCCATCTTGGGTCCTTATGTCCCTTCACTTTCCCCTCCTAACTCTCCTAATTTGCAATCCATCTTGGGTCCTTACATCCCTCCATCTCCCATCTTTCCTCAAGATCAACATAGATGCATACTCTTGAATCCTTTTCATCCACCCACCCATCAAAACCAGTCATATCCTCCTTCTTCCACAAGTCCCAAGTTCTTTGGAAGTAACTTGAATGTTCAATACAAGAAAAAGAAGCAATACAAGAATCCATCAAAAAAAGATCACCATGTCTCCTTTAATCGACACAGAGGTATAAAGTCAAAAGAGATATCTAAGAAAAAAATTACAAGACAAGTATGGGTTCCAAAATCCATCATTGAAGATATTCTCTCTAGATTATCAAAAAAAAATGAAAAGCCTATGACTATAGGGATTCCAAAGTCTCTCTTGAAAGAGTCTAGTGTTGAACAAAAAGTGAAGTTCACATTCAAGCTTCCAAAAGCTTCCACTTCATCTTCTTCGAAAAACATTCTTCTATTCCATGTGCCTAAACCTCAACCTTTGCTATTCATTCACCATATTCCTTCACGTATTCCTTCATTCACATTTCCTTCATGCTCTTGTCACCCTTCAAGGTGTGTGTTGATGTTGATCTTTCCTTCCTTTCCATCTACCATTTCACAATCCTTCCATTCATTATCCTTCTACCTTCTATCCTTTTCCCTTATTTGCCTATTCTTCCTATCTTCTAACCTCACTCGCTTTACATAAAATCTTATGCTCCATTTTTCTCTTCCATCTCCCTTTCCCTAGTAGCATCTTTGAGCATATCATGGTTTATCCTTTCAAAGAGCATTATCTAAAGAGCTTGCCTTCTTCCATAGAAATTTTTTTTAAAAAAAAATTGAAAATTTGCCTTGGTGAAAACCTAGAAATAGGTACCTTGGTAGCAAAAGTAAAGAGAAATAAATTCATCCTATGGTGAAAACCACTCCCTTGTGGCACCTTGGATAAGTACCGTGATGAAAACTTGGCAATCAGGCATCATGCGTAGTTCTTCTACATATTTCATCCATTCCATCTTCTCTCTTTGATCTTGACAAGGTTGACCTATACATGAACATTTGGCTATGTTATGAGCTATCTTACGATGATCTTGCTTTCATTCTTTTCATATTTAGCCTTCATATCTATCTTCCTCCATTCATTTTTGCCTATCACTATCATTTTCCCTTTTGGTCTTGATCTAATAAAAAAAAGAATAAAACACAATGCTATGAAGCCTCTTGACATGTTTACTCCTTTAGACTACATCCTTTCCTTCTTTGACATTACGCTTTTGTGACTTATCCTATATTGGCCTTTCATTGCTTGTCCAAATATGTTTTACATGACAATTTTTTCCTAGCTTGGGTATTCTTGAGGAGTTTTCCCTTGAGGATTTCCTCCCTTCATTCTCCTTCATTCTCTTGTCTTCCATCTCATCCACCAGCTTGCCAATCCCTCTTGTTCTCCACCTTGTTAGATATTGGAACTACATGATATGATCTTGCTTGGGAGTTTTCAATGGAGAAAGATTCAATCAAGTATGCAAAAAACTATCAAAAGTTTCAAGTACATGGAAACTTAATTCATGCTCCAAGGAGAGATCTAATTCCCTCTACTACACAATGGCCTTTTCAATAATGGGCTTTTGATCTTATAGGATCCATCTATCCACACTCTTCTAATGGACATACCCATATAATCATAGCTACAGATTATTTCACAAAATGGGTAGAAGCAGTTCCCTTAACACAAGCAATGGGGAAACAAATATCTATGTTCATCTTGAACTACATCATTTGCAGATATGGGATCCCACATTCTATAATCACAAATAATGGGGGACAATTTAAAAATAAGGACCTAAATGATTTATGTGCCAAATTCAAGATTACACAACATTAGTCTTCTATCTACTATCCTCAAGGGAATTGACAAGCAGAGGCTTCCAACAAGAATCTATTGAAAATCTTGCACTGTATAGTTAATAAAATAGAAAGAGATTGGCATCTCATGATCAATCTAGCTCTCTGGGCCTACAGAACAAGTATCAAAACGCCCACAGGGGCTACTCCATTCACTTTGGTTTATGGGTTTAAAGTGGTATTGCCTATTGAGGTTAAAATCCCATCACTAAGAATCAAAATGCATGGTCTAGTTACTAATGATGACTACAGAGTGTCTAGATTGCAAGAACTTGAACTACTAGATGAGCACAGACAAGCATCATATGATCATCTCAAAGTATATCAGAAGAGAATGTCTGGGGTTACAACAAGAAAGTTAGACACAGAGAATTTCAGGTTGGCGATCTAGTCTTGAGAGAGAATCCTAAAAATCAATCACATAGAGAGCGCAAGAGGAAGTTTGAACCCAACTGGCTGGGTCCTTTTGTTATCACTGCTACTTTTGGCTCTGGTGCCTATCAACTCTCAACGACTGAAGGAGAACAGCTCTGAGAACCAATCAACGTTCTCCATATGAAAAAATTCTATGCCTAAGGCATTCAATCTATGGTAAAATGTCCTGAAAAAATCTTAAAAATTGGAAAAGGTCCTGAAAAAAATGAACATCTTGGTGCAAACCTAGTAATAGGCACCTTGGTGATTCACAAAAAAATCAAAAAATCAAAAGCACAAAAAAAGTAAAAAGGAAAAATATCAAAAATAATTGAAAAAATGAAAAATACAAAAAAATGAGAAAGAGAAAAAAGTGCCTTGGCAAAAACCTGGAAACAGGCGCCTTGGTAGCAAAAATAGAATCTCTGCCAAGATGGTGAAAACTCGACAAATGGGCACCACTTGTTTCAAAATGCTCCATCTATCAGTGCAATCTTGGTCTTTCCCAACTTTCAGTCCTGTTTTAGTTTGTACATATCTCCCGATTTGTTTTTTAGCATTTCCAATTTTCAATAAGTCAATTTGTACACCAATAAGCTCATGCGTCAGTATTCTATCAATGTTTAACACTTGGGGGCAATCAATTTCATATCCTATGGTCTCCAGTATATCCTAGACGTTTCATATCTAGTCAGAGTCCTTTGAAGCTTCATTTGAGTCAGTCAAGTCTGTCTCGTCTCCAAAAAAGATTTTTCATCTACAACAACGCAATCAAACATCAAAACAAACTGAAAACAATCTATGCTTCATGCTTTTATCTCCTTGTATGCTTACTAATTCGCATTGAGATTTTTGCATATTGTGTCCCTTTGAGCTCTTCGATGATGTCCTTTATAGGATTTAAAGAGTGATGACTGGGGGCATAATTTTTTTTTAATCTTTTTCTTGTATGTGAAAATCTAACAACTTTGGAAATTTTGGATTGAAATGGTGTCCGACTGTAAGAGCCTCTATCTCGAATTGGATGGCCATGCGTACCTTGACCATTGATACCCAAAAAATTTAAGGAAGTTTGATCTAACTATTGTCTTTTTGAGTGAATTCTTTCTCCTACTGTGAAATGCGATCTTGCCTAAGGATGTGAATGATAAAGGGTCACTACGGGTAATTCACACTGGATTTGGAATGATCTCGTAACTATTTGATGTGTATGTTAAACACAAGGCATATTCAGGTCATCACAATATTTATGTTTTGATGCTTATACAAATCGCTATATCAAAATGGACATGATATTCAAGTCATCCTAGCATCTATGTCTTGGTGCTTATATCTAATCTGACATTCCGAAAATAAAATCAATATTCATATGTCCATGGTTGCCTAACCAGCGGGTGTTGTATTGATTCTTGCGCATACAAATCGATATTCATATGTCTATGGTTTCATAACTAGTGGGCATTGTATTGATTTATCCGGTTACCTAAAAATTCAATGATGAGAATGACTGACACATGATCAGTGACTAGGTCCTAGGTCTTAGGTTGCATTTCATTCTGCATGTCTCTTTGCATTTTGCATGATCTCACAACGTTTGGCTAAACTTCAATGCTTACATGATTCTTCAAATCGCATCTTCAAATCTAACAAGAGCTGAATCTAACACGGTTCCTCCAATGAAACAGTAAGTAGAATCTTTTTTTGGGATCAAAATCAAAATCTGAGATCATTCATATTATTAACTACTTGCATAATCAACCTTCAATCCTCATAGAAATCTAAAATTCAACTTAACTGATTATCTTACATCAAACTATCAAAATTTCAACTTGGTCAACCATGGTCAACTCATGGTCAAACCTAGTCAAATTTGGTCTCTAGGACCTCTAAACGATGCAGAATGCGTTCTCGAACGTGCACAACCACTTCTCAAATCAATTAACATGCTTCTAAACTTCAACACTGACTTTTCTTGTCATATTTCAATTTTAATCTCGAAGGGGGCATGATATTGCACATGATTCAAAGTCTGTAAATCTAAATCTGTTATCTTTTCTCAGTAATCAAGGCAACAACCATGTCTAGTTGCTGAATCATCAAAAGTCCTCATCACTTGGGGCAAATCTATCATCGCTTGGGGCATATCAGATTCATCGAGATCCATATCAATCTGGTATTCTCCTAATCTTGTAAACTGTATCAGCTTTTCACAACTATCGATTCATTAGTGTTATTTCCTTGGTTCTTCGGTAACTGAAGGGTTCAGATGTGATACCTACATGGTTTTTCTAAGACAATCGAGTCTAGAATTGGTCACTCACTTCTTCGCAATCATAAGGTTCAGAATCAGGCATTTTGATGCTTTTGTTTCATTGGTTCAAAAGTTGCTATAGTGAACAGTATCTTTGGTCATTCAGGACCTAATATCTTCAAATCTTTCAATCATCATATCTTTCGAATCAGTTTCATATCTTTATCATACATAAACTATCTTTGAACCACTGTGCTTCACACAATAATTCAAAGAGGGGCAAAATGTAATACCTCCAAAATGGGCTATAGGTTCATTAACTTCCTACATCAACAATTCAAATGAAATCGACATCAAAGTCCTAACCTAAGGCACATCTGCACATCATCAAATCATAATTGATTATCCTAGATTTTGCATCGGGGAATATTCCTAGTAGTATTCCTAATTTATCCTAATTATCTTTAATTTAATGATTATTTGGTGATAAATCTTATTTATCCTAAAAGTTTGATTAATTGAATATTCTGAATATTTAATTAATTAGATTTAATCCTGCCACTTAATTATTGAATTGAATTTAATTATATTTATTCCTAAGTATTATTATTCAAATTTGACAATAAATCAAAATTCCTATCATTAATTGATTAAATTCTTATTTAATTAATTAAAGCAAGTTGTCATATTTAATGATATTATTTTTGAATAAAGTTTGATTAAATGATTGATTAACCCATAAATCAATTGTTTTATTTCAAAAATCAGTTAAATTAAGAATAAATCACTTTATTTATTTATTAATTCATAATTATCCATGTGCAGAACAATTAGTTTTATGACTGTTATGGAACAATTTTGGGCAGTTAGGTGGTTGCAATCGGGTTTCTTTGAAGAGTTGAAGAGAAGGATCCTTAGAGGAGTAAAACAAATATGATTGCACAAACGTGTAAATAAAACACAAGGCAATGATCTTCAATCACTATTCACTCAAGAAAACATTTCCATAAGTAATTTAATTCACTATTGTAGTGACTGTACCCACGGGAAGAGATTTACTATTGCAAGGATGATTTTTATTTATTGATTGGAATCATTACAAATTTGGTCTCTTACACATCCCACCCTACTTCTCTCATTCCACTCACGTGGATCTTAATACAAATAAAATCCTAACTCCCCAAAAATTGACTGTACCTAACTCCAAACTATCTCCAAACAGTCACAAAACTGACTATTATAACCAACAATCAAATAAGATGGTTTGCATGTTGAACATAGAAAATGGTACACCTTATAGAGTATATGGAGTAAACAATGATCACTGGATTGATGTTAAAGAGAAGGCATATATTTCTTTCAGCATTGCTTCATATTTTGATACTATTCTATGTGATATTATGTCTTTGAGTGATTGTGTATGAGGGTAGCATGAGGACAACATGAGGATGCAGGGTCAAGAGAAAACTCATCCAAGCATGTGTATGGGGATAGCATATACTAATGTAAAGGTATTGCATTATTTTTGGGTACTAAGTCTGATTTTGTTGTAGGTGTATCCTATTGTGGTCCAAATTTCTAGCATGGTGAAGTTGACAAGGTTGTGTTAGAGTCACATAGTGGCAGAGTTATGCTATTGTTTTTTCTTTCTATTGATTTGGTCACTAGATCCTAAGCAAAAGAGGAAGAAAAAAAGATGTAGGATGAAGGAACATGGTGTAAACTTCAAGGAAGTATATGAGTAGATGAGATATAGGTGTGGACAACAAGCTTCAAGCATGTATAGGCTTGGTAAGGTAGGAGGTGCACTCACAAGGAATTCAAGGAGCCAAGAGAGCATGAAACATCAAGAGTCACTTAAGATCCTTGGAAGATGGAACATGACCACTTAGGGTCATTTGGCATTGTAAAAGACCATGATTGGTCATTTTATGTTATTTTCATCATGATTGTAATGATTTGGATCATTTGATAATATGATCAACAAATAATGTCATGTAAGCCATTGAATGACATGGGGATAGTAATGTAACCTTGAGGTCACTTGGTTGATCCAAGGATAAATGTAAAGGTTAATAACCTATGAAGATATCTAGGTTTTTGATATGGCTATTAATGCCATCAAAACATGTAAATGCACTCAAAAGTGCAAAAGATGCTACAAAGATGTAAAGTTGCATTTTAATGCAACTATGGCCTATAGGGCTCATTGAGGGTTAGAAGGTCATTAGGATGAATAAAGGTTATCTCTAAAACCTTTTAAATGTCTTAGGAAGGGGCATTAGTCATTATGGTGTTGAGTTGACAACATTAGTTGTTAACTTGACAACAAATTTTAATTATATTTTGTGGTTACAGTTGGTTGGGGACTGTTTGGGGGAAGTTAGATAGTTAGAAGTTGGTTGTAGTTGGTTTTTGTAGAAGTTTGAGTCTATTTTGTGTTGGATCCATGTGATTTAATCATAGATGGGAGTGTGGGTGTGTAAGTATCTCATTTTGTAATCATTTAAAACAATAAAACAATCATTTTTCCTTGCAACAGAGACTATGTCATGGGTACAGTCAACATGATAGGAAATTAAATTGTGTGAATAGAACGTGGTTTAATTGGATGTTGATGTAAGGTCACTGTTTTGTGTTTTATTTACATGTTCTTATAGTTATTTCAACGTTCCAATTGTTGTGAAGGCAAAGGAAATTACTGGTGTACCTCACTGTACCCAGTTTTCTAGTTGCAATAGTTAATACTTGGATTTTAGTCTCCTTAATGGATTGACTCTCCCACCCACTATGACAAATGTAATTGGTGGGAGAAGTCATTGATGTAATTTATCATTGTATTCTAATTTGTTTGTGTAGGGATATGTGGAGATGATGTTCTTGGAAAGGCATCATACGTGAAGACCATTGTCAAAGTGCCTCAAAATACATGCGGTGATCAAATGATCATCTAGAAGATGTAGATTTAATGACCAATTGTGCATGACCAAGTGATTTTATTGAGAAAGCATTAACTCTAATAATGGAAATGATATAATCATTTATTTTTCACATGAATAAATTTTTTTTCTTAATTATGCAACAAAAGGAAAAGTATTGTTTTGTATTCTTTGCAATTTGTTAAGAATTTGGCTTGTTCTGGAACAATTAAAGTGAGGGCAATGTTGATATAACTATGGGACAAACATGAAAATTTAAACTACAAGATTATATTGTGGACCCCATAACTAAAGAACTAATATAGAGAGTAGGATGGTTGGAATTTATCAAAATTAGGGATTTTATGAGGAATTGGTGGAAGAATTTGTGAGGAACTTCAATGTGAAAGTGACCCAAGTGAGAGGGGAGATTATTGAGGTTTGTCCTTAAATTATAAGTGAACTCTCTAGCATTGTTGTTGGAGGGGAGCCAGTTTCAAAAGGAAAGATTGATCTTGAAAATTTGATTGATACATTTCATAAACCATCAAAGAGAAGACCATAGTTGTAAAAACATAAAGTGAGTACAAAGGGAATTAACATAGAAACTCTAGAAGAACCTTGGAAAATAATTGTTTTGTGGTTAATGAAATTATTCACATGTGAAAGATAGTATGGAATGGTTATGGGTCTAGGTATGCACTTATTAACTCACTTGAGATATGGTCATGAGTGTCCTCAGGTAAGAGTGAATTTTGCCCACTTTTATCTTTTCACAATTAGCAACAATGATAAGAAGAGTTAGAGAAATGGGTAATAGAATTATATATCACTCTCTTATCCATCTCATAATAAAGCATAATTTTCTTAGGATGATGATAGGGAAAGAAGGTTGGTTATAATTTATCATGTGGCTCAATAAACCTAAAAAGCTAAAATAAAAGAGGTCTGAGCCAAAAAGAGTTAGATTTAAGTTAGGGGAGTCAAGTAGGGTTATAAATGCATCTTCTACTCCTAAAATCCCTAGTGTTCAAGTAAATAATGGTGAACCAACCTATATGAAGAACATGTTGACCCTAATTTAACACAAAAAGGTCATGTTGAACAAACTCAAACCTCAAAGTTTATGGTCGAGTGAAGAGCAATAGAAACAATGTAAAATGTATTTTATGCAATAAAATGTAAATTCTTTCCAAGTTTCATGTCTATGCCCGTGAGGGTACAGTCAATGTATTGGGTGTCCAAAACCTTTATTTCATTGCAAAAATAGATTGAAATGAATGTTATTATTATTTTCATTCATCCCTACATTGATTTAAATGGTTTTTGTGACTTGATTTATAATGGTTATTCCCTGTTTTGTAATGACTGTTCCTGTACAAGGACATTAGCAACAGTCAATTCTACTTGATGCAATAATGGATTTGAGAGGTCCTACACTATCATGGATGGCAGAGGATGTAGGAAGGGTTATTTTTATTTATTGAATGCTTTCAATGAATTTTTATTTGTAGGGATGAATAGGGAAGAGACACAAAGATCTTTGATTGCATAAAGTTGTTGATTCAAGGGTCACTTGCCCTTGGACCAATCAAGGTCCAAGTACAGGAATAGTCATTAGAAAACTACACTATTAAATAAGCCTACACTATCATATTATCCCTTTACTACATAACCTACCATTGATGGTAGTGATGGAACACACCTATCCATCATTGATCCAAGCAAATGACTATTGCACAAGGTCACTATTCTGGAATAGTCAGTCCCAAAATAGGGAATCTTTGTTTTAGACTTCACCAAAATGATATAAAACATTCATAGGAATGAACTACCATATTAACCATAGTCATTCCCAACACATTTAAATGAAAGAAAGTTTTTAAGTCTTCCAAAATGGAGACTGTACGCTCATGGGCAGGAACATGGCTATTGCCAAAAATTTACACTTTATTGCATCAAAACATATGTTACATTGTTTCTTCGACACCAAACTTCCTTCCTATCTCTCCTTACTCCTGGCCCCCTCTCAACACACACTTACACTATCAAATAAGCCTCCCAAAGGCTGGTTAACCCAAAGTGTCAACTTTTAAACCTTGAGAGTTGTCTATCCTCAACCATTTCTCACATAGTGATAATGAACATCAAACAGTTAGTATGTGCATGATACATAAGATTTTTGGTCATAAAAATGACACTCTAACTATCAAAACTAATACTCACAATCCTAAAATCAAACTGAATACCATTACCATTATAGTGGGGGAAGTACATTTTAAAAGATTTTTGTAATTTGAATTTAGCATTAGGTGATGATTGCACTAGCTCCCTCAAGGATATATTAATGATGTTGGGGAATTGATGAAGTAGTATTTATTAAGATTAAGCATTTATATGAGGAGAAGATGTGTGGTGAGCTTTAAAAGTTGGCAGGCTTGATTGTGAAGATCCACATTTTTTCCTATGAGTCTCAACTTTGGTGTTTCAACGATGGATGCCAATTTTACACTATTCACAACAAGGAAACAACAAGCATTTTTTAAGAATGTGAAGTTGAGGATTGGGTTGTGAAAAATGTGTCATTTCAAAGACAAGAAAGTGTTTATGGTGCTCCTACAACCGTTTGGTGAGGAATTTGTGAATGCAAAGCCACTGGTATCAAATTAATGTAGACATCATTAGTATTGTTCTCAGCTAGGTGCTAGACATTGGAGAAGATGTTGAAGTGATGAAATGGGTGCTAAGGTTTCTTTTGATTGAAGAGATTCTATTGGGTCTAGACCATGTGATCAAATGGGTAGTCCTAAGAGTGGGTTTTGATGTCTTTGAAGGAATTGGAGACCCTAAAATGGTGAGGGAATTTGGTATTATTCCCTTCATTTGATGGAATAGGATAGTGAACAAGGGTGCCTATGCTGCTAAGATTAGGGAGGTATGGGAGGAATTGAAAGATAAAATCCATGAATTTGAAGGAATGAAAGCACAAAGAGGTGATGGTGGTCTAGCTCATTTGGTAGTACCGTAAAGGTAGAGGCCGAAAAGGATCAAGAAATGTAGGATATACAACATGGTGTTCACGCCACTTCTAATGGTGGCATGAAAACCATTAGAAGTGCAGGATATATGACATTCTAGAAGGAAAACCGATGCCATTGAAGCTTTTAATTTCAATCGCCAAATAATCTCAAGGGTAAATAATGCAGAATGAATGCATTTGAGATTCCAAGTCCAAAGATTAGGGTTTCAAACCCGTGACTTAAGAACTACAAATAAAACACAAATGAAAACAAATTCAAAAATAAAAAAAACATACCCTTGATTAAGAAAATGCCAAAAACATCGAATCTCTTGTCAAGACTACAATGAAATGGTGAAAGAAATGGTTGGATTCGAATGCCTATTCCTCTCGATGCTTGCTCGGGTTTGAGAATAGTAATGTGGAGGAGAAGGAGATATTTTTAAAATGAAATCGAAATGGAATGAGTTCAAACAACTATGTCGATTATATAGTCGTCAATAAGCCTATGGATGGTCTTCATTTTTTTCTTTTCTCTGTTAGGTGAAAAAATTGCAAATCTATTAAACATAGCTTCTTGGTTCTCAATCCAGGGCACAACATGATTCAACACTTTTGAAAGCATTTGTAAGGTTAGGGTTAGTTTAAACTTATTGATTGAATCCCCATGCTTGAAGAGTGGTGCTAGAACTTACAGGCTAGATGTGTATAGGCAGTGTCAACAGTTGCCCTCCTTCCCTCCTTCACCTCTCCTTTGCTCGCAGAGTATAATTGCAAAATGAAATAAAATGAAACGGTGTATTTTTAAAAAAGTTATATTCTCGTGTTGGTCGGAATTATGACCACATGGCATGGTTGTCATAATTCTGACCAACACGGGAATAGATTAAAAAAAATCAAAATTTTCCTTTTATAAATTGACCAAGGAAAATCATTTTAATGCTTGGTCAGAAATGTGGGTCAAATGTACTAGTGGGTATTCAAGTTACATGGTTTACCTCGGACCATTGTCAGTGATAGGGACAATAGGTTTATGAGTCACTTCTAGTAGGAGTTATTCAGATTGTGTGGGACAGAGCTCACTCTGAGTACTAGCTACCATCCTCAAATAGATGGACAAGCTGAGATAGTCATCAAACGGGTGCAGGGATACCTCAAGAACTACATAGAAGGGAAACAAAAGGCTTGGGTTAAGTGGATTTATCTATGTGAGTATTGCTACAATTCTACTTATCACATGTCTATTTAGATTTCATCATTCATGGCATTATATGGGTATGAGGCACCCAATTTCATGGATCTTTTGCTGAGTGACAATAGAGTGCCTAGTGCTAGAGACTTGTTACAGGAGAGCCAAAAAATTGTCAAGGCTCTTAAGGAGAATATTACTATGGCACAGAATCAGTAGAAGTAGTATACATATCAGAAGAGGACACAGTGGATTTTTGATGTAGGGGATATGGTATAGTTGATGTTACAACCTTACCGCCAGTCCACTCTTAAAAGGAGTGGTGCCGAGAAACTGAAGCCACGATACTATGGACCTTTCATGGTGATCAAGAGAGCTGGAGAGGTGGTGTATGAGTTGGATTTGTCAGCAGAGAGTAAAGTCCATAATGTTTTTCATGTGTCACATCTCAAAAAGGTGTTAGGAAACTAGATTGTTCCTTTTGCAGTGCTTCCACCCTTGGATGATGAGGGGAAGTTGGTTTTAGTGCCTGAGGCTATTTTGGAGTTTAGGGAGAGAAACTTGAGGAGGTGCACTATTAGGGAGTACTTGGTGAAATGGAAGGATATGCTGGCTGAGGATACTATATGGGAGAGTGAGGAGATCTTACAACATCTGGAGTTGAGATTGCTTGAGGACAAGCAATTTCAAGAAGGGCGAACTATGATGTCCCCTTATAGCTAGCGACATCATGCTAGTAAGTGATTAGCTTATTAGTGGACCCTCGTACACTAGTAGACATGGATAGGGGGTCTTTTTAGGCACTGTGAAGGTATGGTTTTCTGATGGTTCAGTATTGGCAGATCTTAGTGTTTTCAATTGGCTTAAGAGATTTTTTTTGGCTCATTTATATGGATTTTTCTATTTTTAGCAAAGGTTTCTATATTTGGGTTTATTTTTGAGCCATGGAGATGGACCCCGACTAATTTTGGAAATGCATTTTGGTTACATGGAGAATTATTTCACCAACTCCAGTTTCAGACGGTTTAGCCAGATTCACAATATCAAGGGAGTTATTGCATTGTCAGTGGCTAAGTGTTTAATGAAGGAATAATGATTTAATGTTAAGTTATAATATAACTTTATATTAAATCACTTAAGTGATGGGTTTTGGCTTCATAAAAGGGGGCCAAGTTTATATATTAATTTATGGGTGTGTGTCCTAAGTCCAAATTAATTAATTAAATGTCATTTTAATGTTTATTACATTAAAAGAGAACTATCTGGAGAAAATCGCAAGCTTTCTTTTTGGTGTGATTTTGGACTTGGAGGAAATAAAAAGGCTTCGCATGAGTTGAGAAGGCATCCATTATTCATTTGAAGAATTACAAATTGTTCCTCTTGAGCTTTGAGAAGGGTTTGATAGTTTTATCCATTGGAGAACGTAGTTTCTTTTGTGTTTTCATCATTTGAGCTAGTGAAATACCTGGTGAATTTCATAATCAGAGGGAGTTTCATTCAGAGATTCTATTTGCACTTCAGCATAGGGTTTCAATAGTTGTAGTACAAGCTCATAAGCTACATCAAGATCAGAATACAAGTGTTGGTTGGTTACATCATTGCAGAGACTTGTAGGTGTGGATGTGAATAGGGGAAAGATGCCATTCGTGCTAAAAATGCATTGGTTGGTTAAGTGTGATTTCTTTTGGAAATCATTCAAGTTTTTATGCTTGTAAAACTCATTGTTGTTTATGTTTGGATTTTGGGACCATCTTTTTGTACTTCACATTGCATATTGTAGAATAATAAATTTGCAACAATAGTTAGATTATCTTTCCAATATTTTCAGATTTGTATCTATGTGTGTTTTTCATTTAAAACCTTGCAAAAATTTTAAAAAAATCATAAAACATTAAAAAAAAAAACAATTCAGCAGTTAGAGCTTAGGAAGGGTTCTTACAACTAGGTTTACTCTTGGAAGCTTGCAAGTCAAACCAAAGAGTGCACAAAGTGCAAGATCCAAAATCAAAGCCAATCTCAATAATAGCTATACGATTCCTTCACAAGCTGAGCCAAATCACACTAACTCTTTACTAGCTAGCCTCACAAACACTAAAAGGACCATCATACATTGAAAAGAGCATCAACAACTCTCAAGGTCCTACAAAGGATCCATAATACATGCTAGGAAGAATGTGTCTAGCCATGATCTTTGCCTAATTGGGCATAACACTTGTCACTCTACCTCATCATTAGGTATCTAGCCACAAATAATGCCCTCTAGGGCCTCTTCAAAGACCAAGGCACCACAATCTCTGAAGTCAACAACTCAAGAGCAAGGGGAAAAATCATCCCTAAAGGTAGGAAAATACTACCATGCTCATTTAGAGCATACTTAACTCCAACCAGAGTCTCACTTACTCACCCAAGAATCTGAAAAGGTGAGGATCCTCTATCCAAATCCACTATTTTGAGGATACTAAGTCCAACTTAGGGTACCAAGAGGTACAAATGTGAAAGGTTGCCTTTCACAACCAAGAGCACTCACACTAAAAAGGATCAATAAATCTCCCCTTCCACAAGAAGGGTTAAACAAATGCCAACTAAATACCAAGCATAAGAGCTAATGTAATTGCTTGATTGTCGAGAGCTCAGCTATAGCTGATACAAGGGTTACCCAACCTGATTAGAACATGGTCTCACCTTCAATAAGGCATAAAGGAATCCTAAGGATGGTCATTATCCTACACTTAGATCTATCTCCAAGCTCAGGAAGTCATGACATGACCACAAAGACCGCATTCCCTTCTAGTTCGAAGCTAGGCAAAACACTACCCAAAATTTATTTGACAAAACTGATCTCCAACATTGAATGTCACAAGGAGGGATAATAGAACTGATATAATAACATATATATGCTCAATATAAAGATATGGCCAAGGGAGTGTTGAATGCATAGAAAATGATACTCTCTATTTCCCCACACTATGCCAACTCAAGGAGAAGTTCGAGAAACCACGATAGAAGTGGCCCAACGAACACTTGCTAGCAATTAATATCCCAAAATAGTGGTGCCTAAAGCACCTCAACAACCACTCTCGGACATGCAAGCACAAAACAAGACCCAGTCTCAAGACCCACAACCAAGGTTAAACCTCATAGGTGGAGTTAGTCACACCCAACCATCAACATTAAGCAAAGCCAAGAAAGAGAACACTTAAGATCTCAATATCACAAGGGGGAAACCAGAATCACAAGCATACACTCAACAATTCACTCACACCACCAGAATCTAATGCAAACATTCAAGCTCAACCATAACCGTACAAGATAAGAATTGACATTCATAAAAGAAAACATTTATATAATAATTCTAACTAATGCTCAAATGAGGTTTTCCACAATCAACCATCTATTTCTTAAAAATTTACATAAAGATCATGCAATTTCTAATCTCATAAAACATGGTACACATTTACTAATCAATTGCATAATGCATCTACTAATATCCATACAAAGGAGGATTTGCAATTTAGTGCATCTTTAATTCAAACAATGATAACATGCATTTATTTCCAAATAAAAAATGAAATTACACATAATTTAATTAAGACATTCTAATTGACATCTTTACAATTAATCAACAAACACAATATAGTATGTTCTCTACAATGTTCTCCCTTGCACGTACTATCAGAGGTCCAAATTGAACATGATAGATTCACTCAAATAACAAAATAGGGCAGCAGTGTCAAAGATTCAAAATAGTCACCACGAAATTGAAAAGGGAAAACCCAAATGGGGGAACCATTGAAATTCCAACACTAAATCCAAAAAATGTGCACATTTCAATAATAAATCAAACGTGATGAATGTCACAAGTAGATAGATGAAGAAGTTTTGGTGACTAGTCCAACCATAAGAAAATCCAAAATTTCAATGCTAGCCCATACAACACGTGGAATAATCCGCCAAGAAAACAAAATAAATCACCAACCTGAAATACATTCATGGAACATTGCAACTAATATTATTCACATAAGAGGGAGTAACTGCTACATGATATCAAGGAACACAACACCTCAATAGTGTTAGAGAGTCTACCCAAACATGCCAAATAGCGAACCATCTATGATTCTAATCATATGCATCACTATAACACTAACAAATGTACTAATGTTCCTTCTCAATTTGAATTGCTTTACCTTCCATGTGATGCAAGAATTTCACTATGCAAGGTTTCAATTAGGAGGTGTAAGAACATCCTCAAAACATATATTGAATGCACAACACAAGTTCACTAGGAGCACAACATTTATAAGGGTAACTACAATCATAAGGTGATACAGACACAAGTTTGAAACACAACACTTTGATCTTTCAGAGGAGTGCTCAACATGTTCACACAAGAGGGATTACACAATTATGAATCAAGAAATGATTAACCAACAACCACGTAGGTCCTTCCCACATTAGGGACATGCATAGCATGCATCACTTGTCACCATTATAGGCTATAATAAAATAACACCATGGAACTCATAAGGTTATGTCCACAATCTCAACATCACTCAAGGGATGATTAATCTCTATGGACACTATGCTCTCATTGCACTTAATGCAAGGTAGATACAATGATACAAAGAACAAAATGCTAGATACACATGCTACCACTGGAAGGAACAATTCTACATGATGCTTCACAACCACAAACACATAATTTCTTAAGAGATCAAGGTAACAATGCAATTTGGGGACATAAGTCACTAACCCTAATAATCTACAATATTATGATAATTTCACTCCTCTTACTACTGAACGTTTCTTTTCATGATTACAATGGTGCACAATTGTCACTTTCCTAAATGGAATGCATTTTCAATGCAATTACTAAAATGTTATCATATAATAAACATGAATCATTTCATTTACTCTTACTTTAAATGCAACAATCACAAAATGCAGTGCACCACACTTTAGTGGGAGTCAACCAATAGGCACTCAAGGCCATACATGGACACCAATCAATCACCCTAACCAAGTAGGGTCACACAAGAAAACAAGCCACTCAAGGGTTTCCAATCATCCAAGAATCAACATTTACATATCAGCTATCATGCTATAACAAGGGCAACACAACCATGATTGCCAAGGCATCCACACACTTAGACCTCACATGGGTCTCCAAACTCTCGCAAGCTAGGAGAAACATAATGAAAATAGGTCTAAAATATTTGCAAGAGGTTCTCATGCAGGGGTATCATCCATCCCTGATAGGTGCATAGATCTAGGAGGTGTTCTTCCTCCAGCACATGGTACTTGGGTCAATTCCTCAAGAACCTCTCACAAACACCATACCTACGCACATACTATTTGGGTCAATTCCCCAAGAACCTCTCACAAATGTCATACCTAAGAACCCAAGCAACAAGCTACCACTAGCTCATGACACAACACAAGCACCCTCATACACCAACAACATTAACTATGCAAACAACATATACCAAGAGATCTTAGTGTATGAACATGGAATTTGATACCAAATGAAAGCACCCACCAAGGAACCCTTAGAATGAAAGGTCAAACATGCACTAATTTTTTTTATGTCGATAGCGATAAAATCAGTGACATAAGTGCATAATCATAACAACATTGTATAAGTGATAGAGAAACACACAATGATTGACAAGCGATCAACACAAGAGAAAGTCTTACTAGCACTTCCAAGGGTTCCTAGACCACTAGAACACTCAATTGGAATGGCATGGACACGCTCCATGATTGCATCTTGATAGCCTAGACATCCTGCCACAAGCTTTAAGGAACCAAGCTAGTCAATGACGCACAACTTTCCAAGGAGGAGACTAAATCAATCTTGAAGGAACTGCTGCACAAGTTCATTTTAAGCCCAAATGAAAAGTGAGTTAATCTAGATCAAAACATAACGAAAAACAAGAAGTGAATACTTGAAAGTAATCCCAAGAACCCAAGGAATCTAAAAATAAAACTCATTTCTACATAGACCTTGAAGAACTCTCCCCTATTACAATTGAGTAGGAATAGAGTAGTTTACTAGTATGAATGCGCGAGAGATTTGAACATATGCGTAGAATATTTGGTCATAGATACATATGCTCATATCACAATGAAAGATCCAATGACATATCCATCAACATGATAAATCATAATATCACTGAACATTTGAGATAATATCTAAACGTGACACACAAACATAATCTGGTAACCACTGGCACACACATCAATGAAATCATCAAATCACATCATAAGCCATATAATCTGTAAAATCTCATAAGTCATATAAACTAGATACCATCATAACCTCAACAATAATCTTGGAAATGAACATAAGAATGAACTAAACTAGGTGCACCACACAATGTTGGCATACAATCATAACATGAGAATAGTCACCAAATCACATAAAAGAATCCAACTTATGACCAAATCACTAGGAACACAATGAGTTGACATAAATCACACACAACCTTAGAAGGTATAGCATTCCTAATCAGGTATGCAACACACCACAACATGATGGTTCTCACAACTAGGCACAAAAACATAAGCATGTATCCATGAAAGCATGAGGTAAGCTTAATCAATCTGATATAGCAACAGAAAAGCAACCAGAGCCAAAACAAGGCATTGCAAAGAGATCTCATCCACAACACATAGGCACTAACACAACCTAATGCCTAAGCTACATCCCTCAAGATGTCATTTAGGAAAAAAATAAGAGATGAACTACACAAGGTGTTATGAGCCTAAATCTCCTCACTACAATTGTTAAAAGGTCAAAAGAATGAGGAAAATTGGCAATGCCTATGATAGATAGATAAACAAGGGCTTTCTTTTAAGGTTGGGTTGTCAATTTTATGCTACAAAGTAATGAAAAAATAGACTTAGATCCCTTTTGCCTCCATTAAGAATTTAAAAATTTGGTGCCAAATTGATTGGAAATGTTTTATTGATTACATGAAGGACTTATAGTGGTTTAGAAGGTGGGTTTGAAAGATAAGAAGAAATAGTTTAATTTCTACACTTACAACCTAAATTTTGACTTTGAACAATTCTCCTAAGAAGATATATACACACACACATATTTCTCAAGATACTCCATGGTATTTAATACAATTTAAACTCTTACCATTATAATGCAATTGAATGTATGGTCTTGTTATGAAGCATACCCTACCATGAACATGTAATATCAAAAATTATATGCATGTATCCATCTTGCAAACACAAAATATAACCTAAGAAGCCAACATCATAGCATAAAGAGGTAGAATTAGGGTTCCTAGAATGACAGAAGGTTGCAATTTTGAATTCTAAATTCTAAAACTCATCATTTGAGAGCCTTATATGCTTGTCATAGTGATCACGCCAATACATACCAAGGAAAGAATCACACTATTCCAGTGAAAGCTACCAAAGCAACCTACCACCAAAAGGATAAGTAAATTATTTAGACTTAGTAGGATATGCCATCACAAACAAATGCATTCAAAGTATACAGCACAATCAAGACTTCTCATAGCCAAGCCAAATTGCCTAACCACGATGCAAGCTTAGTAGATAAGTTGAAAAAACAAGAAGGGCTAGGAACCTATTCAATCACTCAAATCAAAAGATGGGTTTCACATTTTGCCCAAGCAACATAGGGCATGCGTGCAAGACACAACATAACACCTTGTAGTTACAAGTGAAAGTTGATTAATTTCTTTGGAGAAAAAATGTCAGTGAAGTTGATATGTATTATTTATGTGTAATGGTGAGATTTGCATACCCATGCCATTGTCTATTAAGGTTTGTGCCTTTTTCAAGGGGAGTGCTTTTATACATAAACATATTGATAAATGGTGTAATTGTGTGCCAAGTTGGGTTCCTTCTCCTTTGCTATACACCTAACTCATTACACATCTTTTTATGCACCTATGATATGTAGTCTTTTCCATGTTCACAAATTTTATACGTCTCCCTTATCCACTCATTTATCACTCTTATGCACACACTTAATGCATGCACATGAAATTCATTAAAATTTAGCCCCCCTTTTTTCTTGTCTTGGGATTGGTTCATGGTGTCAAAGTTTCCCTCATGGACATAGACTCATCCGACCCCAATAAAATTTTAAAATAAAAAATGATGAATATCTCATGTTTAATTGAGTTGACTAAACATACATTTATATGATGTGTTTATTTTCCTTTACATTTAAAGGCATTAAATGCATTCACTCTTATCATTTGATGACTTCAAAGCTACATTTTCATATTATTCACATTTCACACTTTAAGTAGGAGCATTTAAAGAATATTATTGTTGCAATCATTTTAATTTCATTTGAATGGTTAATGATTGTTGTACTTTCCATTTTAGGGGATTGATCTGAGTGAAATATTTTTGTGATTCAATGGCAATCCTATAATGTATTTTAAATGTCACAAGGTCCTTGAAAATTCAAGTAGAGTAGATTGACATACATCTAGTGAAATAATGAAACACAATATAAATAATGCACATAAAAAATTTGTGGGTACATGACAAGTTTTCAATTGCATATCTTTTCATGACACCCAAATTTGTCTTTGCATAGTCACAATAGGATCTATTTATTCCAAAGTGATTACTAGTCCATTATTTATGTTCTTGATCTTGAGGTTTATCAAATTTATATTAATATTAATTCATTAATCAATTACCAAGTGAAGTACACTACTTTTTTGTTTACATTCAAACACATTTCAATGACCAAGCGCAATATTCAAATTACTTCAATTATATTATTAATAATCTTGGTTAATCATGCTTGTGTATGCATGTTATTGGATTATCCTAGGCTAAACATAAGGAAAGTTTATTTTCCTTTCCAATACAATATAACTAGAATAAAACACATGATATAGAGAATGTAGATTTCAAGTTATTAAAATTATAAATGAAAAGAGCCATAGCATGAACTATAATAGTCCATTTCAAAAGAAACTTTATTATAAGTTATACATGTTTATCTATGATTTTCCTTTCACTCTGGGGCACAAATAATGAGGTTGAGGCTATTGGCCTATTAGAAGGTGTTGGTTCCTAAATCAACAGATTGGAAATCCTATGAGATTGTCTAACTCAATGCTTGGACTTTCCAACTTATTTGGCCAACGAATGGGAATGATCGATTATGATCATTTTCCCCTACTCTTTAGACTCTACAGGACCAAGGTAGGTGTACCTATACCTTAACACAATCTATTAGTTAAAGATTTTTATAGAAGATTGTATGATAAATGTTCTTGAATTTAGGGCGATCTCTCAGGATGGCAATGAGTTCTTGAGGGAGATTGAATTGAATGTTTCACAATTTATAGGTTACTGAACTTGTATGAATAATGTTTGAATACTTTGGGTTTTGATTGCTTGGTTTATAGTGAATACTAATTACTAGATGAGTCTTTTGAATGCTTTTATGTATTGATATCTTGTTTATTTTGGATATGTGTTACTGCTTTGTGCTTTTAATCTTTTAGACAAAGACTTCATTTAAGGATGATAGACCAATGCCTTTCTTCTATTGGGAAATACAAACAGTTTCTTCTTTAATCCTATGTATGACTAAGTGAGACAAAGAACACCACCTGAATGCTCCTATCAACTGCTCCTCTTTAATGTTTTTGATTATTCTATTACACCACAATTAGTCTTATTGAATTTAACCCAAGATTAATGAGACCAATAAGATAGAATTACTAATGCCTAATAATCCTTATAGTCAAATTGCAGAATAATGGGAATAATTTCCAAACATGAAATTTTAAAGAAACTTTATCTTCTGGAGATAAAATCACAAAGGACTGATCAATCCAGGATGATCAAATCCACAACTCCAAATTAGAGAAAATATTAATTTACATTAATGCTTCAAAAAAGTCTTTTCTATAATAAATCACTTGTAGAAAGTGCAGTAGAAAATAAAATATTTACATTGTTGATTGTATTGATTAAAATTTGAATTCTTGTCTCTCTTTACATTTTACACCACACATATATATGTGGTCGAATAGTTTTCACATCCCTTTAGGGTGAAAAGACACCACCCTATTATAAACATTTGTGAAAAAACTAATCAACTAATTAAATAATAACTACCTATCTTTCGGATTTGGGTTTGGTTGGAAACTCAAAACACCTTGTGAAAAGCTAAGATTTTAACTAGAGCTTGGAATTTGATTTTCTGAACTGTGTCATTTTTAGATTTTCAATTTTTGATCATTATCATCCTCTGTTGATACCATTTTTGCAGCAGGTCAAAGTTCCAACATCTCTGAAACCTTCACTCACAAAATTCTAATTGTTCCCGTCACAAGGCTTCTTTCCTTAATCTTTCAAATTTGAATTGAAAATAATATAATGTTGTACCCCATGTCATGTGATCTATCATCTCATCAATTATCAGGCATGGAGTTTAGGAGGCCATTTTTATGGTTTTATCACTATATGGAACTCCAAATTTTGGCAGAAATTTAGAGCTCCAACAGATTAGTTGAAGATTTCTCCATTTATTGATTTTTTTTTATTAGTTTTGGAAAAGGACATTCACACATTAGTATGTATTGAATGATAAAACTGTTATACATCGAGTGTCCTTAAATAATGGTTATATCTACTTTTAGAATTGGATTTGGACTAATATGCAATAAGGCATTGCTTAGAGAGATCAACAAGCTAACAAATCATCTTTCTCATACTAGAGTTGCTAAATCCAATCTATATTAAATGAAAGTAAACAATCTAAATATTGGGATTGTCTACAAATATGACAATGTATTGAATGCCTTAATAGAAAATGGTTTATGATGATTGTTGGAGGTGCACAAATAAAAAATGGCAAATCAGAAATAAAAATATATGTAGCTATTTATGAAAAACTCAACAATAATAATTATTGCTACAAGTATGGGACATACATTGGATCACACATGCCTAGAGAAATGACAAACAAGGTTAAGAGGTGTTGGGGGTTTTGTTAGTCTACTTACCTTTAGGCATCATTTACACATTAACTATTGGCAACATTCTATGTCAAACCACTCTTTGAAGTCCTTCACTTTGGTTCTTGTTGGTGCTTCATTTTGTGGGAAGAAAATGGTAGAGAAGCCTATAAACAATTAAACTATGCTAGATCTAATTGGAGGCTAAGGACCGCATCATTTATTGATGATAATCTTATAATTCTTACCAAGATAAAGGCTTTAAGGATTAGATGGAGTTACAAATTAAAGAGGAAAACAAATCAACTGAGAAGCATTTTCAAAAAAAAATTGACAAGTTGGATGAGTAGAAGGTTGCTAAAGGGTTTGAATGCCTTTTCTAGGAGGAATTGAATGAAAAAATTTCAACTTAGGGTACACAATAATCTCAAATCCTATAATTGCTAATATCACTTATACTAATTTCAACAACTCAAAAAAATCTCTCTTGCCTAACACTCCACCTAGGACAATGTAGTTGTAATTGAAGACAGCAAGAGAGCTATAAGGGATGGAGTGATTTACACCATTAATTAAAAACAAGTTTAGTGATTCAATGTCTTCCAGATGAACAACCAACAAATGAGTGCATAGATCACAAAAATATAGCAAGGAAGTGTTGGTTTGTGGCGACTGACCAGGAAAGTTTGTTACACTCATCATGCGTCCTTGCAAAGGTTTGGGGTCAGGTTGGGTCCTAAGTGGTGGTTTGAGGATGACAACCCCTACGAAGTGATGGTTCAAGGGCACAACCCGATAAGAGATTTTCTTTAGGGTTAAGGTTTATTTTGCTAACCAACTTTGTAAACCGCTTGATAAATAAGTGGATGCAGTGTGAAAAATTATCAGATTGTAAGTTTTCTCTTTGCTAGATAATAAAATAAGTTGAAGACTATTTCTCTAGTGGATGTAGCCCATATTGGGTGAACCACATTAAATCTTTGTGTTATTGTATTTTTTTTCTTCTCTTATTTTTGCATTATCTTAATATTGTTTATTGCTCATATCTATTGAAACACTAACAACTGGAGTATCAGAATGATGTATTTCCTAGTGATTTGGTAGGAAATATCATATTCAAGTGGGAGAAATGGTAGAGGAAAGAAGACTTAAGGTTGAGAAGTTCAACAAAAAAAACTATTAGCTGTGGAAGATGCAAATGGAAGATTATCTATATCAGAAAGATCTTCTCTCACCATTTAGTGGAAAAGAAAAGAAGTTGATGACTACTTCATATGAACAATGAGAGGTTCTTGATAGGATGACACTAGGAGCAATATGGATATTCCTATCATTGGCAGTGACTTTCAATATAGAAAAAGAAACAACAATGAAGGGTCTAATGAAGGTAATAGACAAATTGTATGAGAAATCCTTGACCTCAAATAAGGTATTTCTTATGAAACATTTATTTAATATGAAGATTCCAAAAGATGGGTTTGTTAGTGATCATTTGAATGAGTTTAACACGATTACTAGTTAGCTAAGCTATGTAAAAGTAAAATTTGATGATGAGGTTAGAGCTCTCTTGATTTTATGCTCATTGCCTGAAAATTGGAATGGCTTGATCATGGTTGTAAGTAACTCTATCTCTGGTTCAAACACTATATAGTTTGATGATGTTGTTGGTGTTATTATTAGTGAGGAAATGCAATAGAAAAGCATAGGTGAGACATCAAGTAATGCTTTGAATGTTGAGAATAGGGGACGACATAGGGAAAGAGGAAAGAGCCCAAGTAATCATGGGGAATCTAGGAAGGGAAGATCCAAATCTAGCATAAATGTAGAGTGTTGGCATTGTAGAAAGAAATAACATCTAAAGAATGATTGTTGGTCTTGAAAGGGTAAACAATAGGATGGACAAACATAAATTAACAAGGAAGAAAATGTAGCAGATAATGTGTTACAAGATGCTTTGATTCTTTCTTTGGATAATATTACTGATTCTTGGATATTAGATTTAGGGGCTTCTTTTCATGCCACACCCTATAGAAAATATTTTCTAGACTATGTTCATGGTGATTATAGATAGGTTTATTTAGGTGATGATGAACCATGCAAAATTGTTGGAAAGGGAAATATAGAGATAAAATTACCAAATGGAAATCGATGGTTGTTCAAAGAGGTAAGACATGTTTCCGATTTGAGAAGAAAATTAATATCAACAAAACAACCAGGAAGTGATGGTTGCACAATCATTCATGGACAATTTTTGAAAGGTTACTAAAGACTCATTGATAATAGCAAATGGAAAAATGTAGGTGCATTGTATTTATGTACTGGTAATACTAATTATTTTATTTCCCTACCTTCCATAGGAACTTATACAACTCTATGACACAATTAACTTGGGCACATGAGTGAGAAGGGGTTGAAGCTTCTCCATTCTAAGAATTTATCGCCAAGTTTGAAACAAGTTGATTTGGACTTTTGTGAGAATTGTGTTTATGGAAAACAAAAGATAGACAAATTTCTCACGGTTTGGAAGGAAAAGAAAAGTGAAAATTTAGAGCTTGTACATTTTGATATATGTGGACTAGTCCAGGTACCTTCTCTTCATAGTTGTTATTATTATGGTACTTTTATTGATGATGCAACTAAGAAAACTTGAGTTTTTTTCATTGATGTCTTTAAGAAATGGAAAGCTTTGGTTGAGAGTGAGATAGGAAACAAGTTGAAGTTTTTAAGATAAGATAATGGAGGTGAATACTACAACATAGAGTTTGATAGTTATTGTTCATACCATAGGATTCGTAGATAAAAGATAGTTCCTAGAACCCAACAAGAAAATGGTGTGTCTGAAAGGATTAATAGAACATTTATGGAGTGTGCAAGGAGCATGAGATTTCATGCATGATTTCCATTAGAGCTTTGGGAAAATTTTGTAAATACTGTTGTTTACTTGATAAGAAGAGGGCCTTAAAGTTCCTTCGATGGTGGTATTCCAAAGGAGGCATGGAGAGGTAAAAAGGTAAACTACTCATTTCTGAAAACTTTTCGTTGTGAAGCACTTATCCATATTGATATGGAAAATTGATCAAAGCTTGAGGCAAAAATCAAAGAAGTGTACTTTCATTGGGTATGAAGTCAATGATTTTGGTTATCATTTATGGGATTTTGAGAATCACAAACTCATTAGGAGTAGAGATATCATATTCAATAAAAAGGTCATGTACAAGAATCAAATACATGGCAAGAAGAGGGACACACAAGATGCATAATGTTTGATGAAATCCCAGTAAATGTAGTCCCAATAGTGCCAAAAAAATATTGAACAACCAGAACCATAACAAGTTCCTCAAACTCAAGTAAGAAAATTTTTCAAGATAAGTAGACCTTCTGAATGATATTCTCCTTCACTATATTATGTATTGTTGACTGATTCTGGTGAACCAAAAAGTTATGAAAAATAAATGCAAGTTGAAACTAGAAAGAAGTGGGAGCAAGAGATGAAAGAGGACATAGATTTCTTGATACAAAGTCAAACTTGGGTGCTAGTTGAATTGCTTGAAGGTAAAAGAGAATTGCTAAACAAATGGGTTTACAGGTTAAAGGAAGAACATGGAAGCAAGAAAATGTACAAGGCTAGACTTGTGGTTAAAGGTTTGCACATAAAAAGGTATTGATTGTGATGCAATATTTTCTCCTATTTTTAAAATGAGTTCAATTTGAACTATTCTAAGTATTGTGGCTACATAAGATTTTCATCTGGAACAATTAGATATTAAGACAACTTTTCTCCATAGACATTTGGAGGAAGATATTTATATGAAACAACCATAAGGATATGATGTCAAAGATAAGGAAAATTTAGTGTGCAAGTTGAAGAAGAGTTTGTATGGGTGCAAAAAGAACCTCGTCAATGGCATTTGAAATTTGATAGTTTTATGGATGAACAAGGTTACAACAGATTCCATTCTAATCATTGTATTTATTTCAAGAGATTAGATAATGGTAGCTATATTATCTTGTTATGATATGTTGATAATATGCTTGTTTTCTTTTATTTAAGTAACATAACAAGGGGGTTGACCTTTACAAGAACAAGGTCCAAAGGCAAAAAATATGGCCATCATTAACACACCAGATGCTAATTAGAAAAAAAAACACAACACTCAAAGGATAGGATTCTTTCAAAGGAAAGGCCAAACTCACACCACAAGAGAGGATGTGTGAGAATTTGAAGAACAATTCTTCATATGCCATCGGACAATTGTCTAGGTGATGTTATCCTTAGGCTCCCTAATGAAAGAAACTCCACTAGGGTAGTTGTTAACACAACAAGCTAGAGAGATAAATAAGTTGAGCATTATTTGTGGTAACTTGATGCAAGGAAGAAAAAATAGGACTGGATGGTCCCCATGGCAGGAGTGGGCTACTCTTGTAGCAGGGACAACATCCAGAGTTGCAGTAGGAGTAGAACTCAGATTAGTAGAAGAAGTCCAACCCCAATTAGTAGAAGGGGCATCATCCATATTTCATCAAGGAATTCATCCTCGTCAACAGCCTATGAATCTTTAGAGGAAGAATCAAAAGAATAAATTGTCAAATGATCCTCCCTTGCATTCTTCCACCAAGTAGAAGAACCCTTACAATGCAGAAGAGCGCAATTAGAAGCCATGTGTCCAGTGGAGAAGCAACACCAATAGTGGAAGTCAAGGCCCTCATAATCTAGCACTTGAGTCCATGGACACTCCCCGACCATGAGCACTGCATCCCCTAGAAGTGATGTGAAGATATCCATATCAACCAAAATACGAACAAAAGTAGAATGACCAAATATAGTCGTGGCATTATCCACCTTCAGAAACTGGCCAAGAGAGTTTCCAATGGACTCAAAGAAAGAGATCTCCTAGAAATGGAGTTGGAGATTAGGAAGGGGAACCCACACTGAATGCACATTGAGTGGTTTAGTAAGAGGGTTGAAGGATATTGTCCAGGGTTTGGTAGAAAGAGAGTGATCTCCCCAAACCCACAACTTGTTCAAAACTAAATTATGATCTTTAGAAGAAGAAAAAAAAGAACTAAAAAACCCTTTTGGATAAGGGTAGAGATCAATATTACTAAAAAATAAGGGCTACCAAAAACTAGCTACCCAACAATGTAAATATAAAAGAGATGGCTAGTGACTTGCGAATTTGCAGACCAATCCGCGACACTAGTAAAAATCCACATTGTCCACCACATTTGGGACATAAACCACCACAAGGAAGGCCTTGGCACAAACAATAGGTTGATCTTTCACCGTTGAAGGGATGGTAGCAATAGATTTGGTGGTACAAGCATAGCCCCTTCCACTAGTAGTAGCAGATTTTTTTATTTTTTATTTTTTGGGAGGGGGGTGCAACCCCATCCTTAACAGCCCCAAGGCCAAAACCACTAGTGCTAGGAGCATAAATGATAGCATCCAACCCAAGTTGTTTCCCAACAATAGGAGAAAATAAAATAGGGGGACTAAAAGTTCCAAGGGCATAAATCCCCAAGCATGACACATCCTCGGTCAACAAACTAGAAGATCCCAGGGCAGAAACCCCCAAGCACGACACACCAATAGAAGGGACCATTAATGGAACAACTTGTAGAGATGATGCCCCAATTACACACGCAAGAACATAAGTTGCAATGACAGCCCTGGGTGCATTTGAAATGCCCGTTGAGTGGGAAGAAAGTCTGTTTGCATTGACAACATGTTCCATCAGCTAGATTATACATAAATCTTGATGATATGCTTGTTGTTGGGTCTAATATGCAACATATAAATGACCTTAAATATAATTTAGTACAGTAATTTTCTATGAAGGATTTGGGTGCAAGAAAACAAATCCTTGGTATGAGGATAACTAGAGATAGGAAAAATCACACATTAACATTGTCTCAAAGTGATTACATAGAGAAGGTGTTGACCAGATTTTAGATGCAAGATGCAAAACCAGTTAATACACCTTTGCCTAGTCATTTTAAATTGTCCAAGGAGATGAGCCCCAAGACATGTGAGGAGATGGAGTACATGTCTAAGGTTCCATACTCTTCTACAGTCAAAACCTTGATGTATGCAATGATGTGTACAAGGTCATATATTGCACATGTAGTGAGAATTGTGAGTAGGTATATGAAGAATCTTGGAAAAGAGCATTGAAATGCAGTAAAGTGGATTCTCAGATATTTGAGAGGTAAAAATCAGTCCTTATGTTTTGGAAGTTCTCATTCCACTTTACAAGGATATGTTGACTCAGATTTAGTAGGAGATATTGATAGCAAGGGGAGCACCATGTGGTATGTTTTTATTGTAGGTGGCATAGTGACCAGCTAGATTTCCAAATCGCAAAAGCTTGTAGCACTCTCAATAATAGAAGCAAAATGTGTTGGTGCTATAGAGGCTATTAAGGAGATGATTTGGTTACAAAGTTTTATGAAAGAATTGGGCAAGACACAAGAGAATAGAAGGTTGTGTAGTGATAGTTAGAGTGCAATTCATCTTGCAAATAACTCAACACCTCACTCTAAGACCAAACACATCCAGCTTCGATATCATTTCATACGCTCAATTTTAGAGGATGGACAGTTAAAGATAGAGAAGCTACATACTAGCAAGAGTCATGTATATATATCAACCGAGGCAATAAATCAAGAGAAATTGACTTCTTTCTCAATTTGTATTGGTCTTAGAGCTTGATCATAGTGGAAAAGAGAAACAATCAAGTCCAGGTGTGTGAATCCAATGGGAACTTCAAGGGTAGTGGTGTTTCTACAAGATCAGTCTCTAAGTGGGAAATTGTTGGTTTGTGGTGGCTGATTAGGAAAGTACTATACACTTGCCATGTATCCTCACAGGGGTTTTGAGTCAGGTCGGGTTGGGCCTCAAGTAGGGGTTTGAGGGTGGAAACCTGCAAGAAGGTGTTTAGGGGCACAATCCTTGATGATTTTTTTTAGGGTTAGTGTTTATTTTGATAATTGACTTTGTAAACTTCTTGATAAATAAGTGGTTGTAGTTTGAAAAAAAAATTAGATTTTAATTTTTCTCTTCATTGGATAATAAAATAAGCAGACAATTATTTTTCTAGTGGATGTAGCCCATATGGGGTGAACCAGGTTAAATCTGTGTTATTGTATTGTTTGTCTTCTCTTATTTCTACATTATCTTAATATTGTTTATTATTCATATCTATTGAAACCCTAACAAGAAGAATGGATTTTAATTATAGAAATTAAAATAATTATAGTGGCTCGCCAATGAAACTTGAAAATGCTATGCTATTGAACCAATCAAAATACTAGCACACTCTTTGCAATACAATTAGTAAACACCGTAAGCTCTACCAAAAGTCTAAATCAAATGACAATCAACAAACCCATTCAAATTGTCACTCATCCAAAATAAATAACACTAGCACCTAATCTAATTTTCATTTACATGGATGATGATGTGTGATCATAATTGTGTGCCTATGAGAAACTTGATTTGCGTACCCTAATACATTTGAATTGACAACTACTTGACATTCTAAACTGATGTAGGGGCATCTAGGGGTGTATGGAAATCTTGCATCTCCCATAAATATTTTTCTAATGTGTATAATTCTTTTATTTCAATAAGTTGTTTTGCAAGTCTAGTTAATAAATTTTATTGTTCAATAATTAGTTTCATTTAATGTTGTAAATTGATGGAGTATAAATTTTAATTTTGAAAATAATTTCATGATTGTTGCTATGAGAGTTATGAAAGAACACTTAATGAATATTTTTGTCTTTGTCATCTCTTCTTGCATTGATGGCTTGAGGTTAAGACTCTATTCATGCATGCATGCATGTATGTGGGTGGAAAAATATTTCTAATATTTTTCTACCATTTTGGACATTGGAAATAGTTGAGCATTTGGAAATTAAATGGAGAATCTTCTCGGGACCACCTAGGCACCAAACATGAGTTATGATTGCAAATGAAAATTAATATTTAATTTAACTTTAAATTTTGGCATGATATTGTTGTAGAATAGTCTAGAAGCATCAAATGCCACATCTATGATGGAATGCATCATTTCAGAGTTAAAATTCATAAAAAAATTATTCGAGACTCAACAATATGAAAGAAGATGAAGAGAAGCATAGAATGAAAGCATGAATCCATGGATGAATCTTGAATAGAAATGTAAAACAGATTTAAAGTATGTTTATAGGTGTTTTAAGGTTGAGAGTTGAAGAAAATAATATTGTACATCAAGTTTTTCACTTGATTTAAAGTTTTCTAGTTGCAACTAGTAGTGAAGCTACATAGTTTTGCCTTCTAGTCCAAATCGAGACATGCATGTATATATATCTAATGTAAAACATCCCTTGGTGCTATAGATGAGCTCTTGAGAATGGTGTTGGTCTATAATTTCAGATTTGAAAATGTTCATTTTATGAATATGAAGTTACATTGTCTTATTTCATCTTGTAGTTGCAAAGAAAGTGTGAGTGATATTTTGAGGGAAATTGGATACTATTGATTTATGATTTGGATAATGTTTTACATCTCTTTTCATTGTAATATAAGTTAATTGGAGAGAATACCCTTCATGGAAGTTTCAATTATTTGTTTTATTTATGGAATTTGTTACTTGGATGGGTTGTTTCAAAAGATCCCCCATCCTTGATTTGCATCATAGACCAAACAAACCATAAAAAATAGCTACCAATGTTTAAAAAGAGTTTTTTCTTGGCATTAATACCACATTCTTAGATCTTGACATTTGTTACCTTTTCCAAAGCATGTGTGTGGTAGAGTTGCATTAAGAGAAATCATCACATGTGAGATTGTGTGGGTTGCATGATGATGCATAAGAGAAAAAGCAAGGCTAGTGTTGCATTTGGGGTAAGGAAAATCTTGCATGTGAGATAAGATCTACTCAAACAATCTTGTGCCAACAAGCCAAGGGAATTTAGTGCATTAAAATCACTAGAAAAAACAAAACAAGACATGCATCCAAGTTAAGATCATGCATGAGAACTTACAAAACAACATCAATATTTTTTTGGTTAATGCAAAAATTGCACTAACCCAAGAATGCCATAACATATTGTGATATAGGAGCTCACAAGTTAGGAGTATAAAAACAAGTGATTTATTCATCTTCCTTCAACTTTAGAATCCACAAGTCTCGTCCAAGTTCCTTTCCCTTCCAATGAATAGGATATTCATTGTACTTGCTCCATCAAGTCTTTTTTTTTCCAATGCACATGTCTACTATTTATAACTACTTCTCGATATTTTTTTGATCTCCCTTCTCTAATCAAATGCTACCATTGACTAGATGACATTTGAATGCTTAGAAAAATGGTAGGAATATAGAATAGACACATTGAATATCAATGTGATATCCAAACTTTCAAGAAACTCATTCTCATGCATTCTCAAAAAGATCCATGTGTGTTGTAACATGGACTAAAAATCTTAGGCATTAGTTTTTTGTGAATTAATTTGTGGGACCACTACTATCTTAGGTGCACTTTGACTAACTCACCCACTAAGTAATTTTTCTTCCTTTGAGTCTCATTTGTGTTTAAAATTTATACTTTACATTACTCTCCTCTAATTGCTTATGATTTGCACATGGACATCTTTCACATGTTGCATGAAGTCTTCAATCCCTATGCTTACATGTCTATCATTGTCCACCCTAAAAAAATCTTTTCATCTTGTAGTGATATCCTATACACCACTTGGAATAATGTCCTCTATGTCAATCTATGTGTTTGGTTACACATGAACTCTACTTGCTCCAATGTAGAGTCTAATTGCCTAGGCTTCTCTTATCAAACATTTGAGTAGATTGTCAAGATTGTTTGTCTTATTAGATGATATGTGAAATTGTAGTTGAGCTACATGCTCAATTTTTCCACAAGTTGTACTAGAAATGGTCAAGGAACTTTGTATATCTGTGGGATGTAATGCATTACAACAAACCATGCAACCACACTATTTTCTTGAAAAAAAAATATTTTATACTTGTTATGTCATTAAATTTTGGTAAGGAATTAAATTCATCTTTTCTATAAAAAAAATGTCCATCTCTATGTAGATTTAATTATTCTCTTCGTGTGGGTGACAATCCAATGACAAAATTCATAGATAGTTTCTACCAAGGTCTTTATGGTATGTGCATGACTTGCACAACTTAATTTTTTTTCCTCCCTTTACTATTTGGTAGGTCCTACATCTCTCCACATATTTGCATATGTCCTTGCATAAACTTGGTTAGTGGTATTGTCATGTCCCTTTTTGTATAAATTTGGAATTTGGCAAATAATGAGCCATTTTATGTTTATATAGGTTAATCAAGCAAACATAGAAAGGATAATTTATTTAATATTTATCACTATCTATTAAAATCCATTAACAATTAGGCCAAAATGGACATTGGGAAAAATGCCCCTTAAATTCTATAAGTAAAAATTAGATTACAAGGAAAAGTAAGGTGTAGGAAATGTGTCCATTGAGTGAGAAATTCACGAAAGGAAATGGAAGGTTTCTAGGGACAACTTAAGGGTCATGAAACCCAATAGTCATTTTGGGTACCCAACTCTTGGAGCACAGTTATAAATATGGTTGTTTGGGTCATTTGGAGGAATCTTGATTGTTATTTCTCATTTCAAATTTGTAGATTTGCAAATATCTTCTTCAATGGACAAAACCCCACTGGAGGAGGCTTGTGAACGAAAACCCATAACCTTTGAGTGATTAGAGGACAAAACCCCTTTTGATTGCAAATGGAATTCTATCTAGAGATTGAATTTGGGCTAAAGGAAATTGGTAAGATTGTTTGTTGCTTCTTTTTAGTATTCAATGGCATCTTTGGGTGTCATTTTCAATGGTTTCTAAACATAGTTGTGTGGATTTCTAATTGATTTGAGTCTTGTAGATGTGCTACAATAGTATGTTTCTTTAATTATGGTTGTAATTAGATTTATATTCTAGTATTTCCATTTATAATTTAAACAATATTAGTTTGTGGGGTTTTTTGAGTAAATCAAGTCCACCAGATTTGTCATATTTTGTGAGATTGGTGTAGAATTTGGGATTAGAAAGCCAAATCATTTGTGTTTGTTGTATATCAGATCTCAAACCTGATTATTTTTTGTTTAATATCAAAAAATTAATTTCTTGCGTGTACCATGAAGTTTCATTTGGTTTGGTATTCTTTCATTGAAGTTTGGAACAAATTGGGTAGTCTAATTTTGACAAAGTTTTGTAGATTTGTGAGAGATTTCAGAAGTACTAAGTTATAGCTTGGTTCCTATTTTAAAATCAGATTTTAAACATGTACATCTTGTTCGCACCTGCAAAATTTTCATGGCTGCATCTTTTTTTCCTTTGGTCTCTGTAGTGTTTCCTTTGTTCCTTGTTTGAAACCCTTGGTCAGATTTTAAATTTTGTAGCCATTGGTGAAAGAAACCCCAATTTGCCTTGGCCTTGTTCTATTTTGTCATTTCTTTTTCAAGCCACTTAAGTTCCTAAAAACCCATGTGCTTTATTCTTTTATCACCATGCGGGGGTCATTTATTAATTTTTCCTAAGTTTCTACTCCCTGGCGCTTTAATTTTTCCCTAGGTCCTTAGCGCTTAATTTTTCCTAAGTCCTGATGGTTTTAATCTTTCCTGGGCCTAGTTCTCTATCATGGCTTAATCGGATGGTCGGCCTATCTTCGCATAAAGGCTCTCTGCTCTATGAGATCTTACGCCAGCCATTGATCTATCTTTATAATGCAACTCTTCAAATGGGTGGGTCCATTGCCACGCATGCACAAATGGCATTTTCTCATTGGTTGCTGAGCGGTGATTTGGCAGTTGTCAGTGGGACCAGGGTTTCTGGCGTGTCTTCAAGAGCTCTGAAATTTGTAGAAGATCTAGGGTTGGAGTATTTTCTCATGGTTTCTGTCAGTGTTATGAGATCTTATGCTAGTCGTCGATCTTACTTTATTCTCAGGTGGAAAATGCAGTGTGCTCCAAGGTTATAGAGTATTTAGTGAATCAGTGACCAAGTATTTGTCAGTGTCCTCAAATTTGATGGCCCTGATAAGTTTCCCTTTTGTTCGCTTATTCTCATAATAAGTTAGTGATGCTCTAAATGATCTGGCGAATTAGCGAATGAGTGGTTGCTAAGTCTCTAAATAAACTGGCGGTTGACTGGAACATTCAGCAAATGGGAGATAGCCTTCAGTCCCTAATTCTCCGAATTGTAACTGGGGTTAGTTGTTTTTCTTGTTCGCCAGTTCGCTAGGTAAAAGATGAGTTAAGATTTTCATTTTGAGAATGAGCGAAGCCTTTGTCGTGTGTTCACCAAATGTAAACTAGGATTCCTATTGAGTTAGGTCATGAAGCCTGGGAAAGATGAAGATCTGAAAGTCGTGATATAAAGTTGATCCAGATTTGAATGCTGACCGCCGATTTGCTGCTGGTGCCATGAAAGTAGTTGTTTCTTCCAGGATTTGAATATTTTAAGGGTTTTAGCGATAGGAAGGACTAGTATTCAATGCTTAAGCGGCTGGATCTGGTGGATGTGATTTTGTCAACTGCTGCAGAGTGGTCCAGAGAGTTTGATGATTATCTGCGGAGGATTGGTACCGTGAGGGAATGGGTAAGTGTTTCTCAAGGCATGTTGTAGGTGACTGATCAGATTGGTAAACATGGTAGATTCATGATCTTCAGTACAAATCAAAAATTCCTCATAAATGGAGATCATTCTTGGATCTAATTGTTTGGTTTTCTCCCCTGAAATAAATGTTGATTGATCTTAATTGGTTTGGTGGGTGGAAACCCTAACCCTTACCCTAGTCATCCGTAGCTTGTTGCATCCTAACTTGTTGGGGATTCCAAGATGACTAGTAGTATATATTGTAGTATTTTTTATTTTAGAAGGGTTCCAGTTTTTCATAATCTAAGGGGTTCTATTTTCTAGTTCCACACGGGTTCCTATTCCTATTTTCTAGAAGGCTCCTATGGTTGCTTTGTTATGAGTAATTCTCTTGATGTTGAATGCTGAAAATACAAGCTTTGTAGAGAAGACTTCTCATTCTGAGTTTGAGTCTTTGAGTAAAGAGTTTTTCCTCATATGTATTGATACACTTTTCATGAAATACAATACAATTTCTACCTTAGTTCTATTACTGTCTCTTAGTCGTGTGTTTTTTCTTCTATGTTTCTATTTGTAAGGCATATAAAAGCATACTATTTGTCAGGAAATTACTCTAATTGTTTCATGAATTTCTTTCAAGGAAAGGATTAAATCTTCATGTGCAATTTCAGAGAATGAACACATATGTTGAGATCTTGACGATAACAACCTAAGATTGAGAAGATAGTCTGTCAGGCATTCTGTCTAAATTGTATGTAGTTTGCAAAGCATACTACTGTATTTCCTTGAAATTCCTCTATTGATTTATGTTAGACTCTTCTACCCAAAGGATTAGGCACTGGTCTGATTTTTGTTTATGCAACTACCTTTTTGTCATCAAGCACAAAATTTATCATTACCAGTACATTTCATTTTCTTTAGTTCATGCCTACTATGAAGGGACTGTGTTTAAATGATATAGTTCACATTTTGTGATTCCTTAAAGAAAGAATCAGAGGTTAACCTTCCTTGAGTTGAACTCATAAAAAGAAGAAGGATTCATATCCTTATCCCATTGTTCATGCTATTACATTTGTAATTTCCTTTGTCATATTCTGTAACAGGTTGTTCTCAGTTGTTTACAGAATCATCTTTCATTGAAGTAGATTTGAGTAACACAATAGCATAGCAGTGAAGACCTTATCCACTAATCAAAAGCTTACTTGAAATATAGTAACCTGTTTATAGGCAATACCCGCATAAGTCCTGTGGAGCTTGAAGCAGAAGGAGGATCTTATCCAATCCTCATTAATTAGGCTTTTCTTGCAAACTTGGAGACCTTCTAACTAAGAATCAAACCCATACCTTTTCCAAGTTTGATCCCACAAGAAAAATCCCTAACAGATTGGCGGCTCTGCTGGGGACATCTATAAAAAATATTTTGTTAAGATATAGGGTTTAGTTGAGCCAGGGCAACTATCCTATACAAACCAGTTGGTTACCATTAGTATTTATATTTATTCCCAAATAGTTGGGTGGAAACTCTTACAAATCTCTGCACCAGTGCAATTGAGGTTTTAAAAAAGTCATAATGATTATGAGAAGTACTAGAGCCTGGAAAAAGGATCATCCAGAAGCAAATTTGGAAGGTGAACTCCCAAGTACATCTAGGCGAGTAAGAATGGATAGAAATACAAATGACATGTCTTTCACATGGAAGTAGAAAGGAAATAAAAGGATGGAAGAGCCTATTCAGATGAATCAAGAAGGAAATACCTCTGAATATGAGGAAGCAGTTGATTTGGGCTTGAATCAGCATGAAGACTATTATTCACCTTCTGAAAAGGATAGAAGAAGTGTGCAGCCTCATACAAGAAATATCCCTGGGAATGATAAAATATTCAGAAACTAGAGTAAGATGAGGTTATGTCCCTTTTTCTTCACAAGACCACCAAATATCAGATGATCACCAAGAGGAGGTCCCTAACCAAGAATCCTCATCTGAAACAACTCTTCCTGATTCTAAGGAAATATTTGAAGAAGTTTTTGAATTAGAAAGGAAGATCCAAGAGCAGATCCAAATAAGATAGAAAAGAGAGAAAGAAAAGGAGGAAAAGATTAGACATGCTATGATTAGAGAAGAACAATGGAAGAAACAATTGTTAGATCTTGAAGCCTTGAATCAAGTTCCTGTGATAGGACAAGTAGAAGATCAACCTATTGTCCAACAAATTTATGACATAAGAAATCTTAGGGACAAAGGTAAACAAAAGGCTATAGGGGTTTCAATAAATGAACCAAATCCTACAAAGAAGTCCCTGGATCAAGCGGCAAGATTAGATTCTAACTTAGAAAAGGCCAAAAGGGAACAATAATTATTGGCAAAAGAGTTAGAAAAGGCAGAGCTTGAAGCCACTACAACTGAAATGAAAAGGAAGATTGATTTCCTTAAGCAATCTTATGGACATACCAATACACTCTCCACTTCTATGGCACAAGATGCAAATGTATTGGACACTACCAAAACTTCAGGTATGCCCAAGACTTCTACTATTTCAAATATTCAAACATCCACATCTCTTGGTGGTGGCCCATCTCAGATAGGGCCCATACATGAAAGACATAAGCAATTGGTTTTTATTGGGATTCTTGGGTACCCAAATCCCATTCCTGATGAGATTAGAAAAAAGCTCCCAAAGTTCACTAGAAGCAATGCAGTTACTTGTGAGGAGCATTTGAAAAGCTTCATTGATGTAATAGATGACTACAATATTGAGCCTGATGATGTGATCATGAAGCTTTTTGTTCAGTCTCTGACCGAAGATGCTAGAGATTGGTTTAGAAATTTGCTTCATGCCAGCATATGTTCAAGGGAATAGTTCAAACATTCTTTCAAGGAACAGTATGGTGATAAAACCAATGAAGGCTTCATGCTTAATGAGTTTAAAAATATCAAGAAAAATTTAAATGAGGGTGTTGTTGAGTTCAATGTCAGATTTCAGAAGGCCATGCATAAATTGTTGCAAGTTATTAGATTAGATGACAAGATTTGTTTGGTCACCTACCTGAATGCTTTTGATTCAAAAATGGGATATCTTTTGAGAGATAAGAACCCTAGAAATCTAGCAGAAGCTTACAAGCTAGCCATAAATATAGAAAGTAATAGAAGGATATCAGGGAAGCTAGGAAGGAGAGAGGATTGTCAGCCTTCAATCCCAAATAGAAAGGAACTAGGGAAGTCTGACACAAAACCAAAAGATGATGATAGTTTGAAGAAAATCTTGAAAGCAATAAAAGATTTGAAGCCTGGTGAACTGAGAAACAATTGAGTACAAGGAAATGATAGGTCATCCTTCAATAATTTTAACAAGTTGCCAAGAATGCAGAACTACCCTTATAATACTCAGTGGAAAGATGGGAAGCCAGTTTTCCCTAAAAGAAAGGATAAACCAAATGATAAGACCTCAGACCCTTTGCATAGGAATACAGTAAACATGACTGATGAGATGCCTTGGTGTGTTGTTTGTCAATCACCACATGATTCCTATTATTGTGCAGTTGCCCAAAGTGTTTCTGCAGATAGTGAACAAGAAGCTAGTAGGGAAGAATTCTATGATGATGAAGGTTGTGGTATGACTTCTTCATACATATATGATGAATTAGATTTTGTAGAAGAAGATGAAAACCAAGATGTTGGTAGTTCCCAAGTTAGAAACAAGATTTACCATCAGCAAATATTTTCTGATGAAGAAGACAGTCACTTGGATGAAGTCCAGTGCAACACTTTAAGAAATGATGAGCCAGTAGTGTTGAGAAGACCTTTTGATGATGACGTTACACAAATCACAATAGATATGGTCACCCAGGCCAAAAGGAATTACAACTTAAGAAATAGGGTGGTAGGTAGTCCAAGTGGTAGGCCTGCTGGAATTTTTATCAAGAAAATAGAAAAGGATGAAAAACAAGTCCAAGATAAGAAAAAGGCTACTGAGGTTGTCAACAAGACCAAAGTGAAGAAAAATGTCACTTTCACAAAGCCAACTGTTGCTTACAAAGTAAAAACTAGGCCTCTTGTAGATACTATACCTTCTCTGCAAAAAGAAGTGAGGATCCAGACCCAAGATAGTCCTAATCCGATCTCACATGAAGAAAATAAAGAGTTCACTGCCATTGGGCAGGATCTTGCAGATTCAAAGTATGTTCCCATTGACATGAGCAAATTGTTGTCACAAATCACTGTCAAAGTCCCCTTATTAGAAATGATGAGGATAGAAGAGCATAAAGTCAAGGCTTTGAGTTGGGTGAAAGGAGCTTTTCCTTCTGATGCCCAAGATTCCACCAAGACTAGTGGAATGGCTATTGCAGCAAGTGTTTCAACTGAAAACCAATATGGGGAGATCAACTCTAAGATCCCTTAGATTTATTTAGACACTAATGCTACAAATACTGTGACAGGAACTATTGATCCTTTCTTTCTATCCCTAATAGTAAATGGAAAGTTGTTAAGAAACTACATGATTGATTCAGGAGCCTCTAATACTATTATGCCTACAGAAGTAATGAAATCTTTGGGTCTAAAAGTAGATACACCTCATGGGAGATGTTAGGCTATGGATTCAAGAGAGGTCCCTATTATTGGTACTATAGAAGCTTTTCCTTATAGATTGGCAGCCTTCCCTGACAAGTTGCTAACAATGAGTGTTCTGGTGGTTGATATCCCACCTCATTATGGGATGTTATTATCAAGAAAGTGGAGTGCTTCAATGGGAGGTAGTATCCAGTGTGATTTGTCTTTTGCAACTTTTAATATTGATGGTGACAATGTGAAAGTATCTAGAGAAAGAAGAACCCCACACATGATAGAGCTAAATAATATGGATGAGTTGAATTTTTGTGTGGATGTTGACATGGAAAATTTTAGGGTGGAAAAGGCCATTTCACAAAAGGAAGATTCAAATCCACTGGCTCAGGAATTGAAAGAATAATAAAATGGACTATGGCAGATGTATTTTGATGGAGCATGCTCAAAAGAAGGCTCAGGAGCTGGAGTCCTATTCATATCTCCATCAGGTACCACTTTTAAGTATTCATTCTCATTGAATTTTCAATGCACAAATAATACTATTGAATATGAAGCACTATCATTGGGATTGAATATTGCTATCCAACATGGGATAAAATGTTTAAAGGTTTTTGGTGATTCTGAGCTTGTGGTGGCACAAGTTTGATCTAAATATGCTGTTAAAAATGATAGACTAAAATTGTACAAACATGTTATTTGGGATCAGATTGAGTTATTTGATGCCTTTAATATTAATTGGGTAGAAAGATCCAAGAACATAATGGCTGATTTTTTGGCCAATGTTGCTTTGAAGAGAGATGATTCAACTTTGCTTGGAATATCAATAGTTGAAATCAAAAGTAGACCAGTAGTCCCAGACAATGTCTATAACTAGCAGGTTTTTGAAGATGACCTTGACATCTTAAAGTTCATCCACTGTCTTGACCTTTATGAGGATCAACCTATAGACTACAACACATTGATTGAGGAAATTGAGGGTAAGGACATGGTCATGGGAAATGAGGTAATCCAGTTGAGTTCAAATAATATCCCTAAGGGCTTAAATGAGTTAAAAGCATTGTATAGTAGCCAAAATGATCATATGTCAAAAATAAGTAATGCTAATGTAGAAGATCTGGAGGAAGTGAATCTGGGATCACATAATGCACCTCAAATGGTCTATATTGGAAAAGGATTAGCCCTTCAACTGAGAGATAATTTGATAAAGTTGTTGAGAAAGTACACGCATGTGTTTGCATGGTCCTATGATGACCTAAAAGCTTATAGAGAGGACCTTTTCCAACATGAAATCCCATTAAAGCAAGATGTCAAACCCTTTAGACATAAGCAAAGGCCCATTAACCCATTATTGGCTCCTAAGATGCAGCAAGAGCTAGTCAAGTTGAGTGATGCAGGAATAATTCAACCTATAAGGCATTCAACTTGGGTATCTAATTTAGTCCTAGTCAGAAAGAAGAATGGTGACATTAGATTGTGTGTGGACTTTAGGAATTTGAATATTGCATCATTGAAGGACAACTATTCACTGCCCAACATGGAGGCAATGTTGCATAAGGTCACTGGATGTGAGTTATTGTCTATGATGGATGGTTTCTTTGGGTATAACCAGGTGTTGGTAAAGGAATCTAAGTAATTCAAAATAGCATTTACAACACCTTGGGGGACCTATGTATATGTCAGAATGCCATTTGGTCTCAGAAATGCTAGAGCAACTTTTCAAAGAGCTATGGATGTTGCTTTCAAAGAATATATAGACTTGTTTATGGTTGTGTACTAGGATGACCTAACTGCTTATTCTAAGAAGACTCATGACCATTGTTCACATCTAGAAAAGATTTTTGTCAAAGCTCTAGAGTATGGTGTGTCTTTAAATCCTAAAAAGTGTAACTTTGTAGTCAAAGAAGGAAAGCTGCTACGACACATTATATCAAAGGAAGGAATTAGAATTGATCCAGAGAGAGTTGAAGCCATCAAGAAAGTCTCTGCACCCAAAAATGTTAAGGGCATGCAGTCCTTTTTAGGTAAGATCAATTTTGTTAGGAGATTCATTGCAAATTTTGTTGAAATTGTCAAACCCATAGTGAAGTTGCTCAAGAAGGATGTCAAGTTTCAATGGACCACTGAAGCTCAGGGTGCATTTGATAAAATTAAAGAAGTGGTGCAACAAGCACCTATGCTCAGGTCTCCTAAGTATACCAAGCATTTTTCATTGTTTTCTTTTGCATCATTTCACACCATTGCTGATGTACTATTGCAAAAGGATGAAGAAGGTTTTGAACATCCAATTGCATTTTTTAGCAAATCCTTGCAGGCAGCTGAACTAAATTATGAGATGATGGAGAAGGAGGCTTATGCACTAGTAAAAGTAGTAAAATCCTTCAAACCTTATCTGGTTTGTGCAAAGGTACTAGCATATGTCCCACATGCAGCAATAAAAGATGTCCTCACCCAGTCTAAAGTTACTGGTAAGAGATGCAAGTGGATCACCAGGATTCAAGAATTCAATTTGGAAATCCATATTACTAAGCTTGTGAGAGGACAAGGCCTAGAAAAATTAATGATTGAAGAAAATATGGATTTAGTCCAGGTTAACAATGAAGGAATTCCAGACAAAACAGTTACAAGTATTGAGTTGCAACCAGACTATGCTGATATTGTATATTTCATAAAGAATGCTAGATGCCCAGAGTATATGACAGATAACCAAAAGAGATCCTTAAAATAGCAAGCTCAGAAATATACACTGATACAAGGGGACTTGTATTGGAAAAATAGAGATGGGATCTTATTGTTCTATCTTGACAGGTATCAGGCAAAGAAGGTTTTGAATGAAGTGCATGCTGGTGTTTGTGGAGGCCATTATTCAGCAAAGACTACTGCTCATAAGATCTTAAGGGTGGGTTATTTTTGGCCTACATTGTTTAAGGATTCATTTCAGTTTGTTAAGAGATGTGAAGCTTGTCAGAGGTTTGCTTCAAAATTAAAATACTTAAGAGCATTGTTGTTAAACCCAATAACTGTTGAGGCACCATTTGCTATGTGGGGAGTGGATGTCGTAGGTGAGTTTGCTGAGAAATCTAGTGGAGGACATAGTTACATACTTGTTGCAACTGATTATTTCACTAAGTGGATAGAAGCTATTCCTACAAATAAGGCAACAAGTAAAATAGTAATTGATTTTTTACTTGACCACATTTTGACCAGATTTGGTGTCCCCATGAAATTGATCACAGATAATGCAATGTGTTTTAGATCAGATGAGTTCAAGGAGTTTTGTAAAAACAATGGAATCATAACATCTTATTCATCTCCTTATCATCCTCAAGTGAATGGACAGGCTGAGTCTAGCAATAAAAGCATTCTGACAATCTTGAAGAAAACACTTGAGAAGAATAAGAGAGCTTGGCATTCCAAGTTGAAGTTAGCCCTGTGGGTAGATAGGATTACAATTAAGAAAGCCACTGGGAAATCTCCCTTTGAACTTGTTTATGGTCTGTAGTCAAGGTTACCTATAAACAATCTGATTCCAATTTATCAGTTTATTCAAGATGAGGAATTGGATGTCCCAGAGCCAATGCAGGACAAAATTATGCAGTTGACTAAATTAGATGAGATGAGAAGGGAGAGTCAAAAGAGCAATATCAAGTTGCAATAGAAGATGAAGTACCTATTTGACAAAAGAGCAACTACCAGAAAATTTAGAATAGATGACTTAGTGCTTCAGTGGAATGTGAGAGCAGAAGATAAAGGAAAACATAAAAAGTTTGAATCATTATGGCTTGGTCCCTTTGTGATTCATGAAAATTTTGGGAAAGACTCCTACTTGTTGAAGAATTTGGATCATGAAGTTTTTGAATTTCCAGTGCATGGGCAATTCTTGAAGCCCTTCTTCAATTAAGTTTTTGATTCTCATGCATATGTAAATATTTTGTAAATCTTGTATAGGGTTGTTTCCTTTCAGGTCGTGTGTTTCTTCTCCTATTTTAGGTTAGTGCGGTTTTTGGTTTGCGTCCCAGAGATCTGTGGTTCTTGTTCAAACTTGCATTTCAACATCCTCAAATAGAGCCACTATTGGCACCTGCAAAATTTTCATGGCTGCATCTTTATTTCATTTTGTCTCTGTAGTGTTTCCTTTGTTCCTTGTTTGAAACCCTTGGTCAGATTTTAAATTTTGTAGTCGTTGGTGAAAGAAACCCTAATTTGCCTTGGCCTTGTTCTATTTTGTCATTGCTTTTTTGGGCCACTTAAGTTCCAAAAAACCCATGTGCTTTATTCTTTTATCACCATGCGGGGGTCATTTATTAATTTTTCCTAAGTTTCTATTGCCTGGCACTTTAATTTTTCCCTAGGTCCTTAGAGCTTAATTTTTCCTAAGTCCCGATGGTATTAATCTTTCCTGGGCCCAGTTCTCTGTCATGGCTTAATCAAATGGTTGGCATATCTTCGCATAAAGTCTCTCTACTCTATGAGATCTTATGCCAGCCATTGATCTATCTTTATAATGTAGCTCTTCAAATGGGTGGGTCCATTTCCACGCATGCACAAGTGGTATTTTCTCATTGGTTGCTGAGCGGTGATTTGGTAGTTGTCAGTGGGACCAGGGTTTTCGACGTGTCTTCAAGAGCTCTAAAATTTGCAAAAGATCTATGGTTGGTGTATGTTCTCATGGTTTCTGTCAGTGTTATGAGATCTTATGCCAGCCATAGATCTTACTTTATTCTCAGGTGGAAAATGCAGCATGCTCCAAGGTTATAGAGTATTCAACGAATCAGTGACCAAGTATTTGTCAGTGTCCTCAAATTTGGTGGCCCCAATAAGTTTCCCTTTTGTTTTCTTATTCTCATAATAAGTTAGTGATGCTCTGAATGATCTGGCAAATAGGCGAATGAGTGGTCGCTAAGTCTCTAAATAAACTGGCAGTTGACTGAAACATTCAGCAAATGGGAGATAGCCTTCAGTCGCTAATTCTCTGAATTATAACTGGGGTTAGTTGTTTTTCTTGTTCGCCAGTTCCCTGGGTAAAAGATGAGTTAAGATTTTCATTTCGAGAATGAGCGAAGCCTGTGTCACGTGTTCACCAAATGTAAACCAGGATTCCTATTGAGTTAGGTCATGAAGCCTGGGAAAGATGAAGATCTGATGGTCGTGATATCAAGTTGATCTAGATTTGAATGTTGACCACCAATTTGCTGTTGGCACCATGAAAGTAGTCATTTCTTCCAGGATTTGAATATTTTAAGGGTTTTAGCGACAAGAAGGACTGGTATTCAATGCTTAAGCAGCTAGATCTAGTGGATGTGATTTTGTCAACTACTGTAGAATGGTCTAGAGAGTTTGATGATTATTTGCGGAGGATTGGTACTGTGAGGGAATGGGTAAGTGTTGCTCGAGGCATGTTGCAGGTGACTGATCAGACTGGTAAACATGGTAGATTCATGATCTTCAGTACAAATCAGAAATTCCTCATAAATGGAGATCATTCTTGGATATGATCGTTTGGTTTTCTCCCCTAAAATAAATGTTGATTGATCTTAGTTGGTTTGGTGGGTGGAAACCCTAACCCTTACCCTAGTCATCCTTAGCTTGTTGCATCCTAACTTGTTGGGGATTCCAAGATGACTAGTAGTATATATTGTAGTATTTTTTATTTTAGAAGGGTTCTAATTTTTGGTAATCTAAGGGTTCTGTTTTCTAGTTCCACACAGGTTCCTATTCCTATTTTCTGGAAGGCTCCTGTGGTTGCTCTGTTATGAGTAATTCTCTTGATGTTGAATGCTGAAAATACAAGCTTTGTAGAGTAGAATTCTCATTCCAAGTCTGAGTCTTTGAGTAAAGAGTTTTTCCTCATATGTATTGATACAATTTTCATGAAATATAATACAATTTTTGCATTAGTTCTATTACTATCTCTTAGCTGTGTGTTTGTTCTTGTATGTTTCTATTTGTAAGGCATATAAAAGCATACTAGTTGTTAGACAATTACTCTAATTGTTTCATGAATTTCTTTCAAGGAAAGGATTAAATCTTCATGTGCAATTTTAGAGAATGAACACATCTGTTGAGATCTTGACGATAACAACCTAAGATTGAGAAGATAGTTTGTCAGGCATTCTGTCTAAATTGTATGTAGTTTGCAAGGCATACTACTGTATTTCCTTGAAATTCCTCTATTGATTTATGTTAGACTCTTCTACCCAAAGGATTAGGCACTGGTCTGATTTTTGTTTATGCAACTACCTTTTTGTTGTCAAGCACAAAATTTATCATTACTAGTACATTTCATTTTCTTTAGTTCATGCCTACTGTGAAGGGATTGTGTTTAAATTGTATAGTTCACATTTGGTGATTCCTTAAAGAAAGAATCAAAGGTTAACCTTCCTTGAGTTGAACTCATAAAAAGAAGGAGGATTCACATCCTTATCCCATTGTTCATGCTATTACATTTGTAATTTGCTTTGTCATATTCTGTAACAGGTTGTTCTCAGCTGTTTATACAATCATCTTTCATTGAAGTAGATTTGAGTAACACAATAGCATAGTAGTGAAGACCTTATCCACTAATCAAAATCTTACTTGAAATATAGTAACCTATTTATAGGCAATACCCGCCTGAGTCCTATGGAGCTCAAAGAAAAAGGAGGATCTTATCCAATCCTCATCAATTAGGATTTTCTTGCAAACTTGGAGACCTAACTAAGAATCAAGCCCATACCCTTGCCAAGTTTGATCCCACAAGAAAAATCCCTAACACATCTATTGTTCATATCATAAAAATTAATCTTATGATTTTCTTTTAAAATTTCATTAATTTGTTGTCCTATCAGTTGATGTCTAGTTGACTAGTTTTGGCAATTTTGATGAAATTTGGCATAATACTTTGTGAATCTATTTTTAGATTTGAAATTGTTATAAATTTCTATTTTAAAAAATTATAGGTAACTCTCTTCCAACATGACTTGCATCCTATTTACATCAAGATTTCTTTTGAGTCCACCACTGTGTGATTTTTTTTGTGATGTTCTTGTTCATTGAGTCCCATGATATGGACACTCTTGAACATGTATCCCCCTTGCACAAAATATTCATCACATGCACACTTTTGTCTCTATTCCACGGCTCCATGCATGTATACAATCTAGATACATGGCATATAGATCCTTTATCACCTTCATGCCCACTAGTTTAACTATAATTTCAAACAATGCTCACCTCTGGCTCAAACTATATATAACCTTGTTAGTCTTACCTTTGTAATCAACCTAATAGAGTAACCTTGCAAGTAATTATTTTTATTTGTGCCTTTGATTTTTTTCTTGATTGTTAAATGAAATATAGTGAGAAGTGATTTTTGTACAACACACTCTCCTTGAAAAAAAAATACCTCTAATTGAGAAAATCTTGAACTATGATGTAGAACTCTTGTTGATAGACATTGTTGTGTGTGTGAATTTTGTACCTAGCTGCAGGACACCACACTTTAGTAAAACATTAGAGGTTAGTGAAAATCAAAATCGTGCAATGAATTGAAGATAAACTAACCAGGTGATTTATGGCCTTCTAATAGGTGCGAGTATGATGTTCTCAGATCGGAATCTAGATCAGTGACCTTGACAACACCTAGATGAAGGATTTAAATGCAAAATCTAGATATGAATCGAATGCAAACTAAGCTATTTTTTTGGATTTAATAAGATGAAAAATAATAGATATGAATCTAATCTAGATGAAAAACTGATATGAAATCTAAACTAAATAGAAAACAAGATTGATCTCACAACAATGTTGATTTGCAAGAAGCTTTGATTCCTCCAATTTCAATTCTCCAACGTGATTTGTGCAACTCTTGAATTAATTTTGGCAGCGTAAGTATCAAACTCCGTGGATGAATTATGAAGAGCTGAGCCTTGATTTTATAGAAATCTAGGGCTTTGGAGGTGCATGGGAAAAGCCATAAATCACTCTTGATAAACTTAGGTTGATTTTTGAGTTTTCAAAAATAAAAGATAATTAATTCACAAAAATCATGCAAATCATGCAAGAACAGGAATTTAACTCAAATTAGAAGTTTAGATCAACTTTGAACTCAAAAAGGATGTTGAGTTCCAAAAAGTCAATAACTTGCATTGATTTTTTGATTTGGAGTTTAACTGCTCTTTGAATGTGCACATGGATAATTATGAATTAATAAACAAATAAAGTGATTTATTCTCAACTTAACTGATTTGGAAATTAAAACAATTGATTTATGGGTTAATCAATTATTAAATCAAACTTTTATTCAAAATTATATTATTAAATATGACAACTTTGCTTTAATCAATTAAATAAGAATTTAATCCATTTATAATAGGAATTTTGATTTATTTGTCAAATTTAAATAATAATAATTAGGAATAAATAAGATTAAATTCAATTTAATAATTACGTGGTAGAATTAAGTATAATTAATTAAATATTCAAAATATTCAATTAGTTAGACTTTAGGATAAATAGGATTTATCGCCAAATAATCATTAAATTAAAGATAATTAAGATAATTAGGAATATTGCTAGGAATATTCCCTGATGCAAAATTTAGGATAATCAATTAGGATTCGATGATGTTCAGATGTGCCTTAGGTTAGGACTTCGATGCTGATTTCATTCGATGTGTCGATGTAGGAGGTTAATGAACCTATAGCCCATTTTTGGGGTATTACATTTTGCCCCTCTTTGAATTACTGTGTGAAGCGCTGTGGTTCAAAGATAGTCTATGTATGATAAAGATATGGAATTGATTCGAAAGATTAACTGATTTCAAGATAGGAATCGATTGAAAGATATGATGATGTTAGGTCCTGAATGACCAAAGATAATGTTCACCATAGCAATAATGAACTAATGAAGCAAAAGTGTCAAAATGCCTGATTTTGAACCTTATGATTATGAAGAAGTGAGTGACCTATTCTAGACCTGATTTTCCTTATATTGAATCACATTGGTATCACATCCAAACCCTTCAGTTACGAAGAACCAATGAAATAACACTAATGAGCCGATGGTTGTGAAAATTTGATACAGTTTACAAGATTAGGAGAATACCAGATTGATATGGATCTCAATATGAACTGATATGCCCCAAGCAATGATAGATTTTTCCCAACTGATGAGGACTTTTGATGAATCAACAACTAGACGTGGTTGTTGTCTTGATTACTGAGGAAAGATTGATTTGAATTTAGATTGACAGACTTTGAATGATATGCAATACGATGCCCCCTTCGGGATTAAAATTGAAATCTAACTAGAGAAGTCAGCGGTATGGTTTAGAAGCATGTGAATTGATTTGAGAAGTGTTTATACATGTCCAAGAACGCGTTCTGCATCATTTGGAGGTCCAGAAGATCAAGTTTGACTAGGTTTGACCATGACTTGACCATAGTTGACCAAGTTGAAATTTTGATAGTTTGATGTAAGATAATCAGTTAAGTTGAATTCTGGATTTCTATGATGAGTGAAGGTCGATTATGCAAGTAGTAGATTGTCCTGGGTCCAAAAATTTTAAATCACAATTTTGACATGGTAAATGATCTCAAATTTTGATTTTGATTCCGCAAATAGATTCAGAACATCGAAATTAGCTAGGGGTGCAATTTTTGTGAAAAATAGAGCACTTTTGAAAATTAGGTCAAAAGCTATATAAAGGCCGGAAGGGTCATTTTCAATTCATTTCTTCCTTTTGACTTTGAAAACCTTATGGAGCCCTCTGAGCAAGAAAATGGCAGAACCGAGAGAACCGAAGGTACCTGTGAGTTCACACCGATTTGAGTGCAGCTAGAGACACCAGAGACCTTGACAGTATGGACATTTGGTAAGTGAACCTCTATTCCTCTTTGAAAAGTCAATTTTTTTAATGTTTATAGCATCTTAGAATCTTTTTCGTATGCTTTGTAATTTTGAATTTTTGTATGTATGTAAACTTGTACGAGTCCTTCCTATGACTCGTATGACATTTGAACTTTGAATTCCATGTCATTTCATGATTGCCCAAGACTCGTATGAGAGGGGCCCATGAGTCGTAGGACATTTCATCGGGTCCCTCCTCTGTCGTACAATAACTTATGCAATGCCGTATACTCATGGTTTGTCGTATGACACCGTGTAGAAAGTTGTACAACTTTCCGCACTAGTCTATGTTGTCATTTGAAAAATAGCGAGCTGAAAACTAAGTTTTAGGTAAAAATTTTGAATTTTTCAATCTTGTAGCCTGATTGCTGACTCTTTGACCTACCTTCTGAAATAGTGAACTGTCCACTTTTTGCACTATTAGCCTATTTTTGAACCAAATTTTTGATAGAATTCCCTATTTCTGTATAATGTAGGTCTGATTTCCAGATGTACATGTCCGCATCTCTCATCCAGCGACACAGAGATTATGTGTGTCACTTCCTGACCCTATGAGGGTACATCTTGCTGCATGTGGGTTCAAGTATCTGATCCGTTTACATGAGATTAGGGTAAACCATGGTCTTTTGACTGTACTTATCGAGAGATTCCACTCAGAGACATAGACTTTTCATTTACCAACTGGGGAGATCACTGTGACTCCAGAGGATGTGTACAGGATACTATGTATTCCGTTTCATAGTAGTTAGCGCCCTAAGTATGTGAGTGCTGGGCACACAAGTCTTCATGCCTTTAGGCGTCTATTTGGGGATGATACATAGTTGATAGGATCCATCTCTTGGGAGACCCTTGTACAATGATATGGAGAGACACACTGCTAGAGTGCATTATTGCTCAGATGATTGGCTGGATCATTATGTCTGACCGTCAGCAGAACAGTCTTCTGATGGGATGGGCCCCGATGGTAGCACGTCTCATGGTGACACCTACTGAGCTTGCGTGGGGTTAGTGTCTTTTGGTACATATGTTTTCAGAGATGCACGAGATCATGTATCAGGATAGCAGGTCCTTTGCTTCAGGTGCTTTAGTGTTACAGATATGGGCCTGGGAGCATATCCTAGTTTTGAGACCAGTTTTTCAGACACAGCACCAGCCATAGGAGCCAATCATTTATGTATATTCTGGTTATGTTACACAGGTCCGCATGGGTCATACTGAGTACTTTAGGTGATACCTAGATGATATGACGTATGTAGTATGGAGACCTTATTTGCAGATAGAGGCCTGGCCTACTGCGAGGGAGCAGTTTAGCTTTCTTTTTCAAAGTCGTATACTGATTGGTCGGTTCTCCACTATTTTGGAGAGATTTCTCATCACTAGAGTTTGGCATCAATATGGGCATGTACAGGATGCCCCACAGGATTACACTGCATATGCCTACATAGTGCGTGAGATTGGGCTCGAATGGACATCTTGACTCACATATTCTTTATGCTCAGAAGAGTATAGTGGTATCATTGGTAGAGACTGGGACTACCTTCCACAGGTGGTCGATGCGGGGGTTACAGATGGATTCATTTTGTGGCTTGCAGATCACCCTATCCATAGATTCTCTGACCCAACTAAGTTGATTCCCTCCATGGAGGAGGCGATGGATGTTACAGGTGCTCCCATGAGATAGGGTCCTAGACCAGCGGCATAGGTTCCCATTGTTCACCCCACACCTCTGAGACCTCAAGCGATGGCTCCACTACAGAGACCTTTAGGATAGATGAGGCCCTCTCATCCTTCTCCATCTATAGTAGGCAGGTCCATAGGATCACAGAGATAGACCGGGGGTGAGAGTGGTACTTTGGGCAGTGTGGGTATAGTTGAGGATGTTCTCGCAGCAGAGGAGGTTGTAGGTGGTGGTATGGATAGAGATGTAGGGATAGGTGGTGGGGGTCCCTTTTATCTAGGTGCAGAGATTAGATGCCATAAGGTGCAGAGAGCAGGTACCACCGATCAACAGCTAGAGCAGCCAGTGCCTGACATGGATATGCCAGCAGCTGAGGATGAGCCTAGTGTTCCTCTTACTTCACAGGAGATCATCAGATGTCTCAGAGTTCAGGTTAGGGACCTGAAGGTACATAGTGCTAGATGGGAGGAGAGATTCCTTGAGGCAGATAGGGTGAGAGCAGAGTAGCGTGAGGATATCCATAGGTTACAGACAAAGGTGATCCATCAGACATCACGAGCTTCATATTATGTATCTGCTTATTATGTTTTTGTCCTAGCTGCACAGAGGGTTCCAACCTATTCATAGTACATGTCAACATCAGAGGGAGCTAGGTCACCCAGGGCTGAGGCCATACCCGATGCACCACCTCCTCCTCCACCAGATGTAGAGGATCACGCTAAGAGCTGATTTGTGTTTGATATGTTCTGATACACTGTTGCTCTTTTTACTCTTTTGATCATTGATATACATTGTTCTGACTTTGATAGCTCTCATGAGCACATTCTTTTGTATATTGTGCCAGTAGTGCACCCTTGATGAGTTCCAATATGATGATATATATGAGATTGATATTTTTGGTTGTGACCTCATTAATACTTGTCATGTGTTTTATTTATGATGATATCATGTGATGTTTATGCTATGAGTAGTGTAGAATGTATGTATGGATAAATGTAATGCAATGATTTCTTTCACATGTATAGATGTTATGAAAATGTAATTGATTATGGAAAGATGTATGTATGATTTATGCTTATGCACATGGATGTAATGTAATGAAACAAATGGAAATGATATGGGATGAAAATGCAATGATACACATGATATGTTTTGCAGGTATTGATGAAGACAAGTACTCAATCTTATGTCAAAAGGATGTTGAACCCAGGAGGGTAACTGCGTGCGATTCAGTGAAGAGACCTTTGATTTAGATTTTAGCTCTGGTCAGATTTGAAGAGGTGATTGAAGAATCTTGAAGCTTTTGAAGTTTATTCAATCATTTGTGAGATCATGTAGACATGAAAATACAAAGAGACATGCAAAATGAAATGCAACCTAAGACCTAGGACCTAGTCACTGATCATGTGTCGATTATTTTCATCATTGAAATTTTTAGGTAACCGGATAAATCAATACAATGTCTACTAGCTAGGAAACCATAGACATATGAATATCGATTTGTAATGTGCAAGACTCAATACAACGCCCACTGGTCAAACAACCATGGATATATGAATATTGATTTTGTTTTCGGAATGTCGGATTAGATATAAGCACCAATGCACAAATGCCAGGATGACCTGAATATCATGTCCATTTTGATATAGAAATTTGTATAAGCATCAAAACATAAACATCGTGATGACCTAAATACACCTTGCATTACAAACACATCAAACAATCAAGAGATCATTCTAAATCTAATGTGAATTACCCGTAGTGACCTGTTATCATTCACATCCTTAGGTAAGGTTGCATTTCACAGTAGGAGAAAGAAATCACTCAAAAGACAATAGTTAGATCAAACTTCCTTGAATTTTTTGGGTATCAATGGTCGAGGTATGCATGGCCATCCAATTTGAGATAGAGGCTCTTATAGTCAGACACCATATCAATCTAGAATTTCCAAAGTTGTTAGATTTTCACATTCAAGTAGAAGACAAAGAAAAGATTATGCCCCCAGTTAGCACTCTCTAAATCCTGTAAAGGACATCATCGAAGAGCTCATGGGAACAAAATATGCAAAAATATCAATGCAAATCAGTAAGCATACAAGGAGATAAAAGCATGTGAAGCATATATTGTTTTCATTTTGATGTTTGATTGCGTTGTTGTAGATGCAAAATCCTTTTTGGAGAGGAGACTGACTGACTGACTCAGATGAAGCTTCAAAGGACTCTGACTGGATATGACTCATCTAAGATATATTGGAGGCCATAGGATATGACATTGATTGCCCCCAAGTGTTAAGCATTGATAGGATACAAAGACTTTTGCTGATTGGTGTACACACTGACTTATTGAAACAAGGACATATACAGACCGGGAGATATGCACAACTAAAGCAAGACAAAAAGTTGGGAAGACCAAGATTACACTGATAGATGGAGCATTTGGAACAAATGGCACCCATTTGCCAAGTTTTCACCATCTTGGTAGAGATTCTATTTTTTTCTACCAAGGCGCCTGTTTCCAAGTTTTCACAAAGGCACTTTTTTTCTTTTTCTCATGTTTTTGTACTTTTGATAATTTTTACTTTTTCAATTTTTTTGTATTTTTGATATTTTTTACTTTTTTTTTTGTGAATCATCAAGGTGCCTATTTCTAGGTTTTCACCAAGATGTTCATTTTTTTAGGACCTTTTCAGATTTTTATGATTTTTTCAGGACATTTTACCAAACACTGAATGCCTTAGGCATATAATTTCTTCAGATGGAGAACATTGATTGGTTCTCAGAGTTGTTCTCCTTCAGTCGTTGAGAGTTGATAGGCACTAGAGCCAAAAGTAGCAGTGATTACAAAGGGACCCAGCCAGTTGGGTTCAAACTTCCCCTTGCGTTCTCAATGTGATTGATTTTTAGGATTCTCTCTCAAGACTAGATCGCCAACTTGAAATTCTCTATGTCTGACTTTCTTGTTGTAGCCTCTAGACATTCTTTTATGATATACTCTGAGATGATCATACGCCACTTTTCTACGCTCATCTAGTAGTTCAAGTTCTTGCAACCTAGACACTTTGTAGTCTTCATCAGTTACTAGACCATGCAATCTGATTCTTAGCGATGGGATTTCAACCTCAATAGGTAGTACCGCTTCAGACCCATAAACTAAAGCGAATGATATAGCCCCAGTGGGCATTTTGATACTTGTTCTGTAGGCCCAGAGAGTTGGATTGATCATGAGATGCCAGTCTCTTCCTATTTTATTAACTATTCGGTGTAAGATTTTCAATAGATTCTTGTTGGAAGCCTCTGCTTGTCCATTCCCTTGAGGATAGTAGATAGATGACCAATGTTGAGTAATCTTGAATTTGGCACATAAATCATCTAGGTCCTTATTTTTGAATTGTCCCCCATTATCTGTGATTATAGAATGTGGGATCCCATATCAACATATGATGTAGTTCAAGATGAACATAGATATCTGTTTCCCAATTGCTTGTGTCAAAGGAACCGCTTCTACCCATTTTGTGAAATAATCTGTAGCTGTGATTATATGGGTATGTCCATTAGAAGAATGTGGATAGATAGCACCTATAAGATCAAAAGCCCATTATTGAAAAGGCCATTGTGTAGTAAAGGGAATTAGATCTCTCCCTGGAGCATGAGTCAAGTTACCATGTACTTGACACTTTTGACATTTCTTAGCAAATTTAATAGCCTCTTTTTCCATTTCAAGCCAATAGTACCCAACCCTAATAAGTTTTCAAGCTAGTGTTAAACCATTTGAGTGTGAGCCACATAAACCTTCATGGACTTCCTCTAATGCATGTTGAGACTCTTCCCATTCTAAACATCTAAGTAGCGTACCATCTAGACCTCATTTGTACAGATCATTACCAATGATGACATATTAGGATGTGGTATGGATAAGGTTTCACTTCTCAAACTAGTTAAAGGAATCGAGAATGATTTGTTCTTGGAGATAGGAGAAAAGGTTTTTGTATTTGGATGAATCATAACCTACAATAGTGTAGATCATGCAGGTTTCAGGGGAGTCATATGCAGGATAAGATAGGGCTTCCACCAGGAACTCATAGCATAGCTCATGTTCAGACTGTTGTAAGAGAGTAGATAATGTCACCATTGCATCGGCAACCTTGTTCTCCATTCTAGGTATTTTCTCAAATGTGATAGATATGAAGTATTTCTTTAGGTCATCTACCATTTTCTTGTAAGGAATGAGCTTTTCATCTTTAGTTTGGTACACATCATTGACTTGATGGATAACAAGTTGTGAGTCTCCATGAATGTGTATCTTTGTCACCCTCCACTGTATCGCCATTTTCATACCATTAAGAAGGGCTTCATATTTAGCAATATTATTTGTGCAAGGAAACTTTAACCTGAATGCTTTGGGTATCGAGTATCCTTGAGGAGTTATGAACAATATTCCTACTCCAACCCCGTTCTGTGTGTAGGAGCCATCAAAGAACAATTGTCATTCTCTAGAAGAAAGGTGCATGATAGAGGAATCTGGAAATTCCATTTGCATTGGTGTATCATCAAACAATGGTGCTTTAGCCAATTGATCAGCAATTACTTGTCCTTTTATAGCTTTTCTCTCAACATATTCAATGTCAAATTCACTTAATAGCATGACCCATTTAGCTAATCTACCTATGAGGGCAGCTTTTCTTAGTAGGTACTTTAGTGGATCAATTTTAGCTACCAAATGAGTGGTATGAGCTAACATGTAATGTCTCAATTTCTATGATGCAAAGATCATAGCTAGACAAGCTTTCTCAATCATTGAATAGTTCTTCTCATATGCAACTAAGGTTCTATTGATATAGTATATAGCTCTTTCCTTCTTGTTCTCATCATGTTGTGCTAGCAATGCCCCCAGTGATGTATCGGTTGCAGAGACATATAAGATCAATGGCTTCCCATGAATAGGAGGCATTAAAATAGGAGGATTCAATAGATAGTTCTTGATATGGTCAAAGTTCTTTTCACATTCTCCATTCCATGAAAAAGTCACACCTTTATGTAATGTCTTTGTAAAAGGTTGTGATATGTCAGCAAGCTGTGATATGAATCTTCTGATAGATTGTACTCTCCCTTGTAATGTTCTCATTTGACTGATATTCTTGGGAGGTTGCATCTCTATGATAGCTTTTACTTTAGCTGGATCAACTTCAATGCCTTTCTTTGAAACTATGTATCCCAAGAGCTTCCCAGAAGTGACACCAAAAGCACACTTCTTAGGATTTAGTCGAAGACTAAACTTTTCCATTCTGTCTAGGATCATGCTCAAATCTTTTAGATGTTCAGTTCTAACCATAGATTTTTCTAAAGTGTCATCAACATAATCCTCCATAGTTCGATGCATCATGTCATGGAAAATCAATGTCATTGCTCTTTGATATGTAGCACTAGCATTTTTAAGCCCAAATGGCATAACATTCCAACAGAAGGTACCCCATGCACATGTGAAAGCAGTTTTCTCTTGATCTTTTGGAGAAATTTTGATTTGATTATATCCAGAGAAACCATCCATTAAGGAATACACCTCGAAGCCCACAGTCATATCCACTATCATATCAATGTTAGGTAGTGGAAAATCATCCTTAGGGCATGCTCTATTCACATCTCTAAAGTCTGTGCACACTCTAATTGAACCATCTAGTTTAGAAATCGGTACAATATTAGAGATCCATTTAGCATAGTCTATAACACAGATGAATCCGGCTCGTAGTAGTTTCTCTAATTCAGATTTTACCAAGAGGGCAACATGAGGATGCATCTTTCTCAATTTTTTCTTGATAGGTTTTACTCCAGGAGAAATGGATAAATGGTGCATGATAAGATTAGGATCTAACCCTAACATATCTAAATATTTCCTTGCAAAGTTGATCTTTTTCTCTATTAGGAATGTAGTAAATTGTTGCTTCTCTTCTTCTGATAAGGATTGTGCTACATGTACCAATTGTGGTTCCTCTGTTGTACCCAAATTGATGGATTGAGTGGGCTCAATCAGAACTAGAGATCTATCCTATAAATGACTTAGAAGGACATCAAATATCTCATCCTTAGGCACCTCAAAGAGGTTTTCACCTTCGGATACGTCGTTTCTTTTTACTTTTGTATGTTTTGAGACTGCCACAAAGTGGTTTTCACCCTCAGAACTCTTTTTCTTTTTATTTTTATTCTTTTCACTAAGATACTTGATGTCTGACTTGGTCATGCTGACGCTTGGTTCATTGATGGAAGTCCTCATAGGCTAAATTCCATTGAGGTAGCAAGAAAGGGCATAGTCATTGGGAAAGGCATAAATACCATAGCTCGGATCTGTGGAGGTTTGGTCAAGAAGATCAGGATGTTGGATAGTCAAAGTGGGAAAAGCTTGGGAAATGGTGTTCACGGATATGGATCTGTCATCATTGGCATTGACCCGACACTCAAGTTCGAAGGTGATATTACAACTCAAAATGTTCAATTCGTGAATAGGCTCAATGTCATTATGGGAGTCCACTTCAGCCATAGGTGGATCAGACACGTTAAGTTCATTATTTCTCTCTAGACTTACATTGGGTTTGGGTGCATATTGGTGAATAACATCAACATATTTCTCTATGATAAGCTCATCTTCCTCTAGAATGGCTCCCCATTCATAGTCATTGGACCCATCTTCTGATTCAGGACTTCTAGGAAATCTTAGAATATGTGTAAAGTCAGGATGAATGCCCCAAAAGGGGTTACCCTCAGTTTTAGATTTGAATTCATATTCATGGGAATCAGTTTCAGAATAACTACCACCTTCCTCTTGATCAGTTTGATTGTCTTCAAGATTAGTTGGTTCTTGTGGTGCAACCATCTCTTGCTCTATAGTAGGTTCTTGTGTTTCTACTACATTGATTCTTTTTATCGGATCATCTTCTAGATCAAGAAGGTCTTTGATTTCTATAGGCAGATGTTCATAGGGGATAAGCTCTGAACTGTCTGAATCACTATCTAAGGATTTTGTTTCTTCCTTCTTGAGAAGGGGTTCTCCTGGTACAATTTGTTCTATGACTTGATAACAATTACCTTTGAGGTGATAGGGTTTCTTCTTAAAGCCTAAGCCAATAGTATTCTTGTTTTCTCTACCAGTATGTGAAATGGGTGTCACAAGACCCTTTCCTCTGAGTCCTAGAGGTCCTCGACCTGGATATCCCATCTTAGCTATCAATTTATCTCCTGGACCATATGACTTAGAAGGGATCTTAGGTACTATAGAGTCACTAGTTTGAACAATTTGGGATTTAAAATCATCTTTGTATAGCCATGTGAGCATGGCTTCATCCTCTTCAAATTCTTTCTTGGATACTTGCTCCACCACAAAATTTCTTTTATATGCTTCAAGAGGTCTTGAGGTTCTGATTTGTACTATTTCAAAGATTGTCCATAAGACTTAGGTGAGATAGGGAGAGATGTCAAAGATAAGACTGGCTCTATAATGTATTCTCCCATCCCATTTTCTTTGATATTGACCTCTATAGCAATGTCTTCCATCTTGGATGTGGAAGCAACATTTAGTTGCTTAATGGAAGATTCTTTGTTATTGGGAACAAGCTTATCAACACTTTCCTTCAATGTATATCAAGTTGCACTCAGATATGCTGGGATAGTAACCTCTACTCCTTCATAGGGAAACTTTAAACGTTGATGGTGTGTAGAAGGAATAGCTTGCATTTCATGTATCCATGGTCTCCCTAGAAGGATGTTGTAAGCCAAAGGTAGATCCAGCACCTGACATGTGGTATTTCTGATTACTGGGCCCACTCAAATGGGTAAGACAATGGTGCCTTTAGAAGATCTTTCTTGTTCATCATAGGCTTTTATGGTTATCTTCTTTCGAGGATCAATAGCCATTTTTGAGAATCCCAAATGTGTGATCAAGCTGTAAGAACAAATGTTTAGGCCAGCGTCCCCATCTATCAACACACGTTTGACTCTACAGTTCTGGATCAAGACTTCTATATGCAAGGGCTGGTTATTTGGGTAACTCAAGGAGTTGTCATCTTCCTCTAAAAAGGAGATATATTGTGGAGACGTAAGATGTCCAACCATAGCCTGGAACCTATCTAAATCAAGGTCATCAGGAACATTAGATTCAAGCAAATCTTTGTCTAGAATGGCTCTGTGAGCTGGAGATATTCGAAGCAACTCAAACATGGAGATTTTTGCATTAGTGTGCTGGAGTTGTTGAACAATGCTATAAGATGTAGGCCTCGTATCCTTAGGATTGGAAGATTTGGAAGCAGCCTTCTATTTGGAAGCAGATGAAAGATTGAAAGGCATCTTAGGGACATTAGACAAATCTAGGATTTTTCCTTTTAGATGTGCCTAATCTTGTGATCGAGTAACTGCATTAGTTGAAGAATGATCTCTATCTTTCACACAATTGTGATGACATTGCAACTTTTAGAGAGACATGGTTCAACCATATTAGTGACAACATTATTTCCAGGGTAAGCATACTTGACTTTTGCCCCCATATTAGGCTAAGAAGATGAAACTGCCTGACCATGTTTCGGAAATGGTTCTGTAAATGTTGTATGATCATTATTATTCTTAGGATTGTCAACCATGATGTCTCCCCTATCGATCAGATCTTGAATAGTGTGCTTCAAGCGTAAGCAATTACTAGTCTTGTGACCTTTACCCCGATGGAAATCATAGAATTCATTTTCTCTCCACCATTTCAGTTTAGGGTCAGGATTAGATTGTTGAATCACCGGCAAAGAGATGATGTTATCAACCAGTAGAGTTCTCATAGCTGATTCTAAAGATTCTCTAAGAGGAGTAAATTTTTGCTTATTATTAGCAGATCAAGATTTGTATTCTGGCTTCTTTTGAGATGGTTCAGATGTCTTTTATTTTGAAGCTTTAATGGCTTGGGTGCCAAGAGTTAGATTGTAGGCTGGTTCCTTTGATGGGGACCAGATAGTGTCAACAATGCCATCTATGACGATGCCTTTGTTCTTATTCTAGTTTTTGTTTTTATCTTTTGAACTAGATCCAAATTTGTACTTGTTCTTTTGAAGTGTGATGTCTCCTTTCTTGACAAGTACTTTCTCAATTTTGATAGCATTATCTACCATTTTATCAAAAGATGTATGATCTTACATTTGTAATGGGTAGTTGATCTCTGTAACAAGGTTATTGATGAAGATCTCCAGTGTTTTAGTCTTTGGAATAGGTCGGGCATATAGAGAGAATTTCTTTCACCATCTTTTGAGGAATGTTAGGAATGGTTCTCCTAGATATTGCTTGAGATTGCAGATATCGATCATGGTGACCGGATGTTGAATATTGTAGGAGTATTATTGATAAAACAATTTGATCAACTCCTCAAAATTTTTAATAGTAGGTGGCAACCTAGAAAACCAATGAATGGATGCTCCTCCCAGAGATCTAGGAAAGAGTCGCATGAGATAGGTGGGTTCATGCATGAACTCTATGGATTGCGTACATAACTCTTTGATATGATCTTGGGATTAGAGTGTCCATCATACTTATCATACTTCGACATTTCCACTCTCTTTGAGAATGGTGGCATGTACAAGTTTTTGTCAAATGGAAAAGGACATAGAGTCTCCATGGAGAATTCCTTGGGTTCCTTTTATTTTTCAAGTTTATTAAGTTTAACTAGCATAGCATGCATCTGTTTCATCATAGTCGTAATTGGAGTTTCTTCCTCATGTGTAATGATATATTTGACATTAAAGTTAGGAAGAATTTTAGCTCCTTGATGAGCTAATTCTAAAAAGTATGTTTCTCTATCTTCTTTCAAGAAATGCCTCATCATTTTCTTGAATTCATCATTATTTTGGTACCAAGCAATTTCTTTAGGTGTGGGTTCCTGATCTGCACCATGTTGAGATTGAGCTCCTTGAGAGCCATGGTTCATCCCTTCTTGAGACATGGTAGGAGTTTTGGGACTCCCTAGGATAGATCGAGGAGGGGTTTGTTGATTACCTCTGTGAGTTGATGGAGGGGGTATGTAACTAGTTTTTAATCGAAAGTTGCCAAGACTGTCATCCTCGTAAAGACCAAAATTGATGATTTGCTCAAGATTTGGACCCTAGATAGTAGTCAAAGGTAAGGTATGAGATGTTTCTCCTAATTTCTTGTGTGAGGAAGCTCTAGTTACCACCATTAACCTCAGGTGAAGCGAAAAGAATAGGATGAAGACAACTAAAGAATGATTTGATTCGAGAAAATTAGATGACACAACCTTGTCAAGATTATGATTGATGTGAGGATTAGCTTAGACGTGGGTGAAGGATACTTTTCCCTGGATGTATGGGTAGACACCCAAAAGATAGCAGACACGAGTTCACAACACTTAGTCTATTTTTTAAGATTGATAAATCTGACAAGGTTTGGACACAAGATGAAAAGGACTCAAATCAATTAGACAGAAGGATGAATCAGATTCAAAAGGCCACTTTTGGAAAATGATAGGATTCTCAATAGCTACCGCTCTATTCCTGACATAGTGATTTGTTCGACAGATTCTGGAACTAGGCTGAAAAAGATGGGTATCTGGCAATTCTGACTCTTTCTCAAAATTTCCCAAATGACTTTCTGTAGGCTTGTACGAAAGTGGGTTTGATATGAAATGACAGTTGACAAAACTCATACGACTATTGCAAAACTTGCATGATAATTGATAGCAAGATTTGACTTTTTTGAATTTACTGGCAGCAAGACTCGTATGACACTGGGTTCTTTATGATACAACAGTTGGGTAGTTCTGAAATGACACTTGCTCAAGACTCATATGACTTTATGACTCTTTGGGATGACTTTTGACTCCAAAAAGGAATTTCACTTCAAATTTTACAATTTTAGGGTTTTTAGTTTTGGATTGTTTGCAAATTGTACTGTCTAGATTTGAAGATTATACTAGATTTGTTCATTTTTAGTAACCAAGTAGATAAACAAGCATGTAGAATAGCAAGCAAGTGATTTCAAGCATGTCTAAAAACAATGAACAAGGGAAAAAGAAACCTTGCGCATGAATAATCAAGTGACTGAATTTGTGCTAATCCCTAAGAGTGCTAATTGTGTATGTTTCAAAAAGTTTTGCAATAACACACATATTCCTAAAAATGAAAATTTGACCTCACTAGGGTTTTTAGTAATGGTCTGACTCTGCAACTTTTATGATCTAAAGGGGTGAACTCCAATCTCAGCGCACCAAGGTTTTGACACAGTTTGAGAATTTAATCAATTAGGAGCTATTAGGGAGATCTGACAACCCAACAAGAGACCACACCTATGAAGATTTCCTCCACAAGGACATTTATATAGTGGCTATCACTACCATGGCGAAAATGGCTATTACCACTTGAGGTTCCGTCAATGTGGTTGACCCAATTAAGGGAATGTCCACTATGGTTAACCCTCTCTAAAGGTGACTCACAAAATATACCACATGGAGACTGGTTCCAGATTCAAGGATTTGAGTTTCTGATACTACCCAAAAAGGGAGTAGAGCATAGTCCTCTAGCCTTTTCACTTTTAACCAAGACAAATCAGATACACTAAGACTAAGATTATCTCACAAAGATCTATGATGTCAACCACTCATGATCTATCAACCCCTCCGGAGAGAGAATGTATCAATCAAAAGTTGAGGACATGCAAATCTAGTAGAACATGAGACTCTCAAAGTATCCTCCCTACCTACAAGGGATCCTTCGTTGAGAAGAGTTTCACTGGAAACCCACTCTCACAAGATCCACAAATAGTGTTCATAGGGCCTATTTACTATGTGTAACAAAGATGCTGAAAGCAAATCTATGTTCATTTTTATAGCCCAAATGAAGTCTGTGATATGAAAGCAATAAAAGTCACTTAAGCTAGAC